>CM050322.1:40147985-40747985 GCA_027475135.1 Bactrocera correcta | reverse complement strand
TCATGGGCATGCATACATATGTATATTTATGTCTCTTCATATTCTTGGGTATGCGAGACATAGAACACACTTCAATGTCTTTATGTTCTCTGTGTGAGAGGTGTGTTTTGTACGCATTTTTCGCTGTTAAAAGTGGAATATGAAAGAACTTATTTCTTTACAATATTCTCTGCTTGGGCATATATGCCCGGTCATTATATGCCGAAAATACATATATTTACTTCTCTTCATATTCTCTGTTTGAGTATGTGAGAGAACTGTTAAAAATATTAACATTTCACAGCGTGAATTCTGTGGTTGTGAGGTGAATTTCCGTATGACAATCTTATAAAATGTTCGCTGTCGAACCTGCACCTTCTCTATGTTTTAAGTTCTCTGGATGAACTTAGTTGAAGCAGAGAAACTAAAAACATAGAGAAGGTGCAGGTTTGACAGCGAACATTCGTTAGATTTATAGTAGAGAATTCACCTCACAAGCAAAGAATTCGCGCTGTTAAATTTTTGCGTTTTTAACAGTTCTCCACATATTCAACAAAGAATATGAAGAGAAAGAAATATATATTTTCGGCATATGATGACGTGCCACGTATGCCAAAGCAGAAAATGTGAAGAGAGATAAGTATATTAACATGCCCATGACGATTTTCGTTTTGCTTGTTTATATTTTATTCCCCTTCTGACAAATGTGTGCAAAGCACAAATCTCACACAGAGAACATAAAGACATTTTTTTATGTTCTCTATCTCGCCCAGAGAAACAGCAGAAATGCTTTATTTTCTTTGGTCTCACCAGAGAAACGTCTCACATATCCAAGAATATGAAGAGACAAATACATATATGTATGCATGCCCATTATGATATAATAAGAATATGAACGTTTAAATACATATGTATGTAAATATATGCAAACAGAATATTGAACAAAAATATTTCCATTGATATTCCATAGGAAATATGTATGTATGTATGTATGCTCGATTTTGTATGGAAATAGAACTTTTATCATTTTTCAAATTATTTTATGTCAATTTGATCTTATTTTACAATAAGTGATTTTAAGTAAATAAAATATTTACGCAAAAATTATGATGATACATATATTCATGATTCATGTCAACGAGGCATTTCCATTCATACGCAATGTGCGCATATCAAGAATTTCGTTTTGCCGTCGGCATTTCAATTTCTTATGCTTCAATTTTTGCTTTAAAGCAAGAAATCGCTTGTATGTATGTGCAATATATGCCTTTGCGTTTTGCCGTCGGCATTTCCATATTCACATGCAAAAGAAATTATGTACATATTTCATTGGCCCAATTTTGTATATTAAGACAAGTGTCAATAATTGCGCCAAAATGAAATAAGTATTTACATATTAAGTACAAATCTTCTTCTTCTTATTCCTTCTTTCTCCAACCAATATATTGGGCAAATTGACAAGTGTCGATAATTGCGCCAAAATCAAATATATTATATAATCATATGTAAATATATTTTAAACTTTACATAAAATTGAAGTGTCAATAATTGCGCCAATTTTCATAAAGTTGGTGATTTTGCGCGGGTAGGACGTGGTTTTAATCGGTCGTGTTTTATCTTTTTATGTGATTTTTTTTCGTGAATTTTTTTCGTGAATTTTTTTCGTGAATTTTTTTCGTGAATTTTTATTTAATAATAAATTAAATTTAATATGCCAAAAATCCGGAAGTGTCGTGTGCGCGGTTGCGAAAGTACAAGCGGCGGGGTACTTCGCTTATTCCGTTTCCCAAATGAACGGGAGCTGGCTGAGAAGTGGAAGGAGAACTTAAAAATTTCTCCCACTGACCACTTACCAGCCACCAACTCGTTCATTTGCGAGAAACATTTCGATAAAGAGGCAATTGGCCCAAAGATTTTAAGAAGGAATGCTGTCCCAACGCAGGATATTGGTAAGTGCAATACTTTTGTTTATGTATGTGCAATATCTTTTGGGCAAATACCAGTGTGTGTGTGTGTGTTGTGATCTTTTGGTTGCGGGTGGGCATACAAGTGCGTGTGCTTTTAATGCACTTATATTGAATATTTTTTTCCCATATTTTCGAATTATAAAATCAAGCCGTTTGATTCAATATATATATATTTTCGAATTATAAAATCAAGCCGTTTGATTTACAAAATATCTAAATAAATTATCTGATTGAACATATGTATATTTACGGCACACCACATGGGGTTGTTTTTAATTTACAATGCAATTGTGCACTTGCAATCAATTGCTCATATACATATGTTTTTATTCTGCATATACATATTTTGATGTGTTTAATTATGTATATTTTGTACTGTTCAATATATTTGATCAATATATACTTATAACAAGGGGGTATGTGCTACGACCTTTTGTAGCAATTACCAGTGCGTGTGTGTGTTGTGATCTTTTGGTTGCGGGTTCAAATACCAGTGCGTGTGTGTGTTTCTTACTATATGTGTATATATTTATTTTATTATTTATGTATATATTTCAATTTTATAATACATTATATTTTTTATTTATATTTTGCAATTTATAGATGGGCCTCCTACCCAATTATTCCAACCGGCACCTCCGCCAAAAAGTTGCTGCGTTAGCAACTGTGCCGGTGGAAAAAAATTATTCAAATTTCCCAAAACGGAAGTTGCTAGGAATAATTGGGTAAAGGCCTGCAATCTTGAGTTGCCTTTAAAAACAAATTTATATATCTGTGAAAAACATTTTCACCAGAAAGATGTGTCCTCGCACCGGATACTAAATGAAGCTCTTCCTGCGAGAAATTTAGGGCTCGAAGAAGGAAATAGCCAGCAGTCATCAGAGTGGGTTTTGCCGCCGGTTTCAAAAATATATAATGTAAAAAAAACCGATATTTCACAACCTGATGATATGTCAGTTGGAAATTCAAATGACATATCATTCGAAGAGTTTGAGAAATATTCACGCCTTCATGAAATTGAAATGAAGTGCAATGAAGAAGAGAATATCTCTCTTCGCGACCATGAGCATTACGCTCGAGTAGCTCGGCGATTTCAAAGTAATGCTTTGAAACAAGCCAAAAAGATTAAAGAGCTCAAAAGAAGAATTTTCTTATTGACAAGAAAATGTCAAGCTCTTGAGAGAAATATAATCTTAACTGGAGATGCAAATGAGCATGCAATTACCTTCGCAAAAATGATTGTGAAGACGACAAACTCCTACACCGAAAAGGAGAAGGCATTAGCGTTAAACATAAATTATATGTCGACTAAGGCCTATAATTTTATGAGGGACGACTTGGGGTTCGCATTGCCCCACAAGAAAACACTTTTGCGTTGGCGTCCGATCCGGTATGTCTGCCCCGGTATCGACGCAAAAGTCTTAAACAATTTAAAGAAAATTGTTCAAGACTTTAAACCAGAGGAACGCATTTGCCAACTAATTTTCGACGAAGTCTCAATCAGAAAAGATCTGACGTACAACAAAGTACGAGATGTGATTGATGGCTTCGTCGATAATGGAGAAGGTCACCGAGAAAGCGTGATCGGCAATAAGTGTTGTTTTTTTATGTTGAAAGGCCTAGTCGCAAAATGGAAATACGTAATTTCCTACTATGTGGCTAAAGATGGCGTAAGTAGTGAAAAACTGCTAAATTTGCTACAGAGCAATTTAACCGCCTCCGAAGAGATCGGATTAAAAATTAAAACTATTATATGCGATCAGGGTTCCCAGAATGCCAAATTGAGGCTAATATTGGGCACATCGCCAGAGAAACCATATTTTTACCACAATCATCGAAAAATTTATTTTATGTTCGACTATTGCCACTTAATTAAATGCATGCGTAACATGATTATGAAGTACGACACCGAGACGCAAGATGGACTGACATCATTTAAAGTCGTCCGAAAGATATTTGCGATCGACCAGGCGAACGTTAATTTTAAAATGTGCCCTAAGTTAACGTATTCGCATGTGTACCCCTCCAGTATGGAAAAGATGTCGGTGTCTAGGGCTACTCAAATATTCAGCAATTCGGTCGCCGCGGCAATAGAGATGGCGATAAAAGAAAATTTATTGGGCTCCGATGAGCACTTGAAAAAATGCGCCAAACCAACCCAACTGCTGGTCAAAAGGATGAATGACCTGTTCGACGAATTGGATTGTAAGACGCTTTACAATCCAAATCCGCAAAGACGGCCAATACAGAGAAATTGTATTGAAAAAATAAACAGGTTAAAAGAGCATATCCTATATTTGAAAAATATAAAAAAGCCCAACAGCCAAATATTGTGCCTGGACTCGTTTGTAGGTACAATAAATGCAATGATTGCATTGAGCGGCGATATATTCGAAGAATATTCGAATATATCCTTTATTCTCTTAGGGAGAATGAACCAGGATGCGCTGGAAAACTTTTTTTATAGAATACGCGCAAATTTGGGATGTAATAATCATCCATCAGCACACGAAATCCAATACATTGTTGCAAGACTGTTGTCTATGCATATATTGCGACGCAACTTCTCGCAATCAGGCAGCAATTGCGAAGAAGACGACGACATCAACCTCGATTGGAATATTGGCCAGGAAGACGACCTGAAAGAAAATTTAAAACCGGCTGAGCAACTTGCCGTGGAACAAATATCTGTTCCAGATGAGCATTTTGCTGAGATCGAAAAAACAGCAGAAAAACAGGTTCGTCGCTATTATACTGGATATGCGATATACCAGAAGGTTTTTTGTCGACTTAAGTGCGAAAAGTGTGCTCTAACAATGCGAAAGAGGGATCCCTCTTTAAAAGACTCATCGGAAGCCCTTATAAGGTCAAAGAATTATAAAGGAGACAATGACCTAAGGCTGGTTAATCCCGATGATAGAGTTTTCGAAATAAGCCGCCTCCAAATGAGCTGCTATAAAGAGCTGTTTATAGCAAATCCTTGCAGAGTGGGTATAAAATCTATGATTTTAGCCCAGATTACTGCAATTACAAAGCAGAAATACCCAGAGTGGTATAGCGAGGCAGGAGATTGCCTCGAACATAGGCACAAATTTCTGGACTTCTTGATAACAGTTTTACTGTTTAAGAATGCTAAATGGCTGGCACATCAGCAGGAAGAGATTTATAAAAATGAAGTAAGGGCGAGGCACTATAATAAGATGCAAAAGATAAAAAAACTGGCACGATAGATTGCAGGCCATATTCAATTTTTCGAGTAACTTTCGTTGGATAAAAGGTAAAACAAATACATACAATGCAAAGTATATTATTCAAATAATTAAAACACATTTTCTTTTTTTCTCTCATTTCAGCTTTTTCAAAAACTAATAATGTTCTTTTCTTTTTATTTCAGGGTTTTCTTTTTCTTTAAGTTGTAAATAGTTTGTAGTAGTAGTTTTAGTATTAGTTATTATGTATATTAGTTAGTTTGTAGTTAGTTTTAGTAGTAGTTACGTAGCACACGAGCCAAGCTTTGAAAAAGCTGGTGAAAAATACCTAATCTTTATTGATTAGGTTGTGCGAGAATTTGTGGTTGAAGGTAGACAAATTCTAAAAATCGTGTTTTACTAAAATTATATTTTCTTAATAATGTATATATGTATTTTTCTAATAAAATGAATTTTCTTTTTATTTTTCTTTGCAGTATTCCAATAAATTTTAATAATTTTAACTAAATTTACATGTATTTTCATTTATATATAAATATCAATAAATTTTTTAAAAATTATTTGAACTAGTTGTCCATTTTATTTTCTCACACATTTCAGCCGATTTTTGTATAGAAATTTGACCGGCGTAGAAGCATAATGCGAAACAATCATACATATATTATTTCGTTTGCACATTTGTCTGTATGTTTGCGAAAGCAAATGCTCTACAAAAGCATATTTCTATACTTGAACAAAATTACTAGAACTATGTGCGCGCATTGACCTACACAAGCATACAAACATACATATGCGTACACATATGAATATGTCACCACAAAAAATTTAACTTCACATGTCAATATGGCAGACAAATTGGCGAAGAACAAATGTAAATATAAACAAAAAGAATTTTCATTCATAAACGCTTCATTCATAAAAACAGATGCCGTAACATCTCCCCGAGCATGCCTTTGCCAAAAAGTGTCTTTTCGCGACGATGGCAAAAATCATAAATTGCACAACTTTCTGGATCTTCTCGCAAAAATCTGCGTTGATATGTATTCACGATAATACATATACATACATACATAACAATCGGTGGCCATTACTTTATTTTTGACCTTGGTTGCCAGTGACAACGTAGATGCCAAAAAAATGCCTAAACAAACAAGACAAATGTGAGAAATACAATATAAGCATGCATTATGTCACTCAGAGAATGCTTTTTCACATTCTTTGTGTGACTTTGTATATTTTTTCTCAAAACAGTCTCTTTCTATATTCTCGCATGTATTTAGTCATTTTTCATATATTTCTGCCAGAGAACCGGCTCAATTCTGCTAAATAGCAGCGAATATGGTGAATTCCCTATTATGATTCTATCAGCTCTGTTAGCCGCGCAATCGAACCGTCATACAGATTTCGATTTGCACCTTCTCTATGTTTTTAGTTTCTCTGGTTGAAGTATAGAACCATGCAAGTAAGCTCGTTTCTTTTATTTTAACTCCGAAGTGGAAATAAAGAGCCAAGTAAAGAAGCTTGAGTTCTTCTCAACACCAAAACTGGCGACGTGGATAAACTAACAATTTTGGGAAGCTAGTGAGATCGACGGCATTAATAGTGCAAAGAAAAGGTGGAAGTACTAATAGAATTGTGGAAAACAATAATATATTTATAGAAAAACATTAATAGAACTATACAAAACATTGCTAAAATATAATAAAAACATTTAAATCGTGTTAAATGCGCAGCAAGAAAACCTTAAAAACAATATCAGCAAATAATGAGCTTTCAATAAATGTATATACATAAATAAGGTGTGATTTTTACTGAAAAACATTTACCTATCTATAAAGCAACAGCAGCAGCAGTAACAGCAATTACAACAAAAGCAACAGCAGCAACAGTAACGGCAATTACAACAAAAGCAATAAATAAGAGTAAGAAAAATACGTATATGTACATATATAAAAATATATCAAAATTTTTTATAGTAAGTAAGAAAATACAAAACAATAAGGGTATTCCATCAAACTCATAAATGCCTCATAAAACTCATAAACTCGTAAAATTCTGTGCCTTATAAATGAGCTGTCAAAATTTGTATGAAAAAAAGTTTACGCGTTTCGTATAAAACTATGAGGCAAATTCGACGCGTATTTGCTTCATAAACTGATATTTTGTTTTAGTGTTGCCATTACACAAAAATAGTTTACATTTAGTGCTTCAAAAAAGTAAAGTTTTTAGTGCAGGCAACACTACTTGCAAAGTTTGTGCTTGTTGCAAAATTTTGTTTAATTTAAAGAAATAAAAACTATATGAAACCTTTGTATAATGAGTGCATCAGTAAGTATTACTTAAATAAAACAAATGCAACACTGACAGAAAAGTCAAAATACCTATTTACGCGGCTTTTATACGTATGAAAAAAAGGAGCGTTCCCAAAATCTAAAGCGTAAATTTTTGAGCTTATAAGTTTATACATTTACGAGTTTGGTGGAATACCCTAAATGTGTAAAATTATCGCACAACAGTGTAAAATAAAAATTGAATCGTGCGTATACAGAGTGCAGAGAACGTATATTTATAGAGAAGGTCCAACAACGGTTAAGCGTGTGAACTGTCAAAAGCTAACAAAATGCGATGAGCGTGTTTCACCACAGCTAGCTAAGAAGGAGAAATTTTTAACAGTGGTACGTGAAAACAATAAAAATTATGCTCGGCCTTTTGAATATAATTTTATAAGTTCACATGCAATCATATTAATCGATATGATTATCATTTTGCGTATATCTATGAATATATGTATGTATAATTTATAATTTTCTAATTAAATTATCCTATTTTCAAAACAATTTTTGCAGTTAATGTGCAAATAAGAGTTATTTATTAAATATTTCTTATATTTGAGAATATAATATAATTTCGTATTTGAAAATGTTTGTATATATGCTATATAAATATTTATAAGAAATACTATGATAATACCCTAAAAAACTGAATATATTATAATAATAATAAATTTTCATACGCATCTACATATTAGCACATAAGTAGTTATATACATACATAGGTAAGTACAATTCAAATTCAAATCGTGATATTATTATTCATCAGTAAAAAAGTGTGCCCGCACTGCTCAATATGTACATACGCATGCATAGAACAAATAATGTATACACAAACCAACATACAAATATGTGTACACATGTAAATACCCAGTAGCAAAATAATTCACTATTGAAGAAAGTACGCGAGTTGGTAATGGGTTGCGGGGCAAGAAACGAAAAAAATTTCGCTTTAAATTCGTTGTTGTTATCTTCAAGAAATGTGCGAATTTTATTCATATGAGTTGGTCATCCGCACAACTGATCGACCCAGCCCTCTTGGTATGTGAGCGCTTCAGTACTAAATTTCATAGGAAATAGGTTGTGTGACAAAACCGATGCTTTTTTGTTGTTGTTCTTTTCTTAAAATAATTGGTAACCGTTAGTCCTGCCACGACGCCGACAATTGTTGTCTTTCAACTTTAATGATTGTCGTTTTTAGTAAGTTTTAAGTATCGTTTGAAAGCGGTCGCGTGTGAAGTATTAAAAGTTATTTAAGTATGTACAGCAAACGTCATCAAAGAAGATTAATTAATGCCGAAATAAATGAAACTCTAAATATAAATAAATCAAATGACAATAATTATAATCTTAGTGAATGTGACAATGATAATGAAAATGTGGTTGAAATTAACAATGAAAATTCTAGAACTGAAAATGTGAATGAAAGTAGTTTGGTAGTTGAATTAAAACAATGGACAGTGAAAAATAACGTAACTCGTGTGGCTTTTGATGGTTTAATGAAACTTTTAAATAAATGGAATTTAAATGTCCCAACTTGCGCAGAGTCTCTGATTATCAGGCAGGATTCAATTATAAGAAGTGTTTCGCCTGGAACATATTTGCATTTAGGAGTCGAAAATAAGCTGCGTAGAATAAGTGACATTATAAAACAAATGGAAATTGTAGTGTTAGATATCGGTATTGACGATCTTCCACTATATAAGAGCTCACAGCAAACGTTATGGCCTATTATGGGAAAGCTTTTTCCACAATTAAATACTGATGTATTGTTATTTGACGTTTATTTAGGCACAAAAAAAACCATCCTGCGTGAATAGTTATTTACAGGAATTTGCGTCTGAAATATCCAATTTACTTAAAAATGGTATAAACATAAGTGGAAAGGTATTTCAAATCAAAATCAGCGCGTTCATATGTGATTCACCCGCAAAGGCATTTTTATGTCAGACTATGAGACATAATGCATTAGAAGGTTGTACTAGATGTTTCCAGCAAGGAGAACGCATAAACAACAGAACAGTTTACAGCACATCAAAGGCATTACCACGCACTGACGAAGGTTTTTCATTACGAACAAGTGAAAATTATCACAAAATTCCAACGGATGCAAGGTCTGTTTTAGAGGAAATGGGTACAAAAATGGTGACATAGTTCCCACTAGATGTACTGCTTTTGATTGATTTGGGTGTGGTGAAAAAGATGTTACTTTGCTTTTTGAATGGTAAAATCAATTTTAAAAAATTGAACAATGAAAACAAAGAGAACTTGTCCAAAAAACTTGTATCTTTAAGAGACTTCGTTCCTAAAGAATTTGCTCAAAAACCAAGAGGCTTTGAAGAAATTAAACGGTGGAAAGGTGTAGAGTTCCGACAGTTTATACTCTATACAGACATTTTTGTCTTAAAAGATTAAAAAAGTATGTATCAATTATCAAAGTTGTTCAGGATATTTTAGAATATTTTGTTACACTTTTTCCCGTAATTTATAATACAGAGCAAGTGTCTTTCAATGTACACTCTCTTCTGCATTTGACAGAATGTGTTGAGGAAATAGGATTTTTAGACTCGTTTACATCGTATAATTTTGAAAACTACATGCAAAAGATTAACAAGTACGTTGTTTGGTCAGAAGCATGTCACTGTGCAAAATCGGATGACCGTGACCATGAATTAGGCTATTCACCTTTGTGAGAGCACCGCTTATGCATATGCACATCAATTCTTACATCCATATACATATGTTACGGTTTTCTATGATTTGTAATAATTGCATTTTTTGTATGTTCTCATTTTCGCTTGCACTTCTCAAGCAGGTATATATACATACACACAAACATACGTTTTCCATACCTACGCCCTCATAAGCATATACGCACAAGCTTACGTAGCTAATGAGAAAATTAGGCACAAGAAGGGATAAAAACCGGTGCTAGCATAACATTAAGACATTATTAGTGAAGCATTAGGAGTGTTAAGAATAAAACTAAATTATGTGTAAAACTTAAATTAAATAAAAATCAATTTGTTTAACTGGACATTAATTTATTATTGGGCTCCTACATAATTTGGCGACCGTGACAGGACATGTGTTCTACATTTAATATTTTCGATCAAGAAAAGCCAATAAATTAATGTCCAAGTTAATTTAAAATAATTAGTTTTGTGTTATTCTGGCAAGAGTTGGCTCTGCGTTTGTTCAACCAAACGGAATTTGCCCACATCATCTCATCATCAGAAGCTGTGTAGCGGTATTCAACAACGGATCATTTGGATTGTTGTACCCGGACAACATTCTGTGTGAGCGCAGATAGCAATTCTTGCCACACATCATCGTACTTGCCGCTGTAATCATACATCCAGAATACACGTGGTTTTATTAACGTACGTTCGAGATCTTCTCATCAACATCTGTCGAAGTTACCAACAGTTCGTCAACTCGTCGCAGTCTCCGTGCAAGATTACGGGACTCATCACATAACAGTTTCATCGGATTGCAGATCTGCTTTTGCTACATCTACAATAACTGCATTACACTCTTCACTGCCCAGGTACTCGTATATATATACTTATTTCGTGCCTCCAAATGCCTAACAACAGTAAAGCCAACGTGACTAACATGGCTGATGAGGAACAATCGCCTTTGTCCTCGCTAATTCAAACGCGTTTGACGATTCTTCGCAACCTACATAGTATAAAGCAACGAATTGCTTGTGAAGAAGTCGATAATGATACGCACGTTCTCGAATGTCGACTACATATTGTTGAGTCCTACTTTCAACAAATTTGTGACGTCCAGAACAACATTGAAGCTCTTTCTCCGTCAGACCAATCGAGAGCAGAAATTGAAGAAACATATATTTCAATAAAATCTAAAATACTTTCGTTAATCAACCCCAGAAACCGCGTTTCTGAGTTGAACAATAGCATTTTCAACGCAACAACTTTTGGAAGCACTAGCAGTTACCATAATCGATTGCCTTCACTCAAATTGCCTAAATTTGACGGCAAATATGCGGAATTTAAACGTTTTTTCCGCGCTTTTTGTAATATGGTGCATGATGATCCAACAATGCCAAAGGTGGACAAATTTAATTATCTTTTAAACTGTCTTTCAAGACCAGCCCTTAGCGTCATCGAACCCTTTCAGGTAACCGAAGAAAATTACCCGAAGGCTATACAACGGCTGAGGGAAAGATACGACAATATCGTATTGATTTTTCAAGATCATATTACATCGCTTTTTAACACTCCGGTTATGAAAAAATCTGACGCAGCAAGTCTACGTAATATTATCGATACTGTTGCAGCGCTTCGAGGCTCGTTACTTTCGTTGGGTTCAGAAAGCGACATAATGAATTCAATGCTAATTTATATCGTTTTAACCAAAATTGATTCCGATTCCAAATCAGCATACAATCAAAAGCAAGAGTTTGACTACTTGCCATCGTGGGACGATTGCTACAAGTGGTTGAATCGTCACTGTCAGTATTTAGAAACCAGCGAGATTATAAACTACACGGTAAGAAAAATGCAAATTCATTCGTTAATGCGATGTCGACTTGTATACATTGCAATAATATAGAGCATAGCCTAAACAATTGTCCTTCATTACTACAGTTGTCAGCTAAGATGCGTTTTGATTGGGTGAAGCAAGCAGGAGCTTGCATCAATTGCTTACGAAAAGGACACACCGTATCTAAATGTCCATCAAAATCTCGTTGCCGCGTATGTCATCAATCGCACCACTCTCATCTTCATTTCGCCACCGTTGGAACTACAAATTATCCATTTGCACAAACATTAGAACTTCAAGGGAAAGACAATACTTCGCTGAATTCATCGCATCAGTCACCAAATAATCCATCACTCATCGCATGCACACGTAAAAGAGCGATATTACCGACAGCGTTAATTTACATACAGGATAAATTTGGAGTGATGCAGCCAGCTCGCGCGTTATTGGATTCATGTTCCGAATTAAATTTCATCACCGAAGAAACAGCGAAGCGATTGCAGCTTAAAAGGTTTTTCTCATATCAGGAAATCTCAGGTATTTCAGATATTCGTTCTAATTCAAAGTATGCAGTAAATGCGAAAATCAAATCTCGTATTGGAGATTTTACTTGTATGTCGGAATTCGTTATGACTAAACATATTACAACACAATTTCCGAGTAGTTTTATAAATACTTCTAAATGGAATATTCCTGAAAATCTTCAGCTTGCTGATCCATACTTCTACAAACCGCAACGTATAGATTTATTGCTCAATGCAGACATATTTTTTGAGAGCCTTCAAGAAGGCCCAATTTCACTTGGAAAAGGCTTACCACGCCTTCAAAACAGCAAATTAGGTTGGATTGTAGGGGGCAATTTTGAAAAGCCTGCTAATTCCCGCCCATCCATTTGCAATGTCACACTAAATTCAAATCTATTGAATATCGATTCGATTCTCCAAAGTTTTTGGGAAATCGAAAATTTCACCGAAAAGGAAGCAACGTTGTCCGAAGAAGAACGTTTATGCGAAAAACATTTCATTGAAAACGTTCAAGTGAAAAATGATGGACGTATACAAGTACGGTTACCATTTAAGGTTTCACCGACAATATTAGGCAACTCTTTCCATAATGCCAGGAAAAGATTTCTCGCTCTTGAACGACGTCTATCTAACAATAAATTACTAAAAAATATGTATGCGGATTTCATAAAAGAATATATTGAACTCGGGCACATGGTTGCCATAAAAAACTTTGATTTCAATAGCTCGCACTATATAATTCCACATCATTGTGTACTTCGTCCACAAAGTACTACGACCAAGCTTAGGGTTGTATTCGACGCCTCTGCGCGCACCACTTCTGATCATTCATTAAATGAAATACTCATGGTCGGAGCAACAATTCAACCAGAATTAATCATAACATTATTATCATTTCGTTTGTATCCTTACGTATTAACTGCCGATATATCAAAAATGTATCGGCAATTTTTGATTGACGAACAAGATCAACGATATCAACTCATTTTGTGGAGAAACGAACCTCATGAGCCATTACAGTTGTTTCAACTCAAAACTGTAACTTACGGTTTGGCTTCTGCACCATTCCTAGCTATTCGCAGTTTATTCCATATTGCTGACGTCAATAAAGATGTCTTTCCTCTAGCATCGTCTGCTATTTGTGAAAGTTTTTATGTTGACGACTTGTTAACTGGTGCAGATAGCATAGACAACTTACAAAAACTAAAAATTGAAATCATAGAAGTTCTTCGTTCTCATGGCCTTTCTCTGACTAAATGGCACTCGAATTCTACACAATTATCTGACGCATCTTATAATGAAGTTGTCATTAAAACAACTGAAGAAAACATTACCAAAGCTTTAGGCACGTCATGGAAACCTTTAGCTGACACCCTTTGTTATCGCTATGAGTTACCAGATATGCAGTCAGTTACAAAGCGATAAGTTTTATCAATTATTTCCAAAATATTTGATATCCTCGGTTTATTGAGCCCCGTGATAATACGTGGCAAAATATTAATGCAAGAAATTTGGATTCGCCGATTAGATTGGGATGAAACACTACCACCCGATCTCCATAACATTTGGTTACAGATTACAGCCGATTTAAACTTCATTAATAAAATAGAAGTTCCTCGTTATGTACAAACAACATTCAATTCTCGCTGTGAAGTTCATGGTTTCGCAGACGCATCGACGCGCGCATATGGGTGCTGCATTTATGTACGTTCTGTTATAAACGACACTTACAAAACTACGTTACTCATTGCTAAATCTAAAGTGGCACCGATTAAGGCACAATCGCTTCCTCGTTTGGAGTTATGTGCAGCACTGTTACTGAGTAGGACTTGGCAAAAAATTAAGGATAAGGTATTAAAATTTTGCACTAACATATATTTTTGGACTGACTCAGAGATCGTGCTAAAGTGGCTCAACATTCACTCGGCGACATTAAATTGCTTCGTTGCCAATCGAGTCTCTGAAATTCAGGAAATTTCAGAAGGCATTAACTGGAAACACGTACCAAGTGCACAAAATCCTGCAGACATCGTTTCACGTGGCTGTAGCGCTCAGGATCTTGTAAGTACGATTTGGTTCTCTGGACCAGAGTTTCTAATGAAAAATTCATCGGAATGGCCTGTAAGCAAGAAGGAGTATGACATTAAAATCCAAGATTTGGAACGACGGAAAGGAATCAACCTTAAGTGTAGCAAAAGCAGCAACGAGGGAAACATCATCAATATCATCATCAACCGCAGTTCATCGTACCACCGATTACTTCGCGTCGCTGCATATATATTTCGCATTTTCAACAAAGTCGCTGTTAACAATAAACTAACGCCAGCAATGATACTTCATCTACCGTTAGAAGAACTCGATCATACTTGGTGGCGAATCGTCGTAGCTATTCAGCAGATCGAATTCGCTGAAGAAATTGAAAGACTTCAAAAACAACAAGAAGCTAAATCGTTCGTACAGAAGCTGACTCCTTTTCTACATGAAATGAATCTCAACGGAGTGAGAGTTTCAGTTCCCAGAGTCGGTGGCCGTTTGTCAAAGGCACCAATTCCTTTTGACGCAAAATTTCCCGCTCTTCTTCCAAAAGATCACCGATTTACATCTTTGTATGTAGAATGCCTTCATCGGAAGCATTTACATGCTGGTCCAAAGGTTTTAATAAATCTCTTGCGTGAGCGAGTCTGGGTTATAAATGCTCGCGAAATCGTAAGGAAAATCGTTCGAAACTGCGTGCTCTGTTTCCATTATAAACCTAAATTAATGGGTCAAATTATGGCGGATCTGCCTGCCAATCGTTTGCAAATGCAACGCCCATTTCTAGTTAGCGGCGTTGACTTTTGCGGCCCTTTCAGTACAACTTATCGTCTTCGTGGAAGAGCTCCATACAAAACATATATCGCAATCTTCGTATGCTTCGCATCCAAAGCCATACATGCAGAATTAGTATCCGACCTCTCTACTAACAATTTTATACTTTGTCTAAAACGTTTTGTAGGAAGACGCGGCATACCTCAACGCATTTACTGTGACAACGCCACAAATTTCGTTGGCGCTCAAGCAAAATTGAGGGATCTTCATCACCAATTCTTCAATCAAGCGGCTACTGATGACATCACTAGTTATAGCACCAACACTGGTTTTGAATTTTGCTTCATTCCGCCTCGTGCTCCACATTTTGGTGGTTTATGGGAGGCGGCAGTAAAATCAATGAAATCCATTTTGTTAAAGAACATGTCAAACGCACACCTGACATATGAAGAACTTCAGACCGTCGTAATAGAAGTAGAAGCCATTTTGAACTCTCGTCCACTGACACCGCTTTCAAATGACCCCAATGATGGCGAAGCTCTAACTCCGGCTCATCTATTGATTGGGACATCATTACTGTCGATGCCAGATAAAGCTTTTAATATGAACACAGGATCGTCGTTAACGCAATGGCAGCGGGTGACGTATTTGAAGCAGCGTTTCTGGGAAATATGGTCACACGACTATATTCTTAGCCTACAACAACGCTCGAAGTGGTTGAAACCGGAAGCCAACATCGAAATTGGTCAAATGGTTATCATCCATGAGTCCAACTTGCCCCCACAGCATTGGTCACTTGGGAGAATTATCAACATCGTCCCTGGTTCGGACGGCAAAGTGAGGGTTGTGGACATCAAAACTACAAAAGGGATTATAAGGAGAGCAGTCCATAAAATTGCACCATTACCTATTTCGGATTGAAATGCAAGCATTTCAATGGGGGGAGCATGTTTGGTCAGAAGCATGTCACTGTGCAAAATCGGATGACCGTGACCATGAATTAGGCTATTCACCTTTGTGAGAGCACCGCTTATGCATATGCACATCAATTCTTACATCCATATACATATGTTACGGTTTTCTATGATTTGTAATAATTGAATTTTTTGTATGTTCTCATTTTCGCTTGCACTTCTCAAGCAGGTATATATATACATACACACAAACATACGTTTTCCATACCTACGCCCTCATAAGCATATACGCACAAGCTTACGTAGCTAATGAGAAAATTAGGCACAAGAAGGGATAAAAACCGGTGCTAGCATAACATTAAGACATTATTAGTGAAGCATTAGGAGTGTTAAGAATAAAACTAAATTATGTGTAAAACTTAAATTAAATAAAAATCAATTTGTTTAACTGGACATTAATTTATTATCGGGCTCCTACATACGTCAAAAAGCCAACGTAAATTTTAGAGCAAATAAAAAACAAAAATCAAAACTGTGAACTTACTAGGAAAAATAAATTGAGTGGTTCAAAAATTAATAGATTTGGTGACATTACATCTTTTGTTTCTAATTGTACCACTCTAAAAGCCAAACCACCTGACATATTTGTTTTGCTAATGATAGTCCTTTCCAAATTTTTCGATTTTCGAAAGAAGAAAATAAGGTTTTCATTATAGGTAGAAGGTTTACAAATTGTAAAGCATATTTCGAAAGACCTTTGAATTCGCTAACAGATTTAGGAATTTTTACTTCGAACAAAACTCCCGCTGCAAACGAAAAAACGTTTAATATAAAGCAGGTTAACTACAAACTTTTTTACTTTCCAATTAATGCCAACGAATATTTATTCATTCCTATACTGCATTCAATTTAAGTAAAAGTCGATACACAAAGATGTCACAAAACTTATTTACTTCAACTCCGGTATTCAGATGCAATGCTACATTAAGCGATGAAAACATTCGACCAGGTATGTTAATATTAAATAAATTTTAAACAAATTTAATTAACTTTTTGGTGTAGAACTTTTTGACCGAAATTTTTTCACTTTTTCGAGCCAAAAACTCCAACCCCGGAAACCAAAAAAGTTAATCTCAGCCCAAACAAGTACATAATTTAATTCACTATTGTTTTTTGTATATTTGTAGTTCCGGAAAATACTCAAAATGAACTAAATAAAATCAAGCAAAAAGTAGACGAACTTATGACAAAATTGGATGGTTAGAATCAATATTACCATTAGTATTGATTAGAGTGTGCCATTTCGAGGCAACCTTTTTTTTTCAACTGAAAAACACGCTCAAAACTTTCGAAATGTGTAAAAAAAAGTCACTCAAAAGATGAGCTCTTAATATTAATATTAAGAGGTGTCTCTTTCAAACTTTCTCTTTTCCATATAAATAACATGGAAAAAAATATTTTTTTTTGTGGTGGTTATTGTGCGGAGGTTTTATATATGCACGCGATGGCTGCCAGTAGGGATCCTAAACTCGATTCCGATTCTACTCGAGAATCGAGTTTTCTCGTTAAATAATCGATTTTTCGAATGTCAAGAACCCATTCTTAATCGACTTCGACTACTGAAGATCGATTTCGAAAAATACGCTTGCGTTCATGAAGAAATGTAATTTACATACAATATTATTGTAATATATTAAGTTTATTAGGATATTATGATAGTATCTCATATACATATGTATATCGCATAAATGTGTGTATATAAAAACATTCATATATGAAATTATATTATATTACCAAACATAAGAAATATTTAAAAATTAACTGTTATTCACACATTAACTACAAATATATATTTTGAAAATAGCATAATTTAATTAAAATTATTAGTTTTGCACGTATTCATAAAAATTGGCAAAATGATAATCATGTCAATTAAATGATGGCATATAAACGTATAAAAATATAAGCAAAAGGTCAACATACGTCTGTAATAGCAATGTATATTTCTGAGCATAATTTTCATTAAATGCTCAGCTCTGTTCACGTGCCACTGTTAACATTTCTCCTTCTGAGCTAGCTGTGGTGAAACACGCTTGTCGCATTTTGTTAGCTTTTGACAGTTCACACGCTTGTCCGTTGTTGGAGCTTCTCTATAAATATACGTTCTCTGCGCAAAGTAAAAAAAAGTTGAAAATAGAAGTTATTAGTAACGAAAAATGTTTTATCTTGAGAATAACGGTTACCAGACAGCGCAAAACAAAAAAGTCAAAAATCAACTCAAGTTTATGGCTTAATGTGAATGTAATATATGTGGTGGAATTTCAAATAGCGGTTTGCGCATATTTGTATGTATAGTGTAGCTAATTAAAAATCTTTTTTTATATATCTGTAATAAAATACATAATTGGTAAGTTGTACGATGTGCATTTTTACTTGAATTACATGTGTTCACATTTTGTTCATATTGTTAGATTATAATGCCTAGGGCCACCTTAAATCCTTCAACTGAGCGAAGAAGACGTCAAGAAGCTAGAAGAAGTCGACCAAGCCTGCAAAGAAATATTCATCTAGCCCATGCAAGGTAAACAATGCGTAACCGCCGACAGGAACAAAGTCATAAAATGGTATTTGATACCATCATATATTTTAAAGTTAAGCAGTGACAACAATTCTAGGAGAATACAGGAACAGCTTCCAAAAACTTATTGTTCCGCCTCGGAGTCATCCAAGAACCACATAGCGTTGGGCGTATGGATCAACAATGTATATTTTGTATGGCAAAACTATTTGCAAGTGAAGTTAGCGATAGAAGTTCTTCAATTTGTTGTCACAAAGTGAAGGTGAGTTTGCCAGAAATTTCTGTATGTGAGGAACTTAAAATTATAATCCAACGCAATGATTCTGTAACAAAAAACTATTTGGAAAACATAAGAAAATTTAACAACGCTCTAGCATTTGCATCAGTTCAAGTAAACTTTGTTAACATCACTGGAAGAGGCCCCTTTTGTTTCAAGCTAAACGGTCAAGTATATCATAGAATTGCAGGTTTACAAGCACCTGAGGGCGAAACACCCTCATATGCTGGCCTATTTATTTTAGACAATGATGATGCTTTGCACTATCGTACAAACCGAGAGGTTAATAACAGTTGTTGCCAATTTCTTATGAACCAACTACAAACAATGCACCCACTGTATCTGAAGTTGCGGCAGTTTTTTTGGGTCAAGATGGCGTTCCACCAGGCAAATTTGACTTTACAATTTCTTAGAAGTCAGATGGATCATGATGGAGGATGGAGTCATGTGTAGAAGTCCACACAAGTGAGGAAAGTTCTCTGATCGCCATTCACTTGGGAGTGGCCAGAAACGATTCTTTTACATATGACTCAAGCAGCTCACGACTTCCGGTCTCTGACCAAGTATCCTCTGGGTAGCCAAAGAACATCCGTTTGAAGGCGAGCTAAAGTGAGAAGGCGAAATATCCCCTGCATAGGATTGTGCGCTGGGTTTGGGACCCTCCACGTAAAAAAACACCCCCAATGAAAAAGCGTAAACAGCCTCGGATGAGAGACCCCCCTTTTGATGACGACCACGGCAAACGAAATAAGGACTATGATTTGAATGTCCGGTCCCTTAATTGGAAAGGTGCTGCTGCCCAGCTGGTTGATGTCCTCGTGAAAATAAAGGCTGACATCACCGCCGTCCAAGAAATGCGATGGACGGGACAAGGACAGAGACGAGTAGGTCCTTGTGACATTTACTACAGTGGCCATATAAAGGAGCGCAAGTTTGGTGTTGGATTCGTGGTGGGAGAGAGACTCCGTCGCCGAGTACTATCATTCACTCCGGAGAATGAACGTCTAGCAACAATCCGCATCAAAGCGAGGTTCTTCAACATATCGCTGATTTGCGCCCACGCCCCGACGGAAGAGAAGGACGATGTGACCAAATATGCCTTCTATGAGCGCTTGGAGCACACCAATGAGCGCTGCCCCCGCCACGATGTCAAAATCGTGCTTGGCGACTTTAACGCCAGGGTGAAGGTATCTTTGGTACGACGGTCGGTAAATTCAGCCTCCACGAGGAAATATCCCCAAATGGGTTGAGGCTGATCGACTTCGCCGGGGCCCGAAATATGGTTATCTGTAGTACTAGATTCCAGCATAAGAAGATACATCAATCTACCTGGCTGTCTGCGGATCGAAAAACCACCAACCAGATCGATCATGTTGTGATAGACGGAAGACACGTCTCCAGTGTTTTAGATGTGCGTGCGCTCCGAGGTCCTAACATCGACTCGGACCACTATATTGTTGCAGCCAAAATTCGCACCCGCCTCTGTGCAGCAAAAAACGCACGCCAACAAACACAAGGAAGGTTCGACGTCGAGAAGCTGCAATCACAACAGACAGCCGAACGATTTTCTACTCGGCTTGCACTCCTGCTCTCTGAGAGCACTCGTCAACAACTCGGTATAAGGGAACTGTGGGACGGCATCTCAAACTCCTTACGTACAGCTGCAACCGAAACCATTGGTTTTCGGAAAGTGCAAAAGAACAGCTGGTACGACGAGGAGTGCCGTGTCGCAGCGGAGAGAAAACAGGCTGCCTACCTCGCAACGTTACGATCGACCACAACACGTGCGGGATGGGATAGATACTGAGAGTTGAAGAGGGAAGCGAGACGCATTTGTAGACAGAAAAAGAAAGAGGCCGAAATGCGTGAGTACGAAGAGCTTGATAAGCTGGCCGACAGGGGTAATGCTCGAAAATTCTACGAAAAGATGCGGCGGCTTACAGAAGGTTTCAAGACCGGAGCATACTCTTGTAGAACCCCCCAAGGTGATCTAGTCACCGATGCCCAGAGCATGCTTAAATTATGGAGGGAACACTTCTCCAGCCTGCTGAATGGCAGTGAACACACAAAACCAGGAGAAAATGAACCCGATGCCCCAATCGATGACGATTGAGCAGATGTTCCATTGCCCGACCATGAAGAAGTTCGAATAGCAATTGCCCGCCTGAAAAACAACAAAGCGGCAGGGGCCGACGGATTGCCGGCCGAGCTATTCAAACACGGCGGCGAAGAGCTGATAAGGTGCATGCATCAGCTTCTTTGTAAAATATGGTCGGACGAAAGTATGCCCAACGATTGGAATTTAAGTGTGCTATGCCCAATCCATAAAAAAGGAGACCCCACAATCTGCGCCAACTACCGTGGGATTAACCTTCTCAACATCGCATATAAGGTTCTGTCGAGCGTATTGTGTGAAAGATTAAAGCCCACCATCAACAAACTGATTGGACCTTATCAGTGTGGCTTTAGACCTGGTAAATCAACAACCGACCAGAAAAGACCCGTGAAAGAAGAATCGACCACCACCTCTTCGTCGTTTTCAAAGCTGCTTTCGACAGCACGAAAAGGAGCTGTCTTTATGCCGCGATGTCTGAATTTGGTATCCTCTCAAAAGTAATACGGCTGTGTAAACTGACGTTGAGCAGCACCAAAAGCTCCGTCAGGATCGGAAAAGACCTCTCCGAGCCGTTCGATACCAAACGAGGTTTCAGACAATGCGTCTCCCTATCGTGCGACTTCTTCAATCTGCTGCTGGAGAAAATTATTCGAGTTGCAGAAGTTAATCGAGCAGGTACAATCTTTTACGAGAGTGTACAGCTGCTGGCGTATGCCGATGATATTTATATCATCGGCTTCAACACCCGCGCCGTTAGTTCTGCTTTCTCCAGACTGAACAAGGAAGCAACTTAAATGGGTCTGGCAGTGAACGAGGGCAACACGAAATATCTCCTGTCATCAAACAAACAGTCGTCGCACTCGCGACT
The DNA here is from genome assembly GCA_027475135.1 of Bactrocera correcta. NCBI lineage: Eukaryota > Metazoa > Arthropoda > Insecta > Diptera > Tephritidae > Bactrocera > Bactrocera correcta. Next base: position 40,725,900 of record CM050322.1, on the reverse strand, counting down.
TGGCTCCCACGTCACTGTTGGCAGTCCTAACTTTAAAGTTGTACATAATTTCGTCTATTTAGGAACCACCATTAATACCACCAACAATGTCAGCCTGGAAATCCAACGCAGGATTACTCTTGCCAACAGGTGCTACTTCGGACTGAGTGGCAATTGAAAAGTAAAGTCCTCTCTCGATGAACAAAAGCCAAACTTTATAAGTCGCTCATAATTCCCGTCCTGCTATATGGTGCAGAGGCTTGGACGATGACAACAACCGATGAGTCGACGTTGCGAGTTTTCGAGAGAAAGGTTCTGCGAAAGATTTATGGTCCTTTGCGCGTTGGCCACGGCGAATATCGCATTCGATGCAACGATGAGCTGTACGAGATATACGACGACATTGACATAGTTCAGCGAATTAAAAGACAGCGGTTTCCCTGGCTAGGTCATGTTGTCCGAATGGAAGAAAACGCTCCAGCTCTGAAAGTATTTGACGCAGTACCCGCCGCGGGAAGCAGAGAAAGAGGAAGACCTCCACTCCGGTGGAAGGACCAAGTGGAGAGGGACCTGGCTTCGCTTGGAATATCCAATTGGCGCCAGTAAAAAAGAATATAAATTATATGCAGAGTCATTTGTGCATTGTAAACATGCGAATCTGTAAGCGTACACTCCTTAACATCGGAAATAGCATAATTTTTCTCATTTAACATTGAAAATGGTCATTTCTGCTATGTCCCCTCATTTAAAATGTGGTGAAACGCGCTGATAATTTTTCTGTGGTGTGGTGAAACGCGCTCATCCAAAACAGTAAATACATAAATGTATCCCAAAGCTGAAATATTTCTAGTCGTGAACCTTCTCCAGAGAACGTATATTTAAAGAGAAGGTTCACGATGTCGCAAATTTAGGGATATTTCAATTTTGGGACATTTACTGTTTTGGATGAGCGTGGTTCACCAGAGAAAATTATTAACGAGTTTCACCACTAAACATCAGTGGCATGAAAATAGCAGAACTGAGCATTTTCAGTGTTAAATGAGAAAAGTTATGCCATTTCCGATGTTAAGGAATGTGCGCAAACGACTCGGAACATAATTTATATATGTACATACATATGTATGTATGCATATTTTCTATATACATAAATATTTCATATCAAAGCACACAAGCATGCACGTACAAATTGAGCTATTTCATGACGAATTCCTTAACATCTTTGGAAATACATATTTATGTATACAATAAAGTCATGCATGCATTATTACCTGAATATGTAATTAATGTAGGTTTAATAATTTATATATTTACGTATTTATTTACTGGGCGGTATATGTTTGATGAAATATTAAACGACCAAGCGGTCGCGTATATTCACGTACATATCTGTGGACATTTGACAAAACAACCTCTTTCTTTCTTTCAAAAAAGCAAATTTTACAGGAGAGCGAAAAAACATTTTTAAAGCTTTGCAGTAGAAATACCTCTTACTATTAAAGGACGAAGTCAATTTAAACTGGATGCAGATCAATAAAGACGCGTTTTCCCATCAATTGATTTAAATTAAATATGTTACTTTTCTAGATAAATATAAATCAAATAAAAAAGACTTATTGTCAAGTGCTTTTTCTTACTGAAAATCAACTTACCTCATACAAGCTGTTTTGTCAAATTTGGTTTGTGCAAAAAAGAAAAATCCTTTTTTTTATCTTATCTTGACAAAAGTTTATTTGCCAAATTGTAAGTTAAAAATAAGTCCAAAAGAGGTTTTTCTTCAAATGACATTTGCCGTTTATTTAAGTTTATAAATGAATTTGTCTTCATAAAAAAAAAATTATTTCTTTTTAAACAAAAAATTCAAAACATACGTGAAAAATATAATAGTTATATAACTATATGCAAAAGTATAAAAAATAAATTTTTTTGAAATTAATTGTTTTCTTCATCGTCAAGGTCGGAATCAGCTTCGACTTCGCATTCACCTTCTGCCGCTAAATGTTTATAAAAGTTGTGAAAATCCGTGTTGATCAAAGGGAGCATATCCAATAAATCTTGCTTTTTATTTTTTGATATAGTCAACAGAGAAGTATAGCTCGTCGTCAATTGTAAAATCCACTTTTGTGGACGCCTTGGCTTGATATTTAACTCATTAAATTCCATTTCTGAATTCAAAGACGTCTAATACTGCAAAACTCCAGGCTTTTGTTTCTCATAGCGCATCCAGCGAACATACATATTTCCACTCAAATTTATCACCTGAAATTGAGAAGGTTAAACAAATAATTGATAAACACATTATTATACATGCATGTATGAAGTTCTATGTTTACGAATAAAAGAGATTGAAAAAGTTTAAGTTATAATTTAAAAATTACCCTTTGAGTTTGTCGTTCTCTAAGTGTAATTCGTCTTAAGAAATGCACTAAAGTCAAAAAACTCTTCCTGCTTCATTTCGTGTACGACGTATTTATAACTTGTAGCTGCTATAAGGTTGGCCCAGTCATGTGGATGCTGAATGGAACCCGACATATTTTTCTTTTTTTATTAATCTGCGCATGTACGGTATCACATTCAAGATGCGTGTGCCCCACAACAAGGAATTTATGGTCTATAACCGCTATACTGGGATGTTTTTCGATAACTTGTTCAAACATGGCTGAAATATAGGAGTTACGATTTTGTCCCGGACATGAGTCGCTATACATAATGACATGAGTAATGGTTTCTGGCAAGCTCATCAAACACTTATAAACACAAGAACCAATAACATTTGCTCCACGTTTTGCAATTACTTCATGCCACATGTAACAGTTTGCCATTTTCGTTTCCCCGTCGTGTACTGATAAATTGAAAGTTTGTAGAAGAACATAGAAGCACGTAAATGTGGAGTTGGCAAACATTGCTGTAAATCAAAAGAAAACATTTTTATATTTCCATGATTAATGGCAAGCTCTTTGTCAGTTTTTTTTGCAGTTATATGCAAAATCTGCCGCATCGTGATGTTCTTTTTGTTGTGTTAAAAGTTGCTTCTTTTCATTTTTGTCCGACGTGTTGTCTACACGAGATTTTAGGATATCACACGTATTACAAAGATCAACTTGAGGCTCCGTAAACTTTATATTTAACTGACGAAATATTTCCTGATATTTTGATTCTGAAACTGGTCAGAGTGTTTTTCTTTATACAATCTATATAAGAGAGCAAGGTTGAGGCCACGTTGGAAATACAGCTGACTCGTGTGACGACGACTGTAATGACTTTGGTACTTGGGTATACTGTGTATATGTTGAAGCACTTCATTATATTTTTCTGTTAATAGCTTATGATGAGGAGGGTGCTTGCCTCGTCGGTCATTTGCGACACCTCCATCAAAATTGCCTTGGATCTTTTGCCGACATACTGTTTTAATACTTTGATCCGTTTCTCCAAATATTAAAAACTTTTTGCATACACGAGTTTTCTGTTCATTGGATTTCAAAATGATAAAAGTAAACAAACTGTCGATATCTAGGATTTGAAATCTTTCTGAGCATTTCAGTTTTTTTGGACTCAACGTTTATCATACAAGCAATGTACTGACGCTGCTTGTTATAATCCCCTAGTTCCCAGTATGCTTTGAATATTTTTTTCTGTTGATCTATAGTTATTTTTGTGTTACATTTTGTATAGCAATCCACCAATTCTTCAGTTTTCTTTGCAGGAATTGTCTTATTCTTCCAAGTAACATATTCTTTTCCCATATTTTTGTTAATTTTATTAGCTTTTTTAACTTTTGTTGACCTTAAGTTATTTAAAAGCAGCTCTTCATTAAATTATGGTGAAACAGTATCGCTTAGATTTGATTCAATCACACTTTCCATGATTCGGATACTTTCCGATGTAGTATTTAAGCCCGAACGTTTTGGAGGTAAATAATATGAATCGTTGTAATCAGTTTCGTGAAAAATATCTTCTTCCGAGTGGTCACTTTGAATGTGTCAACGATAGATGGCAAGCCTACTAAATAAGCAACAGGTGGCAAGGCGAGGGATGCTTGCGAAGAGGTATCGAAAGTGAACGCGAGGAAGGAAGACGCGCAATAAACTGGACACGAATAAAAAACTCATTCTTCTAAGTACGATTTTACGCTTTAAATGTTTTTTTTTTCAACTCTTAAATAACTTCACATTTGTAAGAAGCTAAAAATTAAATAAACTTCACATCTCAGAAGTGGAATTTATTTCAACGAAGGCGCAAGCGTGCAACAAACGGAGCTGACTGCGCTGCACACAACAGTCTCGACTGAGCAGATACGAAACCACGCTAATTAAACTTCTCTGGGTCTACGAGTCAACATTTAAATTTTAAAACGCATACACACGCTAGTTGGTTCGTGTGCAAGCAGAACTTCCAATTGGAATTGGCAAAACGAATTTGAAGCAGTACCAAGCAGCGAACAGCAAGAGTAAAACAACGAAATAAAGGCAAACAAATCACAGTGCAGGCTCTAAATAAAAGGACGGTGAAATAAATTGTTTTAGGAATATTGGGTTTCTACTAATAAAATATTTCTTTTACAAACATGATAAAGTTAAATACGCTAAAGGTCATTCAACTGAATGCACTACTAAGGGCTAACGATTTACCAACGACGGGTACCAAAATAGGTAAAGTAGCCAAACTGCAAGAAGTTTTGGGTGCTGATGAGGTAGATCCGATGGAGCTTGAAGACGATGGTGCGGTATCCACAAATGATATACGAGTGCAACTGAATAGCTTGAGAGAGGCGATGACAAGTTTAACGTCAGCTATTGGTACAATGAACCGTAACTCAGAACCGATACCAGCGAATGATGAAATTCAACAAGCGTCAAACAACAACGATGGTGTTAGGCCAGATTCAAGCTTAGCGAGTTGGGAATCTGCTGATGATCTACGAACAGCATCACGCCCAAAGATGAGAATTCAGGATATGATAGGTGTAATGCCTGAATTCGACCCACTCAAAGGTTCAACGTCAGCAATGAAGTTCATAAATCGAACTCAGCAACTACAACAATGCTATGGCTGGAAGGAAGATATGGTTTTGATCGCGGTTCAGCATAAAATGAAAGGCATGGCCAAACAGTAGCTGGACGCACAAGATGTTTTCAGTTCCTGGTCACAATTCGTGCACGCATTTACTGCGGACTTTCCGTCAGCACACAACGCAGCTGAAACGCATAAGGCGCTTATGAAGCGCAAACGCAAACCCAACGAAGACTATTTAGAGTATTATTACTCCATGTTAACGATAGTCGACAAGGTACGGTGGACGATGTTTCCATCAACACACATATTATCGGTGGACTCAACGATAGTGTACTAACTAAAACATTGGCAACAATGAATTTTGCGACGTGTAGTCAACTATTGGTGGCGCTCAAAAATTTAACGACAGTCAGCAACGTATCGGTGACTCCAACGGCGTTAACTCAGCAAACAGCGAAACCCGAATTGAAAGTAAATGCGAAGCCAACACAAGTAAAATGTTTCAATTGTAATGATTACGGGCACATTGCAGCCAAGTGTCCGCAACCTCAACGGAAACAACGGTGTACTATATGTACAAAAATAGGACATGAAGCGAAGAATTGCAACAAAAAGGCATCTGTTGCGAAGATTGGCGACCACGACGAAGCCCCTCCGGTTACAAAAATGGTGGAGCTTGAAGGAAGGCGACTGGAAGCTTTCATCGACACCGGCAGCGTATGCTCGCTGATACGCGCATCTGCAGCAAATGGTATGGAGGCGAAGGAAGCTAAAAGATGTTTTACAGGATTCGGCGGATCCAAGGTGCAAGTTACTGAACAAGTCAACGTTAATGTGACTATTGACAAAGTCCAACGCGAGGCGACATTGTATATTGTTGCTGATGAGTTGCTGTCCTACGATATTTTATTAGGTCGCGACGTTCTAAAAAACAACGTGTATCACATGGTGATTGATAACGGAGTGCTACGGTTAGAAGAAAACGAGAAAGCGGACTTAAATATATCTAGCTGCTTAACGGAAGAAGACAAAGGCAAGACAAGGAATCTTTTAATAAATTTTAAACAATGTTTTGCAGAAGATATAAGTCAACTTGGTAGATGCAAGGACATACAAATGACCATAAATATAACGACATCAGATCCTATCTTCGGCAAACGGTACCAGCTTCCGTTTTCACAACGACCAACGTTATCAAAAATTTTAAAGGAACTGCAGGACAATGATATAATCCGTCCAAGCAATTCCCCACACGCCGCATCAGTGCTTTTAGTAAAAAAATCCAACGGTGAGAGTCGAATGTGCATCGATTTTCGAGCATTGAACGAGGTCACGGTTAAGAAGAACTACGTTAAGCCAATCGTGGAGGAACATCTTTCACGTCTAGCTGGAAATAAATACTTTACGACGCTGGACATGACCTCCGGCTATTATCAAGTACCTATGAACGAAGAATCGAAAAAGTATACTGCGTTTTTGACGCATGAAGGGCTGTTTGAGCATAATGTTATGCCTTTCGGTCTAGTGAACGCTCCAATGGTTTTCCAGGAGGTAATGGTAAATTTAATTAAAACGCTTAAACAACGTGACAAAGTGGTCAATTACGTAGATGAGGTCATCATAGCCACGAAGTCAGTTGACGAAGGTATTGACGTACTACGAGAATTTCTTGAAGCTGTAAACGCAACAGGTCTGACGCTTAGACCCTCGAAGAGTACACTTTTGACCCAGCAGGTGCAGTTTTTAGGTCATGACATAAATTCCGACGGCATACGTCCTGGTGAAACCAAACGAAGGTGATCGAAGAGTTTCCGAAACCCACAACGATAAAATCAGTGCGACAATTTTTGGGAGTAACCGGCTATTTCCGGAAATTTGTCAAAGAATATAGCATCACAGCATATCCATTAACGACACTGCTGAAAAAGAATGCAACGTTTATCTGGAACAAAGAACAGAACGATGCTTTTGAAAAATTGAAATCGATTATAATTACAAAACCTGTGCTGACGATGTATGACGCAACGAAACCACACGAGGTACACACGGATGCGAGTTCCATGGGATTATCTGGTATTCTAATGCAGAACGACAATGCTAATGAGTGGCGACCTGTGTTTTACTTTAGCAGGCAGTGCAACGACGCAGAACGTAACTATGCCAGCCACGAGCTAGAAGTTCTGGCAATAGTTAAAACTCTGCAGCGATATAGTATGTACTTAATTGGGCATAGCTTTAAGGTAATCACCGACTGCAACGCTGTAGCAGTAACTAAAGCAACTACGCCATTGTTACCACGGATCGCAAGGTGGTGGCTCAAACTTCAGGAGTTTGACTTCCAATGCATTCACCGCGCAGGTGCGAAGAATATGCTGGCTGATGGGTTAAGTAGATGCCCAATACTTCCCCCGATAGAACCGACAACAATTGCTGATTCAATATATCGAGTGGTCGATATGGACAATGACTGGGTATCAGCAATGCAAAGACAAGACGAAACACTCAAAGATATCATCGAAGTTCTCAACGGAAAATCAGCATCAAACGAATATCAGATTAAAAATGACTACGTATTGCAAGGTCAACGATTGTTTCGCAAAGTCAACGGAAACAAAAGACTAGTAGTACCACGAGGCGTCAAATGGCGTATAGTAAGAGCATGTCATGATGAAGCAGGTCACTTCGGACAGGACAAGACATGCGAGCGTATATCGAAAGACTTCTGGTTTGCACGGATGCGATCATATGTAAAATCCTATATTGCAGCATGTCCAGAATGTTGTATGAATAAAGTTACAGGAGGTAAAAAGGAAGCGCAGTTACATGTAAGCGAAGTTGTACCGATACCGTTTAGATGCGTGCATATAGACCATCTAGGGCCATTCGTACGAAGCAAACGAGGTAATTATTATATACTCGTAATTGTATGTGCTTTTACCAAGTATGTAATACTACGAGCATTACGCAACACGAAAACGACACCAGTGCTTACGACGCTACGAGAATATGTAAATGTATATGGAAGCCCCAGGCATATCGTTTCCGACAGGGGCACGGCCTTCACGTCAAAGGAGTTCCAGAACTTCATTCAAAGATACGAGATACGGCATGTTAAAGTGGCAATGCGCACGCTCCGTGCCAACGGCCAGGCCGAGCGTGTAAATAAGACCATTTTAGCATCACTTAAATGCAGCATCAAAAACGATAAAGATTGGGACGAGGCACTACCGCAACTTCAATGGTGTCTAAACTCTCAAAGCAATGCAACAACTAGGCAGAGCCCGAAAAGTTTAGTTTTCAACTTTAAACTACGCGACGTAACAGTAAACCGCTTGATTCAAGTTGTGCAAGATGACGATGAGGAGAACAAGATTCAACACGAAGACTTCCGATTGAATCTAGCAGCCGAACGAATAACCGCAGAAAGGGCTAAATGGAAGCAGAGGTTCGATGCGAAGCATCAAACACCAAGGAAGTACAATGAAGGAGATCTGGTGGTAATTGACTACGTACCTCAACCCACTGGTACCTCCCATAAGCTTGAACCATCATACAAAGGACCATATATCGTAACGAAGGTTTTACCCAACGACCGCTACGTCGTAGAAGATCTACCAGATGTGCCTAAGCAGCGGAAGCGTTATGCAGGGGTATTTACGAACGACAACATGAAACCATGGGTAAACCATAGTCTTGTAGATGACGACTATGAAACAGAAACACCAGATTATGGTGAGCAAAACACTACTGAAGAAGACGATAGCGAAAAATCGTCCAGGAGAGACGATCAATCAGGAGTGGCCGAGCTGTCAACGATAGATGGCAAGCCTACTAAATAAGCAACAGGTGGCAAGACGAGGGATGCTTGCGAAGAGGTATCGAAAGTGAACGCGAGGAAGGAAGACGCGCAATAAACTGGACACGAATAAAAAACTCATTCTTCTAAGTACGATTTTACGCTTTAAATTTTTTTTTTCAACTCTTAAATAACTTCACATTTGTAAGAAGCTAAAAATTAAATAAACTTCACAAATGCTACTCAGTTGGCAAGTATTTACATGTTGCCGTAGCTTTGCAATTTTATCAGTATGGAAAATCGTACCATAGGACGAAGCCTCTTCATTTGGGAGTTCATTTAGCACCTCCCCATCCGCAAAGTTAAATGAATGAGCTCTTCTATTATTTTGCACACTTCCACTAGAACACGTATTAGAGAGCATTTTCACTTTCCTGGCTAAAGCCACTAATTTTTTACCTCTTCCCATTTTATCCAATAAATTTTTATTTTAATTTTGGAAGCAACTTAAATTTGATAATTTCACTTTTAATTGTTTGACTAAAGCACTTCTCTGGAAATACGATTTCACTTTTAGTACTTTTTTTTTTAATAAACGACTTGTACCGATACAAGACGTTTTGTCACAATGACACTTGACGACTGAGTGAGTGGTAGCTTAACTTGTTTAAATAAGAAAAGCATTTTTTTTTAGATATTCATTTGACAAAAGAACTTCAATCGAAAGAAGTTGTTTTGTCAAATGCCAATTTCTGATTTTACTCAGACGATATATAGAGACAAGCTTTTTTGATAAATGTACGTTATAATTTTACGTTTGAAATTCCAACTTATTCGAGACAAGCTCTTTTGTCACCCGAAAATTTGAAAAATTACGAAAGAAGTTGTTTTGATGACTCTATAATTTTTGAACTAACGGTCCTAGGACAATGGTGATAAGACAGAAAAACGCGCCTTGAAAATTCATAGTTATATGTATGTATATGATAAAAATCCTGGAAAATTGTCTTATTTCGAGAGAAGTTGTTTTGTCAAATGTCCACAGATATGTATGTAATTATGTGTGCATGTAAGCAAATATAACAGACCTTACGTACATATAGTATTATATTTGTAAATTTTTCTACACACAACTTTGTGTGAAAATGTGTACAATATTGTTTAATGCGAAATCTCCGTTGTCACGGGCAACCAGTGGCTGAAGCACACGGTTTGTCGAAGAGTCAATGTGTCGAAGAACTGACGCGACGACAAAGCGTCACAACATTGCGCTATTGGTAGAAAATCCGAGCTGTGCTGAAAACACAAACGAACGATCACCAATTACCACTGCCAGAGAACGTAAGTATATTTCAATGAACGTTTATCATAGAGAAGGTTCCCGGCGTGAAGAACGTAAAAATATTTTTGGCTAACTCGGCAGAGATGGAAGAGTCTCACCACAGACAAATTATGAGCGTGTTTCACCACGAAAATAACAGAATTGAGCATTTTCAGTGTTAAATGAGAAAAATAATGCTGATTCCAATGTAAACAAATTTACGCCTACAGATTCGCATATTTACTATGCGCAAACGACTTTGCATATAATTTGTAGCTGATCGGTATATATGTGTGTATTTGATAGCAAAGCATATGAGTATACATACATATGTATGTATATCTTAAAATTGACTTATGATGAATTACATAAAATCTTTACATATATGTAAGTATGTATATAATACAGCAAGATTTATATTACTACCCAAATATGCATTTGTATAGGTTTGATAAGGCCTATATTTATTTACATAAATATGTATGTATATATTTGCCATTAATAGTTAATAATAGTTTTGATATCATCTTAAAAGATCTAGCGGTCGCACATGTACTCATATACATACATACATATAATATATGCATGTAGATATGTACACTCAATGCTTCATGCGAAATCCCCGTTGACACGGACAACCAATGGCGAAGCGCGTTTTTTGCTTTCATCTCAACGAGTCAATCTGTCGATACAGCATTGTGTTGTTGGTAGAAAATCTGAGCTGTGCCGAAAAAATAAGCAAACGATCGTCTCTTGTCACCGCTTCCCTTGCCGCTCTAACAGCTGCGCCTACAAACTTACGTAAATATGTATGAATATATACATATGAGATGCATATCGACGAATTTTTGCGAGCCATGGAAAAATATTTTAGAATTGACAAATATTATAAATCGACAACAGTATGTTGCCACTTTTGTCACTTCTTTCTGTGTTTTGAGAGTTTGCGGGGTTGACACTTTTCCCTTCTAGCAAAATATCAGAAATTGTTCAATTTATGATTTTTAGCTTTTGCCATCGTCGCGAAAAGACGCTCGCAGGCAAAGCCATGCTCGGGGAGATGACACCATTTGCTTTTATGAATGAAGCGAGTTTGCCGGTTGAAAGTGCGCTTATTTGTGTGGGAATGTCACATATTTACATGTGTACGCATATAAGCATGTATGATGCTATTTCAAACGATCGTTGTTTTTGTAAAGCAATGTTTCTAATTTTTGGGGGTGACATATTTGCATGGGAACGCATAGAAGTATGTATGTTGTGTATGCGTTATTTGTGTGCCAATGTCATACGCATATATTTATGTATGTACATATGAGCAGCGCGCGCATGTAATTATTGATAAGTGATAATGTGATTTGAATTCGCGAAAGCGAACATAAACACATATGTATGTATGGTCATGATACATGTGAATATAAGTTTTGAATGATAAAATGTACGATTAATGTACATTTATCACTATTGTAATATATTTCATTTTTTTAATAATATTATGATAGTTTGTTATATACATAAGTATGTATGTTATGAAGTATACACATAAGTATGATTTGATATATTCAAAAAATAATTATAAATAGGCTTTGTTTTCACATTAACAATTTAATTTAAATGTATTCAATTGCACATGTATTCACGAATACACGTGTTTGCATATAAACGTATAAAAATATAAGAAGTCGCTATTGACAATTCTAGTTCATCTTTTATCTGTTTGGAAGTTATAAACGGGTGCCTTTTAATAATTCATTTGATGAGCTCATCTTGCCTATGGGTAGTTTTTTTGCGTCTTCCTCTCATTTCAGCTTTCAACGACCAATTTTTAGAGTTTGTTATCATTCCGTTTGAGACTCCTAAAAGCTGTCTTATATTGGCAAACGTTTTTCCCTCGGAAAGCAGTTTTTTTACAATCTCTCTTTTCTCTGTAAAACAATGAGGAGCTCTTCCCATTTTTAAATAAATAAAAGTAATTTCCCGTATTCACTCGATTAAATTCGCGCACTGACTATAACATTAGGACTCACTAAAATGATATGCAGCTGACTTGCTAGAATTTTCGCAAATAACGGTATATAAGCAGCCTACTTGATTTTGTTCTTATTTTTTCGAACAGGCTGTTTAAGACCCAATGCAACAAAATTTGCAGTACAAAAAAGTTAGTGCGTATTTGATGACTAGATTTTCAATTTTTTTAATACTCACAATATGTATAAATTTTTTAAGAAAAAAAGATTCAATAAAATATTACTGAGAAAATTTTATTCAATGATTTCGATGTTCACTTTGGTTGTTCTTGTTATTTCGAACACGTCTGTAATTTCATATATGAATATGTTTGTATACATATATGCGATATACATATGTATATGAGATCCTAAAAACTTAATATAGTACAATATCATTTAAATTTTCATACGCATCTACATATTAGCACATAATCACATACATACTTATGTGCATAAGTACAATTCAAATTCAAATCGTGATATTATCATTTATCAGTAAAAAGTGGGCGCGCACTGCTCTATATGTATGTACATATGTATGCATATGTGTACCGCATTGCCCAACAAATAATGTATACACAAACAAACATACAAATATGCGTTCACATGTAGATATGTCACCCGCAAAAATTACGAATATTGTTCTACAAAAACCACAAATGTTCAAGTAGCGTCAGCAGCGTCACAAGTCAATATAGCAGCCAAACAGTCGATGCCCAAATTTGTAGAAAAACACCTAACAACAATATTTTCATTCATGAACGCAAGGCACTTTCAACAGGCTAACTTGCTTCATTCATAAAAACAAACACCATTACATCTCCCCGAGTATGCCTTTGCCTACAAGCGTCTTTTCGCGACGATGGCAAAAGCTAAAAATCATAAATTGAACAATTTCTGATATTTGTTTGAGAAGGAAAAAGCGATAACCCCGCAAATATAAGTATAGAATAAAATTGACAACATAGTTAATTTGTCGATTTTCAAGTCAAGAAATGTTTCAAAGAAAATATTCAATATTCCTCTTTTTTATGTGTACAGTGAATCCCGGTTAAGTAGTACTCCGCTTAAATGAAAATCATTCCTCTTAACCCACGGTTTGTTTTTTGAAATACATTCAAACTATTGTTTTAAGTACACTCGAAAGTATCCGCACTCCCTTATGTGCCATATTATATTTTTATTTTTAACAAACCACAAAAATCTGTATCTTTGATTGTGCCACATAATCGGGATTGACTGTATTTGTCAAGGAATGTAAAAAATATTGTTACGCGGCTCGCAAAAATCTGCGTCGATATGTATGCAAGTCACACACAAACATACATATCCACGCTGGTGTGTTGGCGAAGCTGGTACAGCGGCAAGGGAAGCAGTGGCAATTGGCGATCGTTCGTTTGTGTTTTCGGCACAGCTCGGATTTTCTACCAACAACCACCGAATGTTGTGACGCGTCAGTCTTTCAACACTTTGACAAGAAAGCAAAAAATATGAGCTTCACCATTGGTTGTCCGCGTCAACGGAAAATTCGCATGAAGCATTGAATGTACATATTTACATACATTTGTTGCATGTAGACAAATTTGCAAACATTATGCGTGGATTTCCGGATTATAGAGTAGTCGGATTAACGAATTTTTACTGTATTTATTTAAGTATATAAATATGTATATGTACATATGTATGTCATACCAACCATATTTAGGTAGTAATACAAATTTTATTGAATTATACATATGTATATTTGCAAAGCTCAATTTTAAAATATATATGTACATACTTATGTGCTTTCATAACAAATACATATACATATGTATACCGATCTATAAATTATAATATATGCAGCATCGTTTGCACATAGTAAAAAAGGGAATCTGTAAGCGTACATTCCTTAACATTGGAATTATCATTATTTTTCTCATTTAACACTGAAAATGCTCATTTCTGCTATTTTCGTGTCCCCTGATGTTAAGTGGTGAAACGCGCCAATAATTTTCTGTGGTGAAATGCACTCATCCAAAACAGTTAATATCCCAAAATTGAAATATCCATAAATTTTTGATATCGTGAACCTTCTCTATAGATATACGTTCTCTGGTGAAACTCTTCCATCTCGACCGAGTTAGCCAACCGTGAACCTTCTCTATGATAAACGTTCTCTGCTATTCTTTTACGTTCTCTGGTCAAATAATAATGTTTCACTAAACAGTGACTTTAAGAATAATAAAATTGTTAATGTGTCTCGACTAGATTTCTTTGAAACTGTTAGAAAGGTGTCTTCACTACAAGAGCAGACAGTACCTCTCAAACTGTACAAGAGCAATTAAAATACTCAGTAAGAACTTATTACATAAAACTAAGTTGAATCAAAATAAATACGAACATTGTTTTTTTCTATGTAATTTTCACTTAAAATAAAATCGTCTCAAAATGGAAGCATCCACCATACCATTTTTTTCAACTCACTTTGTACTGTATTAACGGAATTGCAGACTTTGATGGACGAGATCCAAACCAACTAACAGACTTCATTGAAGACATATTACCCACAATACTAACTTTTTATGTAGGTAATCAAAAATTTTTATTAAATTTCCTGATAGGAAGATGAGTAGGAAAAGCGAGGGAAATAATTCACAGATATTGTCAAGATTGATTGGGAAACATTGCAACAAATAAGGCAAAGGAAAGATCCTAACCCTAATAGCTATCGTAGGACTAATTTTAGCTATAACGTTAACAATAGAACATTTTCCAGACCCAACCAAAATATAAATAATATACCCACTTTCAATAGTATGTAGTTATAATAGACTAGCAACCCGCCCCGGCTTCGCACGGAAACAAAATATAAGGCCTATGTCGCTCACTGAAAAAAATGATTAAAATCGATCCCGTAGTTTTGATTTATTCATTACTGCCCGTGGCCCGCACGCGTTACATTTGGAGTAAAACAATTCCCCTTTCCTTATACCATGAAGATTTCCTTGCTATCTTTGGAATATCTAAATTCATACCCTACATTTTTTTACATTTTTACATATTTATTTTATTTTTACAACAACAATTAATATATTATAGAATATCTCTATATACAATGTTCACGGCTTTCTTGTCATTAGACAATACAAACATGTTTTCTCTTGAGGTTACTCTTGAAAGAGCGACATACAGTTGGCCATGTGAAAAACAGTCAACACTCAAATCTAAGCTTGCAACGTTGAAGGTTTGACCCTGCAATTTATTAATGGTCATTACAAAAGATGTCTTTACCGGAAATTGTAAACGTTTAAATTGGAATGGTAAATCCGATGGTATCATAGGGATTCGGGGAATCAATACATCTTCTCCGGTACGACTTCCTGTGAGTATTGTGCACTCTATTATGAAAGTTATCAGTGATTTTACCAGCAAACGCGTGCCATTGCAAAGTTAAGGTGGATTCAGGTTTCTTAATAAAATAACAGGACAACCTACTTTCAACCCCATTTTGTGAGGAGGGAGTCCAGACGGGTTCAAAGAGTTTAGAAATTCTGTAGGAAAATGAACAGCTTCTTCCAAATCGAGAACAGTATCGACCGAGTAGTATATTTTCGTCGGCGCATCAACTTTTGAAAGAATCAAGTTATTTACTTGTTCGTTAGTTGGTGACAGAATAGCTCTTTCTTTAAACCAAGATATTGTCTTAAAACTTATGTTATCAATGTCAGGATAGACATTGTTGACTAACTTTTGGATCTTGTCTATCAAAACACAAAAGTTTTCTAGGTTAATCTTTCCCTCACTTTGTGTTAATTCTCCATTGCCAACTTTTAGCAGCATCTCTGGAAATAGCCTGTTCTCACGTGAAGATGACAAAACCCTCATATTAGTTTTAAGCTCTAATTTATTGACATGTGACCAAAGGTTGGACCTTTTTAGGGAAGCATTTATTTCGTCAGCTCATCTTCCTCGAGTTACAACTGGTAGGATTTGACGGAAATCTCCTGAGAACAGAATTGTACATCCACCCATAGGTGAATTTTTGTTGCGCAAATCGCGCATTGTCCTATTCAATGCTTCCACAGACGTCTTGTTTGACATGGTAGCTTCGTCCCAGACTATTAATGAGCAGTCACGAGTCAATTTTCCTTTATTGCTCTGTTTAGAAACACTACAGACGCTGTTATCATTATTGGTGGCGATTTTCAGCGGGAGCTTGAATGTAGAGTGTGCGGTTCGGCCTCCTTCCAAAAGCGTAGGGGCAATGCCGGATGATGCAACAGCTAACGCGATTTTTCCGGTGGATCTCTCTTTTTTTAAAAGCAGATTGATTAAAAAGGGTTTTCCTGTGCCTCCAGGGGCATCAAGGAAAAACAATTTCCCTTCATTGTTATCAATTGTTGATAGTAATGCATTGAATACTTTTTTCTGATCGATGTTTAATCGAGGCTCATCTTGAACTATATTTTGTAAAAGTCTCGTTTGATCGTATGATGTTTCTCTTGTGTATTCGGCACTGTTAGTTAAATCTGAGTTAGTAGTTTTAGCTGGCATCGAAAGCCCAAAATCCTTGATCGATTTACCCGAAAGTAGTTGCACTATTTAGGATGGGGTCATGTGTAGAAGTTCACGCAAGTGAGGAAAGTTCTCTGATCGCCATTCACTTGGGAGTGGCCAGAAACGATTCTTTTACATATGACTCAAGCAGCTCACGACTTCCGGTCTTTGACCAAGTATCCTCTGGGTAGCCTAAGAACATCCGTTTGAAGGCGAGCTAAAGTGAGAAGGCGAAACACCCCTGCATAGGGTTGTGCGCTGGGTTTGGGACCCGCCACGTAAAAAAACACCCCCAGTGAATAGTCATAAACAGCCTCGGATGAGAGACCCCCCTTTTGATGACGACCATGGCAAACGAATTAAGGACAATGATTTGAGGGCATGCACCTGGAATGTCCGGTCCCTTAATTGGGAAGGTGCCGCTGCCCAGCTGGTAGATGTCCTCGTAAAGATAAAGGCTGACATCACCGCCGTCCAAGAAATGCGATGGACGGGACAAGGACAGAGACGAGTAGGTCCTTGTGACATTTACTACAGTGGCCATATAAAGGAGCGTAAGTTTGGTGTTGGATTCGTGGTGGGAGAGAGACTCCGTCGCCGAGTACTATCATTCACTCCGGAGAATGAACGTCTAGCCACAATCCGTATCAAAGCGAGGTTCTTCAACATATCGCTGATTTGCGCCCACGCCCCGACGGAAGAGAAGGACGATGTGACCAAAGATGCCTTTTATGAGTGCTTGGAGCGCACTTATGAGAGATGCCCCCGCCACGATGTCAAAATCGTGCTTGGCGACTTCAATGCCAGGGTGGGCAAAGAAGGTATCTTTGGCACTACGGTCGGTAAATTCAGCCTCCACGCGGAAACATCCCCAAATGGGCTGAGGCTGATTGACTTCGCCGGGGCCCGAAATATGGTTATCTGTGGTACTAGATTCCAGCATAAGAAGATACATCAAGCTACCTGGCTGTCTCCAGATCGAAAAACCACCAACCAGATCGATCATGTTGTGATAGACGGAAGACACGTCTCCAGTGTTTTAGATGTCCGTGCGCTCCGAGGTCCTAACATCGACTCGGACCACTATATTGTTGCAGCAAAAATTCGCACCCGCCTCTGTGCAGCAAAAAACGCACGCCAACAAACACAAGGATGGTTCGACGTCGAGAAGCTGCAATCACAACAGACAGCCGAACGTTTTTCTACTCGGCTTGCACTCCTGCTCTCTGAGAGCACTCGTCAAAAACATTGGTTTTCGGAAAGTGCAGAAGAACAGCTGGTACGACGAGGAGTGCCGTGTCGCAGCGGAGAGAAAACAGGCTGCCTACCTCGCAACGTTACGATCGACCACAACACGTGCGGGATGGGATAGATACCGAGAGTTGAAGAGGGAAGCGAGACGCATTTGTAGACAGAAAAAGAAAGAGGCCGAAATGCGTGAGTACGAAGAGCTTGATAAGCTGGCCGACAGGGGTAATGCTCGAAAATTCTACGAAAAGATGCGGCGGCTTACAGAAGGTTTCAAGACCGGAGCATACTCTTGTAGAACCCCCAAAGGTGATCTAGTTACCGATGCCCAGAGCATACTTAAATTATGGAGGGAACACTTCTCCAGCCTGCTGAATGGCAGTGAACGCACAACACCAGGAGAAAGCGAACCCGATACCCCAATCGATGACGATGGAGCAGACGTTCCATTGCCCGACCATGAAGAAGTTCGAATAGCAATTGCCCGCCTGAAAAACAACAAAGCGGCAGGGGCCGATGGATTGCCGGCCGAGCTATTCAAACACGGCGGCGAAGAGCTGAGAAGGTGCATGCATCAGCTTCTTTGCAAAATATGGTCGGACGAAAGTATGCCCAACGATTGGAATTTAAGTGTGCTATGCCCAATCCACAAAAAAGGAGACCCCACAATCTGCGCCAACTACCGTGGGATTAGCCTCCTCAACATCGCATATAAGGTTCTGTCGAGCGTATTGTGTGAAAGATTAAAGCCCACCGTCAACAAACTGATTGGACCTTATCAGTGTGGCTTTAGACCTGGTAAATCAACAACCGACCAGATATTTACGATGCGCCAAATCTTGGAAAAGACCCGTGAAAGGAGAATCGACACGCACCACCTCTTCGTCGATTTCAAAGCTGCCTTCGACAGCACGAAAAGGAGCTGCCTTTATGCCGCGATGTCTGAATTTGGTATCCCCGCAAAACTAATACGGCTGTGTAAGCTGACGTTGAGCAACACAAAAAGCTCCGTCAGAATCGGGAAGGACCTCTCCGAGCCGTTCGATACCAAACGAGGTTTCAGACAAGGCGATTCCTTATCGTGCGACTTTTTTAACCTGCTTCTGGAGAAAATAGTCCGAGCTGCAGAACTCAACAGAGAAGGTACCATCTTCTATAAGAGTGTACAACTGCTGGCGTATGCCGATGATATTGATATCATCGGTCTCAACACCCGCGCCGTTAGTTCTGCTTTCTCCAGACTGGACAAGGAAGCAAAAGAAATGGGTCTGGCAGTGAACGAGGGCAAGACGAAATATCTCCTGTCATCAAACAAACAGTCGTCGCACTCGCGACTTGGCACTCACGTCACTGTTGACAGTCATAACTTTGAAGTTGTAGATAATTTCGTCTATCTTGGAACCAGCGTAAACACCACCAACAATGTCAGCCTAGAAATCCAACGCAGGATAACTCTTGCCAACAGGTGCTACTTCGGACTAAGTAGGCAATTGAGAAGCAAAGTCCTCTCTCGACAAACAAAAACCAAACTCTATAAGTCACTCATAATCCCCGTCCTGCTATATGGTGCAGAGGCTTGGACGATGACAACAACCGATGAGTCGACGTTGCGAGTTTTCGAGAGAAAGGTTCTGCGAAAGATTTATGGTCCTTTGCGCGTTGGCCACGGCGAATATCGCATTCGATGGAACGATGAGCTGTACGAGATATACGACGACATTGACATAGTTCAGCGAATTAAAAGACAGCGGCTACGCTGGCTAGGTCATGTTGTCCGGATGGATGAAAACACTCCAGCTCTGAAAGTATTCGACGCAGTACCCGCCGCGGGAAGCAGAGGAAGAGGAAGACCTCCACTCCGTTGGAAGGACCAAGTAGAGAAGGACCTGGCCTCGCTTGGAATATCCAATTGGCGCCACGTAGCGAAGAGAAGAAACGAATGGCGCGCTGTTGTTGACTCGGCTATAATCGCGTAAGCGGTGTCTACGCCAGTAAAGAAGAAGAAGTTGCACTATTTTGTTTAATTCAAATAATTCTTCGTCAAATATGTTTTGATCATATTGTACATCATCTGAGTTTAACTCTCGCCGTCGCCGAATCAAAATATCACTGACCATATTTTCTTTAAATTTATGCCATAGATTGACAGAATCAGTTACTTGACAAAACACTACTATGACGGAAAATAAATATCACAATGATGTAGTTGAACTACAAACAGCTGCTTCTGATAATGTGTTTTCCCAGTGAGAATCGTCTTCCAAGAGCCCCATAACTTTGCATGCTGCTTGATAAGTATTGTAAACAACACCTTGTACAGTTCTAAGGTGAGCAAAGGATGTCGGGTCTTTTACAATATGAAGTAACATTCTCAGATAAAAGCATTCGCTGTTGTTGGGATGAATCACGTAGACTCTGCCAAGAGCATCCGGTTTTTTTACTCCGGGGAAACCATCAACCGCAGTAAATTGTTTTCGCCGTTGAAAAGTTTTAGAACTCTGGTTCTATGTATAGTAACTTGGAACTCTGTCATATGTCAGTATTTTCGCGAAATCACCTTGAGCACATAACTTGAAGAATGCTGTCAGTGTTGTATCCCGTGGGTTATTAATAACTTCTTGCGTCTTGCGATTTTTCGTGTAAATACCTAGGTCCACCTGTGAATGGTGAAGGTAGTATAACCAATTGCCCAATGCCGTTGTGGTGTTCATTCGCCTGTAAAGCATCCTGAAGATGAATGTAATTTTCGGCTCTCAATTTAGTTTGATTATTACCAATTTCTCAGATTCAGTTTTCGCATATTGATCTACCAAGTATTGGTTTGTTAGCATTCCATATCTAAGCAAAGTGTTGAAATCATTACGTCTTGTTATTATACGGTAGCAATAGTAGTTAATACATGACACTGTTTTACGCAGAGATGTACCACCGATTGGGTCAACTTGAGAAATATTAATGGCATAACCATTTTCTCCACGACATTGCATCAAAGGATATTGTAAGCTGTCATAAGATCTACATATGTAACTCTGATGTTTTTTTCAAATTATCATCACGACTATTCAATACAATATCTCTTTTGTCAAATTGCTGTCCGGCTATCACCACTGTTACTTCGCTCGTGGAAGGCGTATTGTATCGTCCTCTGTGTTCTCCAACAGGACATTAATGTCGGGAGTATCTGCTGGAACACTCTCAATCGCAGTTTTGAAAGACTGTATGTAACAATTATGAGAATGTAACATATCTTGAAGAGATCTAATCAAATCTCTATCAATTGGCTGTGCAATACTTGAACACCGCGTAGATGCTTGTGTATCTGAATCTGCAATAAAATATATTTGCAGAAATTTGTGATAGCGGGTCGAAGTGGTAGCAAGCTCCCAGCTAAGTGGTACACTTGCCCTTGAATTTTAAATGTAGGCATGAACCCACGCTCAACTACTTGCGTACTCTTAAAAGAGGTAATTTGAAATGCATAATTATAACGGCGTATATTGCCCATGAATTGCTTAGATTTCTGATGATCACCCGTAAGAAGAGAGTGAATTGGTTCAGGTGGAGGGAGAATTTCTTCTAATTTGACTTTTCCTTGTAAGCAACACATGCCTTTCGATTCGTCCTTGAATTTCAATGCCAAGCAATGTTCACACACTACTGACATAGTACCTATTGATACTATACGATCGTCCTTGTAAGAAACCAAAGGATCGTAGTTCAGGGCAGAATTTTCTTTACTTACCCATGAATTAGTAACTCGTGCTGATAATTCTCTGGCTCTCTGTATTCGATGTCTATCCCTATCTGGGGTGCGGCGAGTCTCACGCTCTACTGAAGGTTCTCTCTCTCTCTCTCAGCTCTATATCTATCCCGAAGCTGACTGCGGGTCTCACGCTCTACTGACGATTCTCTGGCTCTCTGAACCGTATGCCTATCTCAGCTCTATATCTATCCCGAGCCTGACTAGGGCGAGCCTCACGTTCCGTTGACGATCTTTTGCTGAACGACGACGTCTTCCAGACATGACTTTATAATTTCAGTACAAAATTTACTCAGTTCTATATGTGTGATTAACTATGCACAAATTGCCATAATACTATTATGTGCCGCAGTAAAAAATATGTAAATACTTACCATTTAGAAACATAAGAAAATTACTGATGTAATATCTTCAAAAATATTCATATTAAATCAACAATGTATTTAAGTCATTTAATTGGATAAGGATAAACACTGTGTTGATTAAAATCGCTTCGAAAATAAGCTATTAGTTGTCGTAAAAAGTAAATGACAAAAAATGTTATTGTGGGTGTAGCCGTTGGAATCGATAGCAAATTTAACGCTCTCCGAATCAATAAAAACTATCCAAAAACTGTATATTAATTATTGAACGTGAACAGAGCGGTTTATTTCGCTGAAAAAATTTAATGTACATATATTATCAGGGGTGTTGTGAAATCCAAGACAGAATTGCCCAGCTGTCAGAATTGAAAACCAATTCTGATTTTAAATGGTGTCACAGAATCTGATTGGATTTTCGTCTTTTCGAACATACACAAAACCAATATTCGAATCAGCTGTTTACTAATGTGACAAATATTGTGAATGCAATTTGAATAAAATTTTAAATGAGTTCAGCAACATTAGATGCGAGGATTCGTACACATGTATGTATGTATATTGGTTTTGTACATGTGTACGTACCGAGTTCTTTCACCATACGATCTAATTCAACACGAATGAGTTGGGGACAGCGAACAAACACACAAACAGTTTTTTTTGGAAAAAGTGCTGCTCTTGTTTAAACAATTTTGGTTAAATAAGAAATGGATCAACTATTTTTTTTTTTTTTATGCAGAACGAAAGTAAATATTTCAAAGTTTAACTTCAAGTAAGTTTCATTTTAATCGGTGGATTCTTTTATGATGTATGGCTGTGTAAACAAAAAATGTATGGTTTTTTACCACATTTTGTCCGAGTGCCACGCCCCCTTTATATATTTCTTCACATTATAATGACATAAACCTTCCTCTTCAAGCAATCTATCTATTAATAAAAACCGCATCAAAATCAGTTGCTTAGTTTTCAAAATTCAAACATTTAAGGGGACATAAGGACAGAAAAAGTGAATTTGTTTTATAATATGTAGTGATATAACAATTATATGCCACAAAATAGGTATAACGGTGGCTATGTCCCAAGAAACGAAAATAACAATGACACCAATTATATGCCACTAAACTGGTATAAGGCTATGTCCCGAGGAATGTAGGTAATAACTATAACAGTGGCAACGGATCAAACCAATCTGGAATGTCAAATCAGACAACAAACACAAATTATAACCAACAGGGAAATTTCAACCCACAAAGAAAATTTAATCAACAAAGAGACGGGAATCAAACGCGGACTTACAACCAATCAGGAAATTATAATCGGTCCGCAATATCAAATCGCAATAAACCAGAACCTATGGATATTGGCGAGGCAAATACCAATTTTCAATGGAATTCACAAAAGAATATAATAATAGATACACACATAAGAAAGTTATATTTCATCATTGACACTGGAGCAAAGTTCAGTTTGATCAACGAAAATGTTTGTAACTCGAAATGGAAGAGGAAAGTAGATGTGCAAGTCACAGCAATGGGAAGAAAAACGGAAGTTAAGAAACTTTGCAGATTCCCAATATTTAAAGAATTTAATGAAAAAGAAATTATACGTGAACTCCTGGAATGTAATTTTAACAAGAACTCTAACGGACTCATTGGTAACAATATCTTAACGAAGATAAATACGATAATATACTACCAAAACAGAATTATAAAAACAAATAAAACAATACTGACTTTGTATATAACAAACGAAGAAGAAATATACTATATAATGAAATGAGCTATACGGACAATGAGGTGGAAATCTTCTGTAATGCCATAAAAGGTAAATGCGTTACAGGATTCGTTGGCACCAATAACCTTAACGGTGTAAACAAAAATATACTAAATATACATAAATATACTAAAAAAATATAAAAGCGTATTTTACCACGAAGTTGATAATTTAACATTCACAAGTTCAACAAAACATAGAATAATTACCAAAAATTATTTTCCGGTTTACTATAAAATCTACCGATACCCAGAAATACACAAACCGGAAATATAAAAACAAATAGACCAAATGTTAACCCAAGGTATAATTAGAGCATCTTCTAGTCCTTACAACAGCCCTATTTGGCTAGCACCAAAGAAGCTGGACGCAACCAATAAACAAAAATGCCGTCTTGTGATCGACTACAGAAAGTTGAACAGCGTAACTACCGAAGACAGATTTCCAATTCCAAACATAGACGATATATTTGAAAAATTGGGAAGATGAAAATATTTTGCAATTTTCGACTTAGCCAAAGGTTTTCATCGACATACATAAGAACGCGACATACACAAAGGGCGTTCTGCACTGCAAATGGACATTATGAATTTCTAAGAATGCTCTTCAGATTGCGAAATGCGCCGGGAACGTTCCAAAGGCTAATGAACGATAGATTAAAAAAATATATCGGCAAAATCTGCATTGTGTACATGGATGATATTCTAGTATTTTCTACAAGCGTAGAAGAGATCCCAGAATCATTGAGCAAAATTCTAATGAGAAGAAAAGAAAAAAATCTAAAGATCCAATTAAATAAATGCGATTTCCTAAGGCAAGAAACAAAATTCCTAGCTCACTTGATTACAGAAGATGGTATTAACCCAAACCCTCAAAAAGTGGAAGCAATAGAAAAGATTCTACTTTCAAGAAGCGTTAAGGAAATAAAAGCAAATTTAGGTATTACGGGATATTATAGGAGATTTATTAAAGATTACTCTAAAATAGCATACCATTTAATAAAATATTTAAAAAAGGGCTCAAAAATAAACATTAATGACTAAGATTACAAAGATTCTTTCGTTAAATTAAATATGTTGATAAAAAATTTCCCCATTTTAATCCACCCAGATTTCATAAAAACTTTTACTCCTGTGACAGATGCGAGTAATTTTGCTCTAGGAGTAGCCCTTATGCAAGATAACGAAACAATTTCATTTGCCAGTCGTACCTTGAATGGGCATGAAAAAAATTATAGTACGATAGAAAAAGAGCCAATCAATAACAAAAAAAAAATAAAACATCAAATGAAAATAAGAAACATAATAAACGTAAGAGAAGAAGAAGGATTAATCGTAATTTACTGCCCAGATAACAAATTATTTCTACAAATTCAAAAGTTATATATAAAATTTTTCGCAAATAATGCAAATCTAAAAATAATGAAATCAAACATAATTTTAAAAGATGTAACATACAAAGGAGAAGTCTTAACATTGATAGAAGAGAAACATCTGGAAAATAATCACAGGGGAATAAATGAAATATTTGAGGAAATAAAAAAGTCACACGACTACCCCAAATTAAAAAAAGAAATACAGAAATATATAATTAATTGTGAAATATCCAATAAGGCGAAGTTCTACAGAAACCATATCAAACATAGTTTAAATACTACGGAAACTCCTAAAAAACATAATATGAAATTGTTCATTTTGATATCTGGTACCCACAAGAGGCATAATGTACCTTAGAAGCATCGACAAATTAACAAAATATGCAACAGCCAAATCATTAAACAACAGAACTTGGATATCAATTGTAAATGTCATAAAGGAAAGAATTCGATATTTAGGCAAATTGGAAACTTTAGTAACACACAATGAATTAGATACAGTACCAATAAAACAATTCTTAAAAGATAATAAAATAAGCCTACTCCTAACGATTACTTATAATTAAAACAGTAAACGCAGATGTTGAAAGATTACTTTGAATGAACACTTAAGACTTTTTAATGGTGATGCAAATAATAACGACAATCTGAAAGAGAAAGTATTCGAAGCAATAACAGCTTATAATAAAACCATACATTCTACGACAAAAAGAGGCCAATTGATTTCATAAATAATTTACTTTCCGAACAAGAACTAAACAAACTCGCGAAAAAATTACAAAAGCAAAAAGAAAATAATATGAATAAAAAAGGAAACATGGTAAACATACAAGATTTTCAGAATAAATATATAAAGAAACATAGAGTTAACAAAGCACAACCAATATACAAGGGAGTAAACAACTTTAAAGAAAAGGGAAATCATTTAATATCAAAAGATTCAAAGTATTTTATTGAGGTGTTTTCTCCAAAAATAAATTATAAATGTTGCTGCTGACGCATTATCAAGACAAGTATTAAATAATTTAACTAGTTCATGTGAGTCGAGTGACTCAAGTGATTCACTAATAGAAATCCAACATACCGCAGAAAGTAGCGATGAGTACCAAATTCATGAAACAAAAAAACCTTTGAATCATTTTAAGCAACAGATAGTAATGGATAATGGAGCAAGAATTACTGTCTTAGAGACTATTTCTTCTTTTAATAATAAACGTTTTTTAATTGAATATGATAATTGGTATTTTTAAAGAATATATGAATCCAAAAGTAGTTACAGGAATATTTTGCACACCTGAAGTGCTATATGCAATAAAAAACATTTTGAAGGACACATTTCCCACGATAAAATTTCTACAGTATCCGACAAAACTATGTATACCCCATGAAAGTGGAAAAGAAAATTATCATATCTTTTGAAAAGTGAAGTTTATTTTTTTGCATATTTTTGGTTTTTGCTTATGAGTATACTACATACAAAAACTTAAATTAATTTTCTGCATTTTAGTGCTAGTGACTGCAAAATACGCAGTAATCTGAAAAAGAGAAATTCTCAGCAACGACAAAAGTATGTATACCCGAATAAATTTTGAGGTTACTTTCACACTAGAGCTTCAATATTTAGTGTTGCCACCCTTAGCATTAATTACTGCCAATAGCCGTCGAGGTATGCTGTCAACCAAGTTTTGAAGAAGTGATTGGGGTATGTTTTCCCAGGAGTCTTTCAATTTATTAAAAATCTCGCCTTTATTTGAACGGCAAGAAGATCGCTCAAGCTTGTCATCCAAATATTGCTATAAGTGCTCGATGGGGCTTAAGTCGGGGCTTTGGGCAGGCCATGGTAGAAGTTCTATCGATTTTTGTTCGAAGTATTCTTTTGCAACCCGACTTGTATGCTTGGGGTCGTTGTCCTGCTGGTATATGAAGTTATCCTGTATGCCCATTTTTTGCGTAGCTGGCTCCAAATTGATACTTAACATTTGAACATAAGACTCTCCCGTCTTTTTACCTTCGATCATTATGAGATTTGAGAGACCACTGAATCCTAAACCAATACATTTCCGCCTCCAAACTTTATGGTGCTTTGAATGCATTTACTCTGAAGCTTCTCGTGGCTCTTTCGCCAAACTTTTTGCCGTCCTTTAGTATTTTTAAATTCAAATTTGCTTTCATCACTCGAAATTACTTTTTTCCAAAAATTTGGTGGCAGTTTGTAATACTTTTTTGCAAATTCCAATTGTGCCTTTAAATTTTTCTTGCTGATGAACGGTTTTATAATCTTGTAGTGGCTGAAATACCCGTCTTCTCGAATTCTTCGTTGAATTGTTCGCTAGGAAACATCTATTTGAAGGCTCTGCTTAATAAATCGGGCTGATACAGTCAGATCTTTTTTCACTTCTCTCACTATTTTTGTCTCTTCCCGCACTGTAGTTACTGTAAGGCGGCCTGATCTTGGAGCACTCTCGAGCCTACCATTTTTTTGGTAATTTTTTATCACTTTTTGGATTGTGGCCTTACTTTTAGAATATTTGTTTGCAATTTTTTCGTATCCTATTCCATCTAAATGATCATAAACAATCAATTTTCGCAGGTCAACGCTTATTTCTGCAGATCTTGGCATTTCACTAAATAAAATCTTTATATTATTTACCCAAACACTTTTATCGAGTAAAAAATCATGAAATTTTACCTTTGTCGAGTTTTTTTCTAAATATTTGCAAAAACTATTTACTCAAAGAAGCACTACGACAAATATTGCCTCGGTATACAGAATTTTGTCGCCTGCAAAGTTCAACTGATCATCAACAAGTGAACATTCTGCAAGCAAAATATAAGCTAACGGTAAATATCATACCGTTATTATTTGTCATCTTACAGTGTGCACTTACCGTATGCACAATTTTTTAATTGTTAAACTTTTGAAAAAAATATTCAAAGAACAATATAAAATGTGCTGGGGTATACTTAGTTTTGTCGGATACTGTATATCTAAACTATTCTCTAATGATATATGCAATAAAGAAGATCAAGGATCGATAATCGAGCAAACACATAATAGGGCGCATAGAAATTATAGGGCAAATTTGGCTCAAATTAGGCAGCAATATTATTGGCCTCTAATGATAAAACAATTTAAACAGTATGCAAAAAATTATAGCTTATATAATAGTAATAAATATGAAAGACATCCAAAACTAATTCGAATAGGGAAAGCACCAATACCAAAAAAAGAGGGAGAAGAACTCCACATTGATATTTTTTTCGCACAAAAGCTTAAATTTCTTACATTGTGGCTTGGTTCTTACACCCTTCTTTTTTTCTCAATCAACAAGTGCGCACGTGCAATTCATCAAAAAGCTTTTTATTATTGGTTAACTTAATTTGTAATCGAAATTGTAAGTAAATTAATTATAACAAAAACAATCAAACCGAAGTACAAAAAGTTGTGTATAAAGTGAGGGCTGATTCAATAGATCAGTCCTCATGAAAATAAACGTGGAGTGCAACACCTAAAACCAATGCACTCAATATTAAACATTATGGTCCTTCGACCCGGATCATCTCGCGTTTGTTCTCCGCGGCTTTTGTGATTTCCGGTTAATTCTTTGTGACTTTTTCATTTGATTTTTGGTACAATCTATAATACATTTTGTTTGCGTGTCAAATCATGTCCGATAACGGAAATAGCGAGTCACTCAATCCATAGTGTAAAGATTCGGACATGCAATCGGTCAAATCGACACAAAGTCACAAGTCAACGGTGCTATCCGCACCTACACTCAAAGTGCCTGTTACGTCAGGACGACAATCACCTGTGCACTCGGATGTGGACGAGACAGGTTCTGTCAAATCCACTCGCTCGTCAAAACGTGCGCAATCACCCGCACGGCTACCTGACGAGCTCGTGCTTAAAGCCAGATCGCAAATCAATCGCGTTAAGGCACTCACTCTACACTTCAATCAAATCAATAATTTCCGGGATAAGGACAGCTCTGCAATCAAGGCAATTCTGCAATCAGCTAAGGAAGTACACAGGGGTTTCCTCAAAGAGCACTCGTTTCTGCAAGTTACCTGGCCAGTGGCACATCTCAATCACGAGTATTTTGCGAATGATGTTTACACACAAGAAGCAAGCATCATCTGCGATATTCGCCAACTAGCTGCAGTGCGTCTCAGCCAAGCGACACTCCTGCACCTCAGTCATATCGTGAAGCAGTACAGCCTCAGCCAAAATTACCAAAGCTACCACTGCCGAACTTTGATGGTGGTTACCAGCACTGGACCTCGTTCTGCACTCTCTTCCAGTCAATGGTAATCAACAACTCAGCACTCACAGAGCTTGAGCAACTGCATTATTTGCGAGTTGCCGTTACTGGTTCAGCACTCACACATCCCGGTTACTGAAACGGCGTTTTCAACACTCAAAGAGCGCTACGGGAACAAACGAGTTCTCATCGACGCTCAACTTGCAAATCTACTTCAAGAACACTCAGCCACTCAAAAGCAGAAAGAATCTGCCGAATTTCTACAGCAACTCATATCTGGGGTAGATTCAGCACTCAACGCACTCGCACTCATTGGCCAATCAACAGACAATTAGGATTGTCTGGTAGTTTATTCCACCATCAAGCAACTCTTAAGCCGCACTCACGAACTGTGGGAATCCTCAGTTAGCAATCAAGAAACTTATCCCACCTACACGCAACTCAAGGACTTTATCAGTCAGCGGGCTCGCACTCTCGAGAACACAGATTCAGCTCGTCAGCAATCAACTGCCAGCACCTCAAGCAATCAGCAAAAACCAAAAAACTCACTTCACGCCACCGCACGCAAAACTGTCACTCAGCCAGCTCAGCAAGACTCGTGTTATCAATGTGATTGCTGCTTTGGAGCGCACTTCATCACTTCATGCCAAAAGTTCCGCACTCTGTCACCTCAAGATCGTCATGAGGTAGTTATCCAACGACGCATCTGCAGGAACTGTATGGGCAGACACAACCTTACATCGTGCAAAAGTTCTGCGCGGTGCAAGATTTGCAATCGCAATCACCACTCAATGTTGCACGAAGCAGCTACAGCAACAAGTTTACCAGCAGCTACAATTAAAATCGAGCCACGCAAATTCACTGACAATCAACAATAGGATGTTTGTGCAGCCTCCAATCACTCATGCCAATCCAACCACTCAATTCAATCATCACTCAACTCCGCCACGCACTCATTAACTGCAATCACTTTACTAGCTACTGCAAAAACACTAATCATCACGCCGATACAGCAAATCAACGTTAGAATTCTGATCGACTCTGGGTCAGAAATTTCACTCGTCTCTGAACATCTCATCACGCAAGCTTCAATCAAAAGACGCCACTCATCAGTTACCATCACGGGAATCGGCGGTAAGAATGTCATTACATCAAAGGGGTCAGCTGACCTCATACTCAAGGCAAGTTACTCTGACACAACTGTGCAAATCGTTGCTCAGATTTTACCAATTCTTACTGTCAGTTCACCATCATCACGCACGTCATCTGAACCATGGACTAATCCACACCATATCAAGCTTGCAGATACGAGTTTCTTTCTGCCACAACCAGTGGACATCATCATCGGCGCTGATTTTTTCAGTCGAATCATTAAACCAAACATCATCAGGTACCCGTCAATCAATTCAATTGCTCAACTTTCAATTTTCGGCTGGCTCATCATTGGACAGACGACTGGGACTTGCAACGCTTTCTTTGGTTCAATAATAATAAAGAGATTACGCCATATCATCTCACCACAGTCACCTACGGCACGACATCAGCACCCTTCCTTGCCGTCCTCCTTCGACAACTCGTGGAGGACGAAGGAAAAGTTATCCACTCGCAGTACCTGCACTCAAGTACGGCAGATATGTCGACGATATTTTCGGCGGAGCTGAGAACACTTCTGAGCTAAAATCAATCGCCAATCAATTAAAACAAATCTGCACGGCGGGCGGTTTCCCACTCGCCAAGTGGCAATCAAACAGCGAAGAAGTACTAAATTTCATTTCACCAGCTGGAGCATGTGATGAACCGCACCAGCTTGGAGACTGCACGAGCAAACTGCTAGGATTATACTGGCACGCAAAGTCGGACAACCTTAGATTCATCATGAAAAGACACTAGGACAATCAAAACAAGTACTCCAAACGAACAATCTTATCTGAGGTGGCTCAGATCTTCGATCCGCTTGGATTTTTATCACCGCTCACAATCAAGGCAAATATGCTGCTGCAGGAATTGTGGTTGCAAAAAATCGGTTGGGATAACCAGGTCCCGTCGGAAGTATTGCAATCATGGCAATCGCTGCAACTCGAACTTCAACAAATCGACACACTCAACATTCCACGCTGGATTAACACTTCAAAGGCCACGAATTGTGAATTCCACGGATTTTGCGACGCATCACAGCTCGCAATGGCAGCAGCAATCTACCTCACTGTCCACTGCATCCGGAGAGGCACTCACGACACTCCTTTGCACAAAGACAAAAGTAGCACCACTCAAACGACTCACTATCCCACGACTAAAACTATCAGCAGCGCTGCTACTATCGAAATCAATAACTTACGTCAAAGCCCCTCTACAAGTTGATGCACAATTAACCACTCTCTGGACTGACTCATTAGTCACACACACATGGATTCGATCACATGCGTCACGCTGGAAGGATTACGTACGGAACCGAGTTGTCAACATCCAACAACTCACCACAGATTGCAACTGGCGGTATGTTCCGGGTAACCAAAACCCAGCTGACTGTGCATCTCGAGGCATCACTCTCGCTCAGCTATCATCACACTCACTGTGGTGGACGGGACCACCATGGCTCTCAAAGTCACATTGCCACTGGCCTCGGCAGCCAGACACTCAGGACGACACCACTAGTCAAGAAGCTCGTCCAAGTCTCACTCTCGTCATGACAACCACTCAGCCGATTAATCAATGGGAATTGATCCACAGGTATTCAAATTTACACACTCTCATTCACGTCTCTGCTACAATTTTCAGAGCTATTGACACACTCAAACGAATACCGGGGTCATCTCTTGCCGCACCACTCACCCCAACAGACATTGAGAGAGCAACAATCTACTGGGCAAAGTCAACTCAAGCAGCGTATTTTTCACTCGAGTTGCATCAACTCAATGCCGATCGTGCACTACCTACAAATCATCCTTTTCACCGACTGACAACATTTATCGACGAACACGGAGTTTTGCGAGTTGGTGGTCGACTCGCAAATTCCACACTCACGTACAATCAACAGCATCCAATCATCCTGCCAAGACACTCTACACTCACATCATTAGTCATCTACAACGCACATCTCGGTACTATGCACGGTGGCACTCAACTAACGATGGCAGAAGTTCGACAATCATACTGGATTGTTGGTGGAAGACCAGCAATCAAAACACTCATACCACGCTGTATGAAATGCGCTCGCCACAGGGGTAAACGAGCACAGCAACTCATGGGCCAGTTGCCCACAGTAAGGGTTCAACCATCAAGAGCATTTCTCCACACTGGTGTGGATTATGCTGGACCAATCACAATCAAATGCTGGACCAATCACAATCAATTGGAGGATGGAGTCATGTGTAGGTAGGATGGAGTCATGTGTAGGAGTTCACGCAAGTGAGGAAAGTTCTCTGATCGCCATTCACTTGGGAGTGGCCAGAAACGATTCTTTTACATATGACTCAAGCAGCTCACGACTTCCGGTCTTTGACCAAGTATCCTCTGGGTAGCCTAAGAACATCCGTTTGAAGGCGAGCTAACGTGAGAAGGCGAAATACTCCCTACTTAGGGTTGTGCGCTGGGTTTGGGACCCGCCACGTAAAAAAACACGCCCAATGAAAAACAAACGACAGCCTCGGATAAGTGACCCCCCTTCTGATGACGACCATGGCAAACGAATTAAGGACTATGATTTGAGGGCATGCACCTGGAATGTCCGGTCCCTTAATTGGGAAGGTGCCGCTGCCCAGCTGGTAGATGTCCTCGTAAAGGTAAAGGCTGACATCACCGCCGTCCAAGAAATGCGATGGACGGGACAAGGACAGAGACGAGTAGGTCCTTGTGACATTTACTACAGTGGCCATATAAAGGAGCGCAAGTTTGGTGTTGGATTTGTGGTGGGAGAGAGACTCCGTCGCCGAGTACTATCATTCACTCCGGAGAATGAACGTCTAGCCACAATCCGCATTAAAGCGAGGTTCTTCAACATATCGCTGATTTGCGCCCACGCCCCGACGGAAGAGAAGGACGATGTGACCAAAGATGCCTTTTATGAGTGCTTGGAGCGCACTTATGAGAGATGCCCCCGCCACGATGTCAAAATCGTGCTTGGCGACTTCAATGCCAGGGTGGGCAAAGAAGGTATCTTTGGCACTGCGGTCGGTAAATTTAGCCTCCACGAGGAAACATCCCCAAATGGGTTGAGGCTGATCGACTTCGCCGGGGCCCGAAATATGGTTATCTGTAGTACTAGATTCCAGCATAAGAAGATACATCAAGCTACCTGGCTGTCTCCAGATCGAAAAACCACCAACCAGATCGATCATGTTGTGATAGACGGAAGACACGTCTCCAGTGTTTTAGATGTGCGTGCGCTCCGAGGTCCTAACATCGACTCGGACCACTATATTGTTGCAGCCAAAATCCGCACCCGCCTCTGTGCAGCAAAAAACGCACGCCAACAAACACAAGGATGGTTCGACGTCGAGAAGCTGCAATCACAACAGACAGCCGAACGTTTTTCTACTCGGCTTGCACTCCTGCTCTCTGAGAGCACTCGTCAACAACTCGGTATAAGGGAACTGTGGGACGGCATTTCAAACTCCTTACGTACAGCTGCAACCGAAACCATTGGTTTTCGGAAGGTGCAAAAGAACAGCTGGTACGACGAGGAGTGCCGTATCGCAGCGGAGAGAAAACAGGCTGCCTACCTCGCAACGTTACGATCGACCACAACACGTGCGGGATGGGATAGATACCGAGAGTTGAAGAGGGAAGCGAGACGCATTTGTAGACAGAAAAAGAAAGAGGCCGAAATGCGTGAGTACGAAGAGCTTGATAAGCTGGCCGACAGGGGTAATGCTCGAAAATTCTACGAAAAGATGCGGCGGCTTACAGAAGGTTTCAAGACCGGAGCATACTCTTGTAGAACCCCCAAAGGTGATCTAGTTACCGATGCCCAGAGCATACTTAAATTATGGAGGGAACACTTCTCCAGCCTACTGAATGGCAGTGAACTCACAACACCAGGAGAAAATGAACCCGATACCCCAATCGATGACGATGGAGCAGACGTTCCATTGCCCGACCATGAAGAAGTTCGAATAGCAATTGCCCGCCTGAAAAACAACAAAGCGGCAGGGGCCGATGGATTGCCGGCCGAGCTATTCAAACACGTCGGCGAAGAGCTGATAAGGTGCATGCATCAGCTTCTTTGCAAAATATGGTCGGACGAAAGTATGCCCAACGATTGGAATTTAAGTGTGCTATGCCCAATCCACAAAAAAGGAGACCCCATAATCTGCGCCAACTACCGTGGGATTAGCCTCCTCAACATCGCATATAAGGTTCTGTCGAGCGTATTGTGTGAAAGATTAAAGCCCACCGTCAACAAACTGATTGGACCTTATTAGTGTGGCTTTAGACCTGGTAAATCAACAACCGACCAGATGTTCACCATGCGCCAAATCTTGGAAAAGACCCGTGAAAGGAGAATCGACACACACCACCTCTTCGTCGATTTCAAAGCTGCTTTCGACAGCACGAAAAGGAGCTGCCTTTATGCCGCGATGTCTGAATTTGGTATCCCCGCAAAACTAATACGGCTGTGTAAGCTGACGTTGAGCGACACAAAAAGCTCCGTCAGAATCGGGAAGGACCTCTCCGAGCCGTTCGATACCAAACGAGGTTTCAGACAAGGCGATTCCCTATCGTGCGACTTTTTCATCCTGCTTCTGGAGAAAATAGTTCGAGCTGCAGAACTCAACAGAGAAGGTACCATCTTCTATAAGAGTGTAAAACTGCTGGCGTATGCCGATGATATTGATATCATCGGCCTCAACACCCGCGCCGTTAGTTCTGCTTTCTCCAGACTGGACAAGGAAGCAAAAGAAATGGGTCTGGCAGTGAACGAGGACAAGACGAAATATCTCCTGTCATCAAACAAACAGTCGTCGCACTCGCGACTTGGCACTCACGTCACTGTTGACAGTCATAACTTTGAAGTTGTAGATAATTTCGTCTATCTTGGAACCAGCGTAAACAACACCAACAACATCAGCCTAGAAATCCAACGCAGGATAACTCTTGCCAACAGGTGCTACTTCGGACTAAGTAGGCAATTGAGAAGCAAAGTCCTCTCTCGACAAAAACCAAACTCTATAAGTCACTCATAATTCCCGTCCTGCTATATGGTGCAGAGGCTTGGACGATGTCAACAACGGATGAGTCGACGTTGTGAGTTTTCGAGAGAAAGGTTCTGCGAAAGATTTATGGTCCTTTGCGCGTTGGCCACGGCGAATATCGCATTCGATGGAACGATGAGCTGTACGAGATATACGACGACATTGACATAGTTTAGCGAATTAAAAGACAGCAGCTACGCTGGCTAGGTCATGTTGTCCGGATGGATGAAAACACTCCAGCTCTGAAAGTATTCGACGCAGTACCCGCCGCGGGAAGCAGAGGAAGAGGAAGACCTCCACTCCGTTGGAAGGACCAAGTGGAGAGGGACCTGGCTTCGCTGGAATATCCAATTGGCGCCACGTAGCGAAGAGAAGAAACGACTGGCGCGCTGTTGTTGACTCGGCTATAATCGCGTAAGCGGTGCCTACGCCAGTAAAGAAGAAGAAGAAGAATCACAATCAAATCATGGAGAGGCCAAGGTGCCAAACAATTTAAAGGCTGGTTATGTGTATTTGTTTGTATGAGCACATCAGCTGTGCACATTGAAGTGGCAACTGACTACACTTCTGACATTCATTGCTGCTGCAGACGGTTCACCGCACGCAGAGGCATCTGCCACACTCTTTACTCAGACTCCGGCACAACATTTCTTGGTGCAGATGCCACACTCAAAAAATTATTCACTCAAGGATCATCAGAAAGCACATCAATCGCTTCACTCCTACTGGATTCAATCCACCTGCAGCACCCCACATGGGCGGCAAGTGGGAAGCAGCAGTAAAGTCAATCAAATTTCATCTCACTCGAGCACTTGGGAACACATCATATTCACTCGATGAAATTATGACTTTACTCACACAAATCGAAGCCATCCTCAACTCAAGGCCACTAGAACCACTCAGCGATGATCCTGATGACCTCGCAGCACTCACGCCAAGTCACTTTTTGATTGGCCAAGCACTCACAACGCTTCCAGAACCCACTCTACAACCAATCAATATCGCGCGATTATCACGATGGCAGATGATGCAGCATCAGCTTCAACAATTCTGGAAGCACTGGTCAACATCATACTTACAACGTCAACTCGCTACGACGAAATGGTGGCACCCAAATAATCAGTTAGAAATTGGCTCACTCGTACTACTCGCTGACGAGAGGTTTCCGCCTTGCAAGATTCACCAGGGTTGTTACACTTAAAACTGCAACTATCACTCTCGTCAGACCGATCACAAAGTTGGCAATCCTTCCACAGGGCATCAAAATCAAATCAGAAGCACGCTCCTGATGGCGGGCGGAATGTTACGGATTGCCAATTCATTGCCCATACTCTAGTCACACTATTATAAGATTACAACACTCTAGCCACGCTGTAATTGGAAAATGTGGCTTGGTTCTTACACCCTTCTTTTTTTCTCAATCAACAAGTGCGCACGTGCAATTCATCAAAAAGCTTTTTATTATTGGCTAGTTTAATTTGTAATCGAAATTGTAAGTAAATTAATTATAATAAAAAACAATCAAACCGAAGTACAAATGTTGTGTATAAAGTGAGGGCTGATTCAATAGATCAGTCCTCATGAAAATAAACGTGGGGTGCAACAACTAAAACCAATGCACTCAATATTAAACATACATGTATAGATTCATATTATTCATATTCCAAATTTCTAATCGTAAAACATATAGAAGACAAATCAAATTTAGAAGAAAAAGTTTTGGAACTGTTAGAAACATTTCCAGAAGTTAAAAGTATAGTTAATGATAATGAACCAGGCTTAAGTACGATATAGTTCCAGTCTTTAATGGAAAGGATAAATGTACAAATTTATTATTGTACACCACGCCACAGTACAAGTACTGCCAAATATAAAGAGTTCATTCAATACTGATTGAAATCTCCAGATGTTTAAAGCAAGAACACAGCTTAATTAGTAACTTTGAATCAATTAAGAGAGCAGTTCAGCAGTATAATAAAACAATTCATTCTGTAACAGGTAAACAACCTTGCAACAATTTATTTAATAAAGAACCTCACGAAAATATGAAAAATGTGTTGCAAAATGCACAAGAGAAAATGCCAGAGCATCATAACAAAAAAAGGCTTCAAAAAGTTATCAAAAAGGAGATATTATATATGAAAAAATTTATGGATAAAGAAACAAATTAAACCCCAAATACAAAAAACAAGTAGTACTAGAAGATTTAGGAAATACAATTGAAATACAAAACAGAAACAGAATAATTCGTAAAGATAATATCAAGTCATAAAATTCTTTAGGTTCATTCATTCAAACATGGAGCAAAATAAACAGAAAATACGGCATATTTTACAGTACTACTACGATAAAGGCAAAAATGCACCTTAAGCCGCCAATAAAATTTGTGCCGTTTATGGACCCGATACAGTTTCCATTTCCACCGCACAACGATGGTTTCAACGTTTTCGTTCTGGTGTAGAGGTGGTCGAAAAATGCGATTAAATCGCTGAATTGGTCGAAAGAGACCAGCATAGTAGCAGCCGTAGCATCGGTCAAGAGCTGGGCATGAGTCATCAAACCGCTATAAACAATTTCAATAAATTCAATAAATCATTCAATAAAAATACCGCAAGACTTTTTTGACAAAATTTAACTACCAAATTAAAGCTATTAGTGATAATACTAACAATCACTACAGGAAATTGTTTCAGAATATTAACGCAGTTAGCTCAGAATTAAATAAAATAGCAAAAGAACGGTGGACGAACAAACTGTTAGGGAATTTAATGTATATTGAGACTACTATCATAAGAATAAAATAAATCTTAATGACGAGTCAAAATAATCTCTTAAGTAGAGATATTATTTCAGATGACGATAGTTTAAAATTGAATATAACTTTTGAAAAATTGAGTACGATCAAAATTGTCACTCAAAACGAAAATATTGTGATTTTAGTGAAGATTCCTAGTTTTACCAAAGAGATCTATCAATTAACATTGAACATTTTTGTAATCAGTAGATATAACTTGTTTAAAGACATATGTAGGTGCCATACACATTTCAAATAAAAGTACCGGGAAACTTGAGTAGTAAAATATACAATATTAATTTATTGAGGAGGTTTTGGTATTTTTTCATATGTTACTTTATTAAAATTATACATTTCAATTATTTAAACGTTTATAACTTAAACGAGCGTATGTCTATAACGCGCCAGATCGTTGTTGTCGAAAAAATTTAGTGTCGCGCGCAGGGCGAGTGTTGTGAACGGGAAGAATAAGCGAATGAGATCAAAATAATGGCGATGATCCAATCCTTTTGACATTTGCTGCGGTGAAATCCAATGTATCCCCATGTGTGGTGTATTGGTGGTGCGGTGTGTTGGTTTGTGTCCTGCCAGGGTGCGCCAGTTTCTCCCGGGTAGAGTGGGTCGAGGCTTAATTCATTTAAACATCCTGGGCCCCTTAGGCGAATATTTTGCCTAGTATTACGAATATATTGGAAACGGCTTTGGTTTTAAACATACTTAGTATTTGGTATGTACACATGTTTTTATTTATCAGTTTTTAACTGCTTTTCATAGTTATTATATTTGCGGTTGTTTCTTTGATAGGTTTATATTTGTGTTCTTATTTCAAATTTCTTTACCATCGGCTTGTTAAACCAGTTTTTGATTATTTACCTTATCTTCGACATCGGCTTGTGAAGGATGGTAACTCTACGCCTGGCTCAGATGTGGCCAGAATGGGTATTCCTTAGCCCTTCAGTTGGGACTATGAATTATAGGGATCTTGCGAGAGAATGGCCGTGAATGGAGAACGGATTTGATTCGTAGAGAAGAGAATTCTTCGTAATTAATTTGAAACTTTATGCAGCTGATTCCCTAAACCTACCCATATGAGGCACGCTTGAATAAATGCGATAAGAGAGACCATTGACTTTTGAAAGTGTAGGTGCGTCACTGTATCGCATTGGGCTTTTGGTGATCCCTTAACGTTAATTTTGAGTTGTCCCATATTGTATTATAGGTGTTTGTTGAGCTACCAAGCTTTTTTGATAGCTTCGAATCGCGATATAAACAACGACGATATCTATATATATAAAAATAAGTCCGTATATGTACGTCGCGTCGGGCGATTTCAACCAAACTTATACACTACGTAGGCAGTGGCCCATATATGGTTTATATGAAGTTTGGTTGAAATCCGATAACGCATGTGTGTGCGGTGCGTATCTGAATTGAATGTGTTTTTGCCGCAGGCATTTTTTGT
Source organism: Bactrocera correcta (assembly GCA_027475135.1). NCBI lineage: Eukaryota > Metazoa > Arthropoda > Insecta > Diptera > Tephritidae > Bactrocera > Bactrocera correcta. Next base: position 40,686,019 of record CM050322.1, on the reverse strand, counting down.
TCCGCATACAGCATTGATTAGTATTGAATACATTTTGGTCGTTTGTGTATTAGAGAGCATTGCACGGAATGATGCAAATTTGTTATCATATCTCTTTTCTCTTTGGACGCCATTGGTGATTGATCTTATCATAATCGATTTTTGAAAATATTAACTTCCTCGCATTTTTTAATGAGTATTTCGATAAAAATAAATTAATTTTCGTTTTAATTTGAATATTTTGTTAAATTGGACAAGTTGTTATTTTACCAGCAAGCTACACAGGTAGTGCAAAGCACATGCATGAATATGCACAAGATGCCATTTGCTATGTTCGTTTGTATGGTCGACCAGATTTGTTTATTACATTTATATGTAATCTAGAATGGGACGAAATCAAGCAATATTTATATGAAGGACAATCATCTACAGATCGTCACGACATAACTGCACGAGTATTTAGACAGAAGCTGAAGTCATTGATGGATTTTATTGTTAAAAATCAAGTTTTCGGCAAAGTTCGATGTTGGATGTATTCGGTGGAACGCCAAAAGAGAGGATTACCACATGCCCATATTTTGGTATGGAAATCGATCCAGGTTTATTTGATGTTGTTACAAAAAGTAAGATTCATGGACCATGTGGTGTTCTGAATATTAATTCGCCATGTATGAAAGATGGGAAATGTACGAATCGGTATCCCAGAGATTTGATTTCCGGGACAATTAATGGAAATGATGGTTACCCATTGTATCGCCGACGCCCAACAGATGATAATGGCAAATCAATCAATCTACGAGTTTTTTTTTTCGGGTGAGGGGGTGGAAAATGCCTTTCGCATCATCGGTGCTATCGTCACAGCAGCGGTATGTGCCACTTTGAATGTCACTAAAAACCCCCCCTCTAAGGAACCGTCGCCCACCCTGGGACCGCGTTTGCATTGCTTCAGGGTGGCGTTCCATTTTTCTCATTGAGAGATTTACATCTGCGCACCTGCGTCCAGGTCCCGCTTTTTGATTCGTAACAAGATTACTGCGTATTTCTGGATAATCCTCCAGTTTGTTTCGTTCTCTAACATGACGCTGATTAAATTGTCAGCGTTTATTGGCCCGACCAGGTCTTCTACTGCGGTGCGTTCTCCTTGCCAGCGCTGACATGCAAAGAATGTGTGTTAAGCGTCGTCTTCTGTCGCGTCGTTGTATTGGCATGACGGCTCTTCGACTTTTCCCATTCTGTAGAGGTACCTTTTGAAGTGTCCGTGGCCGGATAACAGCTGGGTGGTGTAGAAGTCTACTTCTCCGAATTTACGACTTGTCCATAAATCTAGGTCTTTTATCAGCCTGGCCGATCATCTGCCGCGACTTCCATTCTCCCATCTTTATTGCCATGATGTTATCGTATCTTTCCTTATTTGTTGTATTGTGCTCTTGTTATTGCCGGGTGCTTTCTTTAGCTCCCACAGCTTTTTCCTTTCATATGCGAGTAGGTCAATTGGAACATTGCCGCTTATAACTAATATTGCATCGCCTGATACTGTTCTGTAGGCTGATGCAACTCTGAGGGCTGCGGTGCGGTACACTCTGGCCACTGCCTTGCATCGGTTTTCTTTTTTAAGAGCGTCTGCCCAGATTTCGGCTCCATATAATAAGACGCTGATCGTCGTCGACATTAGGAGCTTTCTCTTTCCTTGGCAGGGTCCTCCTATGTTGGCCATCAATCGGCTCAGTTGAGACGTGATCTTCGCTGCCTTACCTGCGGCGTGCTGGATTTGTACCCAGAAGGTTAGTCTGGGGTCCAGTCTTACGCCCAGGTAGCCCAGGCTTTGCTAGAGCGCTGAGTTTTTTCATCACTATTTTATATCCTAGCCCCCAGGGGTTTCTGTTTATATCCTCGCGTAGTTCCTCCCATTTTTTCCTTTTACTGTCGTCGATGGCGTGCTTCAGCTCCTTTCTTGCTGCTTTGTATTGCTCGGCCTCTTGGGGTGCGGCTCCTCTGCGCCTGGATCTCGGGTAGGATCTGCGTCTGAGTTCGGCGATGTTTTCAGTCCACCAGTAAACTGCTGCTTTACGTTTCCTGTGGGTAGCCTTGGGCATTGATTTTTGGCAGGCTTTGGTTATATTTAGCATTGTGTGCTCGACTGTTTTTCTTGCTATAGAGGAGGGGTCGCTAGATGGGCTCTGCTCGTCTATTGCGGCGATTAGTTTCGATGTGTCCAGTTTCGAGATATTCCACTTTCGTGTTCCTCTATTTTTCCTGAACTGGTGAGCGTTTCTTCCAGTGTCGATCATGAAAGAGATGTACTGATGATCACTGCCAGTGTAGTCCTCCAGGACTTTCCAATTACTTACTGAGCCTGCCATGCGTTCTGTTGATAAGGTGATGTCTGGTGTGGTTTCCTCGCATCCCCGTCTTCTGAACGTGGTTGCATTTCCCGTGTTGAGCACTATTAGACCTAGCCGCGCAGCCATTTCTAAAATTCGCTTTCCTCTCGAGTCCGTGCTTGGCATACCCCACTCTACGGCTCTGTAGTTTAGGTCTCCGGTGATAATCAATTGACCTTCTATATTCCTTGCTGTGTCCTCTATATTGTCGAGCTTTTCTTGGAATTCCTGTATACCATCGCTTGGCGTCAAGTAGCAGCTAATTACTGTAAAGATGTCGCACTTGGCCCAGACGAAACCGTTGCCGTTCCCACTGCTTACAGTGGTGGCGTTACTCTCTGGTGGTAGCCATATAGCGGCGGTTGAGCTGCTATATTCTAGCCATGTACCTCTCTCTTTCTTTCTGTATTGCTCGCTTATGATGATGGGTTTCTTTTAGCCGCAGTCTGCAATTAACCCAACCAATTTTGATACGTGCCTGTCGCAACAGTGTGTCTGCCCTGTCTTGGTCCAGCGTTATATATGCCCTTACCTGCTCCCTTATGTTGGGAGTTGTTATATTAATTGATAAGTCTTCAGTGGGGTCCTGTAGCGCTTTTTTGAAGGCCACTGCAACTTCCTCTTTTGTTGTGAGCGAGTCGAGGTCTCTGATTTCAATGGTTGCCTTAGTTTTAAGGTCGGCGACTGTTGCGATCTCTTTAAGTGTGGACTTAAGTGCCTCACAGAAGCTGGCCTTTGTGGACTGTCCCTTCTCTAGCTCTAGCAATAGGGCCCCGGCTCTTGTTTTACGGATCCCCTTGATCTTGACCTCTGCTTCTTTAGAATCAACCTTGCTACGGATATTCTTGAGGACTTCGGCGTAGCTATTCCCTTCTGCTGGTTTTATTATAATGGCCTCTGTTTGTCGTGTAGGTCTATTGTTTCATTTCTGGCTTACAGCCATGTTGTTGGTTTGTTGCCTCTTACCATCGTTTTTGGGCGCTTCTTCGCTCGTTCCTTCATTTGCGTGGGTCTTTCTGGATTTTTTAGACAAGACTTTTTGCCACTGGCCGTCGTTTTCGTGTCGTGGTCGCACTGTTTCTCGCGGCTCCGCAGGGCTTGTCGCACGGCGCTTCGAGGTTGCTGACTGACTGACTGCTGTCGTGATACGTCTGCTTAGATGTGCTCGCCTTTTTTCATTTTCTGCAGTGAGCCAGTTTCTGCGGTAGCTCTTTATGACGTCGAAGAGTTCGTCTAGTTGTGCCGTTCCATTCTTGACGTCCATGCTGACATTCTTTTGTTTTGCCATTGCCAGCTTCATTTTTTGCACTATACCTTTGCACTTTTCTAGGGACTCCTCTTCTGCCCGTCTCATTTGGGTGATGTACTCTTGTTTCGGCGAGTTTTGAGTTCCTTCTCTGGTGGCAGCTGGGGTGCTCTTCCATTCTCCTTGTTTTGCCGGTGCTGCTTGTGTGACTGGAGTCTCCCTTGAGACTGTGTTTTCTCCGTTTTTGGCTGGCTGTTTTGGAGTAGCGATGAGTACGGGGGATCTAAGTACCCTACTGCTTCTACGGAAGACTGTCCCGTATTCCTCTTCTTGTCCATCTTTGTTCTGTTGTTCTTTTTGTTGGGCTTTTTGTTGTTGTTGCGGTGTGTTCATTTTATTCTATTGGGTCTCCGCTTCAAGCCGCTATCTCCGCACGTTGTAACAGTCGCCCTTAATGAACCCCGTGGTTATCTATGCAAGCAGGGAGGCCACGCGAGGGTTGACACAAGTCCTTATGGGAGCTTATGTTCAGAGCCAGGTTCGGGCACGAATCAGGAGCTCGCCTCAACTGAACCTGTACGGCCAAAGAAATTTTGGCGACGTGCATTGAACGTACTTGAAGACCTGCCATGGTTTTAACGAGACGGAGGTGAGAGCAGTATTAGCCTGCCAGCCATTTCAATAAGATGTCACTCCTATCTACTAAGGTGGCAGAATACTGTCCTACCCAGCCCTTTGTCAATCTGTTCCTTATCAGTTTTCCAGTATACCATAATCAGAATTTTACTGGTCTCAATTCTGATGAGCTTTTTCGTCATCTTCTGTTCCCTCCTCACTTTGTTGCCTCCCTCTCTTAGGTAGGTTCTCCCTCGGTGCAACCCCGGTGGGGGTTGTGAACGCTTTTTTTAAGGCGGCATCTTCTCGCCTCTTCGCGGGAGGTTCATTGGGCGCGTGAGGCGTTTTGAGCCAAGCCCTCCTCTCCTGCAGCTCTTGGTCGGGGGCTGCGTATTACTATTCGCAGCTAACCTACTTAGCGTAGGCCGTCCACTATCCGCCAGCTGTGGCCTTACCTCCTATTCGCCAATACTATCAAAAGCATTCAAAGCTCATATCAATGTAGAATATTGCAATTCTGTTAAATCGATTAAATATATCTGCAAGTATGTAAATAAAGGCAGCGACATGGCTGTGTTTGGTGTTGCAGAGAACCGAAATGATGAAATAACACAATATCAAATGGGAAGGTATATCAGTAGCAATGAGGCAGTTTGGAGAATATTATCGTTCCCAATTCGTGATCGAAATCCGGCAGTTATTCATTTGTCAGTACATTTGGAAAATGGACAACGTGTATATTTCACAGTTGATACTGCACTGCAAATTGCAGAGCGATCACCATCAACTACATTATTATCGTTTTTCGAATTATGTCAAAATGATCAATTTGCTAAAACATTGCTTTATTCACAAGTTCCAACATATTACACTTGGAATGCATCTGGAAAGAAATGGAACAGACGTAAGCAAGGAAGACCAATTCAAGGTTATGCTGGCATTTTTGAAAGTGATGCCATTGGTCGTCTCTACACAGTGCATCCCAGTCATGTTGAATGTTTTTACTTCCGTCTATTATTGATTCATGTTCGTGGCCCTACATCTTTTTTGAGTTTGAAAAGAGTTAACGGCCTACAGGTCACACTTTTCGTCAAGCATGTCAGGAATTGCATTTACTGGAAGATGATAATCACTGGGATGCGACACTTAGGGTTGCTTCAGCAACAGGTTCTCCTCACGAAATACGAACATTATTTGCTATTATTATTGCAACATGTTTTCCATCTGATCCATTGCAATTATGGGAAAGTTTTAAGGAATTTATGACCGAAAACATTTTGCATCGAAAGCGCCGAATTGCAGGAAATAACGATTTAATGTTTACAATTGAAATGTTTAATGAAGCATTGATTATCATTGAGGATATTTGGTTGGTAATTGCAAATAAAGCATTGACACAATTGGGTTTGCCAGCTCCAAATTGACCAATACATGATGCATTCAATCAAGAAAGAAAGCATGAAAAACAATATGATTTGAATGAGTTGACCACATTTATAAACTTGAATTTGCATAAATTGAATCCAGAACAGAGACACGCATGTGATACCATAATGGAATCAGTACGAAACGAAACTGGAGGAATGTTTTTTTTTAGACGCTCCAGGAGGAACTGGCAAAACATTTCTGATTTCCTTGCTATTAGCGACTATAAGATCACAGAGTAATATAGCATTAACACTTCCATCGTCTGGAATAGCAGCCACGTTATTAGATGGTGGTCAGCCATTTGATTAGACAGCCCATTCTGTACTTAAATTACCACTGAATATGATTGTAAATGAAAATCCCACCTGTAATGTTTCCAAAAATTCGGAAATGGGTCAAAGTCTTGCAACAATGCAAATTAATAGAGTGGGACAAAGGCCCATAAGAAATCAGTGGAAGCGTTAGATAGGACATTGGAAGACTTGCGTAGTAATGATCAACAGATATTTGGTTTCACTTTGATTCTGTTGGCTGGCGATTTTCGTCAGACATTGCCTGTGATTCCCCATTCAACACCAGCAGATGAGATATGTACAAATACTCAATTCGACTACAAATGTGCGAGTACAAATTCAAAACGATCCATCGGCCGACACATTTTCAAGGCAACTGTTGACAATAGGCAATGGTCAACTTGCTGTTGATGGTGAAATTGGCTTAATCACTTTACCAGATAACTTTTGTAATATTGCACCGACAAAAGGAGAATTGGTGCGAAGTGTTTTTCCAAATATTGCAGAAAATTATCGCAATCATAATTGGTTAGCTGAAAGAGCTACTGGCCGCTAAAAATAAAGAAGTTGGTCAAATGAATTCAGACATTTTAACCCATGTTCCTGGCGAGGTTGTAACATATCAATCAGTTGACAGGGTTACAAATCAAGATGACGCTGTTAGTTATCCGACAGAATTTTTGAATTCATTGGATTTAACCGGATTTCAACCTCAGCGTTTACAATAAAAAGTGGGTGCTCCCATTATTATGCTTCGAAATATAAATCAACCACAATTATGCAATCGGACAAGATTAGCAGTTAAAAGAACAATTTGATCGAAGCAACAATTTTAAAGGGGAAGTTTAAAGGTGAAGATGTATTGATTCCACGAATTCCAATGATTCCATCAGATTTACATTTTGAATTCACAAGTCTACAGTTTCCAATACGTCTTGCATTTGCTATTACAATAAGTAAAGCGTAAGGGCAATCGTTTGAATTGTGTGGAATTGATTTAGAATATCCTTGCTTTTCACACGGCCAGTTATATATTTCGTGCTCACGTGTTGGCAAGCCTTCAGTTTTCTTTATCTACACAACAACTCATGGCAAAACCAAAAATATTGTCTCCGAAAGAGCTCTAAGATAGTTCAAGTGATACATAGTCAAAGATTGTAAGAAACTAGAATTAAAAATTATTCAACTTATTGGGAACAAAAGCAACTTTATTAAAAACAAGTGTGTTTCTTTTCTTATTTTGTTTTGCCGTGCGAAGCAGGCACCGGGCCCGCTAGTTTTATATAGATTATTAATTAATTACGTTTCCTTTTTGGACTATTTTAAATTTAGAAATGTCTATTAGATCTGTTATTGTCATTATACCGTGTTGGTAGTATGTTATGTTTTTTTAATTCATCATAATGTAAAATTTTTGGATTTAAAATTCCAATTTTACCAAAAGTTATTGTAGTTATTAAATTTTGCAGTTCATGTATAACATATTGATTTCGTTTTCTATTAATTTTGTGTCATTTAATTTTGTTATTATTTTATCTGTTTTTTGAATTGTCCTAACAAAGTCTCTATAAGTTCTATTTCAGGTTGCCCTACTAAATTTTTTACATCAAATATGTCATTTTTGTTAACTTCTAAGTTATTGTATTTCATTTTACCATAATAATAATTTTCATTTGATATTATTATCTCTTCAAAATATGTTAAATTAGTTATGTGAAAAACTCCCCATAGTCATTATATAAACCTACATTTTCGTCCTGTGTTAATGCGAAATTTTCTCTCGTGAAGTCCCTAATATCTATTTTTGTTATTGTTAGCAATATTAAAATTATTATTGTTATCATTTTCTGAAAATGTAAATAAGTATTCGTTTAGGACTTTATGTTATCCTTGTGCACTATTCTATTTCTCTGATTAATTGAAACCTTAGGATTTACCTCTTTTACAACCTGTTTTTTATATCTGGTATTCAGCATATTTCCTTATCCTATTATTTTTTCATAAATTATTTCTCTAGGGTGAAATGGGAAGCTTGTATCATTGCCCGAATACATTTGAGCAATTTTTTCTTTTATTGTTGTTTTAAGTTCAGTTAATTTTTCATGCTGATTTTCAGTATTTAACATTTCGGAATTCTTCTCCGAATAATAATCATTATCGTTATTAATTTCTGAGCCTCTTTCACCCAATATCGAATAGTTATAGTGGCTGTTCCACAATATTTTCTTTATAATTACTATTTTTATTCTGCTGGTATAAATCTTCAGCTGGCATTTTAGGACCTTTTTGTTCTAAAATAATTTGTTTAAATAAAATATTGCCGGTAAAATCTTCGGCTGGCTCTGTAGAACTTTTTCGTTCCACAATATTTTCTTTATAATTACTTTTTTCATTACGCTGGTATAAATCGTCGTTTTTGTCCTAAAATAAATATTTAGTATAATATTGCCGGTAAAATCTTCGGCTGGCGGTGTAGAACTTGTTTTTTTCCACAATTTTAAAATTTCTTTCATTTTTACCGATACTTTTTTCGGCTAATTTTTTGGAAGCTTCTTGGGGAACATTGTTTTCAGTAATTTTGTCTACATGCTTTCCATCAACACCGATTGATTTATAGAACATATACAAAGATCATATGGCTGAAGACATATTACCTGAGAAACGACTTAGAACTTTGAATGCAGATTTGCAATTTAACGAAGAAATTCACAATGAAGCATTAATTTTAATTGAAGACATGTGCTTGATGCTTACAAACAATGGATTAATATAATTAGAAATGGCAATCGCTCAATGCATGAAGTATTTAATGTAGAATTGTGACGCGAAACTCAATATGATTCCGAGACATTAAAAACCGTTCAAAGAAACGTTCCTCTTTTAAATGAGCAACAATAATTTTATGAAAGTAGTGAACGATGGAACAGGTGGACTTTTTTTTCTTAGATGCTACTGGTGGGACTGGAAAAATACTTTTGATGTCACTGATTTTATTCTCAAACTGGTATTGCACTTACGCTTGCTTCGTCAGGTAATGGAGACAGCCACGTTGTTGGAAGGTGGTCGGACGGCTCATTCCGCACTCAAGTTGCCCTTGAATATGCAAATAAATGACACTCCAACCTGCAACCTTTCGAGAAATTCAGCAATGCCCAAAATGTTGTAGCAATTCAAATTAATAGTTTGGGATGAGTGTACAATAGCACACAAAAAATTTTTAGAATCGTTAGACCGCACTTTGCAAGAATTGCAAAAGAACCAAAACCGGTATGGTAGAGCTGTGTTATTATTGCCAGGTTATTTTCGCCAAACTTCTTCTTCTTCTTCTTAATTGCTGTTGACACCACTTACGCGATTATAGCCGAGTCGACAACAGCGCGCCAGTCGTTTCTTCTTTTACCTACCTAGCGCCAATCGGATATACCAAGCGAAGCCAAGTCCTTCTCCACTTGGTCCTTCCAATGGAGTGGAGGTCTTCCTCTGCTTCCCCCGGCGGGTACTGCGTCGAATACTTTCAGAGCTAGAGTGTTTTCGTCCATCCGGGAAACATGACCTAGCCAGCGCTGAAGTATGTCAATGTCGTCGTTCATCTTGTACAGCTCGTCGTTCCATCGAATGCGATATTCGCCGTGGCCAATGCGCAAAGGACCGTAAATCTTTCGCAGAACCTTTCTCTCAAAAACTCTTAAGGTCGACTCTTCGGTTATTGTCATCGTCCAAACCTCTGCACCATATATCAGGACGGGAATTATGAGCGACTTATAGAGTTTGGCTTTTGGAACTCGAGAGAGGACTTTACTTCCGAAGTAGCACCTGCGTTGTATTTCCAGACTGACATTGTTAGTGGTTTTAATACTGGTTCCTAAATAGACGAAATTAACTACAATTTCAAAGTTATGACTGTCAACAGTGACGTGAGAGTCAAGTCGCGAGTGCGGCGACAGTTCGTTTGATGACAGGAGATATTTCGTTTTGCCCTCGTTCACTGCCAGACCCGTTTGCTTTGCTTTCTTGTGGCATGGTGAATATCTGGTCGGTTGTTGATTTGCCAGGTCTGAAGGCACACTGATAAGGTCAAATCAGTTTGTTGACGGTGGGCTTTAATCTTTCACACAATACGCTCGATAGAACCTTATACGCTATATTGAGTAGGCTAATCCCACGATAGTTAGCGCCGATTGTGTGAAAAAAGGACACTTTTTTATGGATTGGGCATAGCACTCTTAAATTCCAATTGTTGGACATACTTTCGTCCGACCATACTGTACAAAGATGCGATTCATGCTCCTTACCAGCTCTTCGCCGCCTTATTTGAAAAGCCCCTTTGTTGTTCTTCAGACGGGTAATTGCTATTCGAACTTCTTCCTGGTCGGGCAATGGAACGTCTGCTCCATCGTCTCCGATTGGGGAATCGGGTTAGCCTTCTCTTGGCGTTGTACGTTCACTGCCATTCAGCAGGCTGGAGAAGTGTTCCCTCCATAATTTAAGTATGCTCTGGGCATCGGTGACTAGATCAACTTTGGGGGTTCTACAAGAATATGCTCCGGTCTTGAAACCTTCTGCAAGCCGAGCAATACCCTTATCGGTCAGCTTATCAAGCTCTTCATACTCACGCATTTCGGCCTCTTTCTTTTTCTGTCTGCAAATGCGTATCGCTTCCCTCTTCAACTCTCGGTATCTATCCCATCCCGAGCCGAGTAGAAAATCGTTCTGTGTCGATCCTTCCTTGTGTTTGTTGACGCGCGATTTTTGTTGCTCAGAGGCGGGTGCGAATCTTGGCTGCAACAAGATAGTGGTCCGAGTCGATGTTAGGACCTCGGAGCGTACGCACGTCTAGAACACTGGAGACGTGTCTTCCATCCATCACAACATGATCGATATGGTTGGTGGCTTTTCGATCGGAAGACAGCCAGGTAGCTTGATATATTTTCTTGTGCAGGAATCTAGTACCACAGATAACCATATTTCGGGCCGGGGCGAAGTCGATCAGTCTCAACCCATTTGAGGATGTTTCGTCGTGGAGGCTGAATTTACCGACCGTCGTACCAAAGATACCTTCTTTGCCCACCCTGGCGTTAAAGTCGCCAAGCACGATTTTGACATCGTGGCGGGGGCAGCACTCATAGGTGTGCTGCAAGCGCTCATAGAAGGCATCTTATGTCACTTCGTCCTTCTCTTCCGTCGGGGCGTGGGCGCAAATCAGCGATATGTTGACGAACCTCGCTTTGATGCGGATTGTAGCTATACGTTCATTCACCGGAGTGAATGATAGTATTTGGCGACGGAATCTCTCTCCCACCATGAATCCCACACCAGACTGGCGATCCTTTATATGGGGACTGTAAATGCCACTAGGACCTACTCGTCTTTATCCTTGTCCCGTCCGTCGTATTTCTTGGACGGTGGTGATGCCCTTATTTTTACGAGGACGTCAACCAGCTGGGCAGCGGCACGTTCCCAATTAAGGGACCGGACATTCCAGGTGCATGCTCTTAATCGTAGTCCTTATTTCGTTTGCCATGGTCGTCGTCAAAAGGGGGGTCACTCATCCGAGGCTGTTTACGCTTTTTCATTGGGGGTGTTTTTTAACGTGGCGGGTCCCAAACCCAACGCACAACCCTGCGGATGGGATTTTTCGCCTTCTCACTTTATACACTGCTTGAGTTATATGTAAAAGAATCGTTTTTGGGCACTCCCAAGTAAACGGCGATCACTTTTCTCAGTTGCGTGAACTTCTACACATGACTCCGTCCTCCATGTTTTCGACAAACATTACCAGTAATACCACGATCAACGCCAGCCGACGAATTTAATACATGCTTAAAGTCATCCATTTTATGGAAATATGTTAAAACGATCAAATTAAGTATGAACATGGGAGTCGAACTGTAGAAAAATACCAATGTGGAGAAACTTTTTCACAGCAATTACTCGATATTGGTAATGGAAAAATACCTATTCACTCACCGTCTGGATACATTACATTCCCTACCAGTTTCCTTCACTTTATGAAATCTAAGACAGAACTGATTGATAAGGTTTTCCCAAATATTGCACAAAATTATAAAGATCATGTTCGGACTCCAAAAAACATTGATGTCAATGAAATGAATTTTCAAATTCAAAATAAGATAACTGGTGAATTGATTACATACATATCTAGTGATTCCATCACTAACCAAGGTTACATTGTTAACTATCCAACGGAATTCTTAAATTTGCTGGAATTATCCGGATTACCATCTCATAATCTGCAATTAAAAATCGGATCGGTAATAATCATGTTGCGGAGTATAAACCAGCCACGTCTTTGCAATGACACTCGACTTCCTGCGAAGAGATTAATGAATAACGTGATAGAAGCCACAATTTTGAAAGATAACTACAAAAGCGAAGACGTTTTAATTCCACGGATTCCTCTAATTCCGAAAGACATGTTCGACTTTAAGCGGTTATAATTTCCAGAGCGGCTAGAATTTATTTATTTATTTAATTATTAAAGTCTATGAACATTAATTCTTACAGACTAATGAAAAACTAGGATGCATATTAGAGTTCTAAAATAATTAAATTACAATAACATGAATACGAGGTGTATTCAAAAAGTATCGCGAATCATAACTGACAGTTTTCTTCGATTTCAGGGGCGTGCTGCATCATGAGTTCTTGCCACAGGGAAGAACGGTCAATAAGGAATATTACCTGAAAGTTATGCGCAATTTGCGCGAAGCAGTCCGCCAGAAACGCCCGGATTTTCGGAGGAAAAAAATTGGCCTTTGTGACTTTTTCTTTTTCCCTAAACTGAAGAGGCCCATGAAAGGACAACGTAACGCTTCTCTTGACGAGATAAAGACGGCATCGAAGGAGGAGCTGAAGAAGATAAAAAAAAATGATTTTTTGAAGTGCTTAGAAGATTGGAAAAACAGTTGGCACGAGTGTATAATATCTCATGGGGATTACTTTGAAGGGGACAAAATAGATATTTATGAAAAAATAAATAATTTTTGAAAAACACAAAATTCGTGATACTTTCTGAACAAACCTCGTAGATAACTTAAACTAAAAACAGAATTGAGGGTGTGAGAGAAATCAAGAAGAACTTTCTCGGAAATCGCGTTGAACTCACGCATAGCCCTCTTGAGGGGAGCGTATTCAGCAAAATTAGTGCTTTCCCTTTTGTAAGCAAATGCGGAAATGGATCTGAGACAACGCTGGGGAGTATTGAAGTTAAGTTTCCCTAATAAATAGGGACAGTCAATACCACCGTTAATTACCTTGAAGACAAATGAAAGGGAGAGAACGGACCGTCGGTTTTCCAATAATTTAAAATATAAAAGCAATAAACGAGATGTATAGTATATACGATGGCATTGAACACGTTCGAACCTACTAATTGACGATATGCGATGTGGTCTCAAAATGAACACTGCGTACTCCAAGATGGACCGAGCAAAACATGTATACAGTAATTTTAACGTGTAGGGGTCGGAAAAATTTGTAGAATTTCGACGGACAAAGCAGAGTACAGAAAATGATTTCGAAGTGATATGTATAGTTGATGTGATTACTGAAAGAAAATCTGTTGTCAAAGATTACCCCAAGATCTTTGATTTCAGTAACGCATTTTAGGACGCAATTAGAAATATTGTAGCCAGAAGATAAGATGTTGCATCCCCTACCATAAGAGATCTGTGAGCATTTATCTAGATTCAGAAAGAGCTTCGAATTCAGGCACCAATTATGAAAAGTATCATATTGAAGTTTGTGTACATCTTGTGTGTTTTTGATTAATGCAAAAATTTTTAAGTCATCTGCTTATAACAGAAAGTTGGCGAAAGAGAAGCAGCAGGAAATGTCATTGATAAACAGCACAAAGTGAAGTGGACCCAAGACGCTTCCTTCTGGGACTCCCGAAGACGCAATGAATGAATCAGATGACACTCCATCGACACTGACAATGCGTCGTCTGTTTTGCAGATATGAATTAATCCACTTCAAGAAGACCGAGTGAAACCCTAAAGATGATAAATTTTTAATTAAAATATTGTGTGATACTTTATCAAAGGCTTTAGAGAAATCTGTGTAGACACAGTCTACCTGAAATCCTGTTGAGAATGCAGACATACAATAATCGCCAAAAACTGCTAAGTTTGACACAGTCGAGCGCTCAGAGACAAACCCATGCTGATTGACATTAATTATTGATTTTACTGCAAAAAATAATTTATTTTTAACAGAACACTCAAAAATTTTCGAAATAATAGAGAGTTTAGAAATAGGCCTGTAATTGGAGACAACATCTTTTCTACCACCTTTATGAATAGGGGTAATGCATGTCAATTTCCAGTCAGAAATAAAATTCCCGGTGGCGAGAGACTTATTGAAGATAAGCATGAGAGGATATACTAAGGCAGTACAAGTTTTTATAAGACGGGCGGAAGCCCATCCAAATCCAATTTGGAAGAAGACTTAATATTACAAATAGCCATGGCAATATCGTTCTGTGAAAGACACAGTGAACCAGAATTTATGGATGGGTAGTTATTAGCTGAAAAAGTGGAACTTGTAACATCATCTTGAACATAGTTTGATTTGAAAAACTCAGCGAACAAATTGGAGATTTCGACCGGAGTGCATGCCGACTTATCACCCCAGCGTAAAGCAGAGGGAATGGCCGAACACGCTCTTCTAGATTTTACAAAGTTCCAAAAGAACTTAGGGTTCGACTTAATTGTAGACTCCGTATTATTAATAAACCTTTTATAGAGAAACTTATCCAATCAACAATTTTGTGAAACAAGAGATTTAGTTGAAGAGAATTTTTTATAGTATTTATTTCTAAGATTTTTTAGACGTTTAAGGTCCTTAGTGTACCAAGGCAACTTATATGGTTGTATGTGAGCACGATATTATAATGACAAAATTGCTGAATTGATTTCTTAAAAGTGGAGAAACTATTAGGTGTATAAGGTCTCGATCGTAAGTTATCCTATTTAATTTAAAAGAATGGCTGGAGTAATTGAAGAGAATCCATCAAGAAACCTAAATTTTAAATTATCACTGAGAAAGACTAAGTCAACAAATCGATCGAGACTATTTGAATATGAGTTGATTTGAATCAGATTGAGACTAAGCAAGCCATCAATGAGAAGTAAGTCCTGAGAAGACGAAAAATTTGAAGGAATAAGAGCAGGACTATAAGAACAACCAGACCAGACGATATTGCTTAAATTAAAATCACCCAGAACACAAATATTATTCTCTTTCACCTTATTTAATACCAGCGAGGAACTATTATTTGCGTGCAACTTATACAACTCTAGAGGACTATTAGGAGGGATGTATGGGACTGCAATGAACAGAGCATCATTGACACAGATACATAGTTGGTCCAGAATAGAATCTTCATTATCAAGCATAATTAAGCAAGGACGATATTTGCGATGAACTGCCAAGAGAACTCCACCCCCTCTTAGACAGCCAGTGTTTTCGTGATCTCTGTCCTTGCGGAAGACATAATAGAGATTTGAGTCAAAATATTCGCTATCAAAGTAACTAGAATTCAGCCAAGTCTCAACAATAACGATAATATCGAAATCCAAGTGTGAAGAAAAAATGCGAATAATATTTGATTTACACCTAATACCTGATAAATTTTGGTAGCACACCTTAACACAGGAGCCAGTTGAGGAAGTTGCAGAAAACGCATGAATAGAATCGTGATTAAGACGCGCATCAACTAATCTGCAGCGCTGTTTTCCCCTCCCTTTGGAAAAAACTTAAAGGGGCGCAACTTGATGCCAGAAGGCCACTTTGAAGAGGAGAAAACAGCATTAAAAAAAGATGGGAACACACCTAACTTAAAGTTTATCCTCTTAAGGTTGTTAATATCGGTATCTTTCTTAATTAATTTATAACATAGAAGATGCTCTCTATCAGCATTAGCATGTTTAACAACAAAATATATAATATCTTCCTTAGTGGCGGAGTTCTTAACGGAAGATAAGTGAATCCATTTCTTGGGTATGGCGACATCAAAATCACGATTGGCATTAACACCAACAATAGTTGAAGTGGCGGGGGATTTTTTGTTACTAGCACTCACTTTTAACTTCAAATTTCTATTAGCAGTAATTGAAGTAGAAGATTTCAGTTTAGCAGAATCATCAACGGCGATAGATTGGGCAGCATTGACAGCGACAGGGGGGCGAGCTGGTAGCAGCAACTGTTCGATTGTTATTGGCTTTCAAGTGAGTGTTGATATTCCTAGCAACAGCGTCAGCATATGTATTGGCGTTTTTATTATCAGCAGCAATAGAGAGTGAAGCAAGCAGCAGACGGAGCGGCAGAGATTGCTTTCGAAGTAGCGTTAGCGAGAAAATCCATACTCACACTATCGGTGGGAGCAGAAACAACGTTAGGTGACGGAGCATTTGTACCCACAATAGTCGTAGAGGTGAAGATAGAGATAGGAGTAGTTGAAGCTGCAGAGAGTGCCTTTGGTGTAGCAGGAGCGAGATAATTCCCACACACATTGTCAGCAGAAACAGCATCGTTAGACGGAGCAGAGATTGTAGAGTCACTTGTACCAGCTGCAGCCGCAGTGAGAGAGGGGTTGGCAGCAGAGATAACACTCGAAGCTGGTGCAGAGAACTTGTCATTATCGGATAATTTCTGATACGAGTACACAGTGCAGATCTCTGATTAAGCTTAGCGATTAACGAATTACGATCATTACATAGTTACTGTATTAAGGAAAGCGCCTTCGCTTGTTCACTTCTCAGTGAACTTATTTCTAATGCAAGAGAATTAAGCACTACATTTTCTTTATTATTATTGTTATGCTCCAACAAAGGTTCAGTTACTTCTTTGTTCGATTGTTCAGCATTTTGTTGTTGCGAACTTAAAATATTAGTGCACTGAGCATTGCGCACTGACACTGATGATAACACTGATGGCGACGCATGCGGCGAACGAATGGAATTTCTCCGAACTACCGCGCACACTTCACAGTAAAAAGCATTTTTAGATTTCTGCAAAAAATCTACATCAGCCTGTGATAAATTCACACACGACAAGTGGAAGGATTGATTGCATTTATGGCAACTTATCTTGGGCTGAGCACGGTCAACTCTGTGCCCGCAAACACACAGCATTAATAAAGATAAAATAATAAAACGCGGGCAGAAAAAAATACGTCAGTACACGGTGACGACTGAATACGATTTACCAATGCCGATAAATAAATCACAAGGGCAGTCGCTAAGTGTTTGTGGCATTAATCTTGAAAATAATTTTTTTCGCATGGCCAGTTATACATACACTGCACATCATCAGGTTAGCACACCCCCTATCTTCTTCTTCTTTACTGGCGTAGACACCGCTTACGCGATTATAGCCGAGTCAACAACAGCGCGCCAGTCGTTTCTTCTCTTCGCTACGTGGCGCCAATTGGATATTCCAAGCGAGGCCAGGTCCTTCTCCACTTGGTCCTTCCAACGGAGTGGAGGTCTTCCTCTTCCTCTGCTTCCCGCGGCGGGTACTGCGTCGAATACTTTCAGAGCTGGAGTGTTTTCATCCATCCGGACAACATGACCTAGCCAGCGTAGCCGCTGTCTTTTAATTCGCTGAACTATGTCAATGTCGTCGTATATCTCGTACAGCTCATCGTTCCATCGAATGCGATATTCGCCGTGGCTAACGCGCAAAGGACCATAAATCTTTCGCAGAACCTTTCTCTCGAAAACTCGCAACGTCAACTCATCGGTTGTTGTCATCGTCCAAGCCTCTGCACCATATAGGAGGACGGGAATTATGAGAGACTTATAGAGTTTGGTTTTTGTTTGTCGAGAGAGGACTTTGCTTCTCAATTGCCTACTTAGTCCGAAGTAGCACCTGTTGGCAAGAGTTATCCTACGTTGGATTTCTAGGCTGACATTGTTGGTGGTGTTTACGCTGGTTCCAAGATAGACGAAATTATCTACAACTTCAAAGTTATGACTGTCAACAGTAACGTGAGTGCCAAGTCGCGAGTGCGACGACTGTTTGTTTGATGACAGGAGATATTTCGTCTTGCCCTCGTTCACTGCCAGACCCATTTCTTTTGCTTCCTTGTCCAGTCTGGAGAAAGCAGAACTAACGGCGCGGGTGTTGAGGCCGATGATATCAATATCATCGGCATACGCCAGCAGTTGTACACTCTTATAAAAGATAGTACCCTCTCTGTTAAGTTCTGCAGCTCGAACTATTTTCTCCAGAAGCAGGTTGAAAAAGTCGCACGATTGGGAATCGCCTTGTCTGAAACCTCGTTTGGTATCGAACGGCTCGGAGAGGTCCTTCCCGATTCTGACGGAGCTTTTTGTGTTGCTCAACGTCAGTTTACATAGCCGTATTAGTTTTGCGGGGATACCAAATTCAGACATCGCGGCATAAAGGCAGCTCCTTTTCGTGTTGTCGAAAGCAGCTTTGAAATCGACGAAGAGGTGGTGTGTGTCGATTCTCCTTTCACGGGTCTTTTCCAAGATTTGGCGCATCGTGAATATCTGGTCGGTTGTTGATTTACCAGGTCTAAAGCCACACTGATAAGGTCCAATCAGTTTGTTGACGGTGGGCTTTAATCTTTCACACAGTACGCTCGACAGAACCTTATATGCGATATTGAGGAGGCTAATCCCACGGTAGTTGGCGCAGATTGTGGGGTCTCCTTTTTTGTGGATTGGGCATAGCACACTTAAATTCCAATCGTTGGGCATACTTTCGTCCGACCATATTTTGCAAAGAAGCTGATGCATGCACCTTATCAGCTCTTCGCCGCCGTGTTTGAATAGCTCGGCCGGCAATCCATCGGCCCCTGCCGCTTTGTTGTTTTTCAGGCGGGCAATTGCTATTCGAACTTCTTCATGGTCGGGCAATGGAACGTCTGCTCCATCGCCATCGATTGGGGTATCGGGTTCGCTTTCTCCTGGTGTTGTGCGTTCACTGCCATTCAGCAGGCTGGAGAAGTGTTCCCTCCATAATTTAAGTATGCTCTGGGCATCGGTAACTAGATCACCTTTGGGGGTTCTACAAGAGTATGCTCCGGTCTTGAAACCTTCTGTAAGCCGCCGCATCTTTTCGTAGAATTTTCGAGCATTACCCCTGTCGGCCAGCTTATCAAGCTCTTCGTACTCACGCATTTCGGCCTCTTTCTTTTTCTGTCTACAAATGCGTCTCGCTTCCCTCTTCAACTCTCGGTATCTATCCCATCCCGCACGTGTTGTGGTCGATCGTAACGTTGCGAGGTAGGCAGCCTGTTTTCTCTCCGCTGCGACACGGCACTCCTCGTCGTACCAGCTGTTCTTCTGCACTTTCCGAAAACCAATGGTTTCGGTTGCAGCTGTACGTAAGGAGTTTGAAATGCCGTCCCACAGTTCCCTTATACCGAGTTGTTGACGAGTGCTCTCAGAGAGCAGGAGTGCAAGCCGAGTAGAAAAACGTTCGGCTGTCTGTTGTGATTGCAGCTTCTCGACGTCGAACCATCCTTGTGTTTGTTGGCGTGCGTTTTTTGCTGCACAGAGGCGGGTGCGTATTTTGGCTGCAACAATATAGTGGTCCGAGTCGATGTTAGGACCTCGGAGCGCACGCACATCTAAAACACTGGAGACGTGTCTTCCGTCTATCACAACATGATCGATCTGGTCGGTGGTTTTTCGATCTGGAGACAGCCAGGTAGCTTGATGTATCTTCTTATGCTGGAATCTAGTGCTACAGATAACCATATTTCGGGCCCCGGCGAAGTCGATCAGCCTCAGCCCATTTGGGGATGTTTCCGTAGTGCCAAAGATACCTTCTTTGCCCACCCTGGCATTGAAGTCGCCAAGCACGATTTTGACATCGTGGCGGGGGCATCTCTCATAAGTGCGCTCCAAGCACTCATAAAAGGCATCTTTGGTCACATCGTCCTTCTCTTCCGTCGGGGCGTGGGCGCAAATCAGCGATATGTTGAAGAACCTCGCTTTGATGCGGATTGTGGCTAGACGTTCATTCTCCGGAGTGAATGATAGTACTCGGCGACGGAGTCTCTCTCCCACCACGAATCCAACACCAAACTTGCGCTCCTTTATATGACCACTGTAGTAAATGTCACAAGGACCTACTCGTCTCTGTCCTTGTCCCGTCCATCGCATTTCTTGGACGGCGGTGATGTCAGCCTTTACCTTTACGAGGACATCTACCAGCTGGGCAGCGGCACCTTCCCAATTAAGGGACCGGACATTCCAGGTGCATGCCCTCAAATCATAGTCCTTATTTCGTTTGCCATGGTCGTCATCAAAAGGGGGGTCACTCATCCGAGGCTTGTTGTTGTCTTTCATTGGGGGTGTTTTTACGTGGCGGGTCCCAAACCCAGCGCACAACCCTATGCAGGGGTGTTTCGCCTTCTCACTTTAGCTCGCCTTCAAACGGATGTTTTTAGGCTACCCAGAGGATACTTGGTCAAAGACCGGAAGTCGTGAGCTGCTTGAGTCATATGTAAAAGAATCGTTTCTGGCCACTCCCAAGTGAATGGCGATCAGAGAACTTTCCTCACTTGCGTGAACTTCTACACATGACCCCATCCTCCCCCATCACCCCCTATCAGCTTAATATAATTGCCCTTGTAGTTGTTTTTATTAAGATGCAGCAAAATTATTTTACTCTATTTTTCTGATCTTCGTATACACCATCACTGGCAAAGAGAACATGTGAAAGAAAGATCCCGTTATTTGGTTTTTGCTATTTTCTATTATTTTTGATGGAGAAGTGTGTTGTATTTTTGCGTCATCAGGTTAGCACATGGAAATTCTTTTCGGTTTATCTTCAACAGTTGAATGCGTATTGCAACCAAATTTTTTATACTGCTAAAGTAAACTATTAGCTTTAATATGGGTAAAAGAAAATCGCTATCTGTTGAGGAGAGATCCAAAATTGAAGCTTACAAGGAAGCAGGGCTGTCAATAAGTTCAATATCCAAAAAAATGGGCAGAAGTCGTAAAGTTATATCAGCATTCCTCAGCAATAAGTTGAATTATGTCAAAAATAACAAAAGAGGGAATAATAGAGTGATTTCCGCTGCTGATAAGAGAGCAATTTTGAGAAAAGCCTCAAACTCTCACGCCTCGACCGCAAAGATTAGGGCAAATGTTAATGTTAAAGCGAGCTTATCTACAATTCCAAGAGTGATACGTAGTGCTCCACATTTAAAAAGACTGAAATTAAAGAAAAAAAACCCCACTTAACGTTGCTAGAAACGAAGTGCGCTTGTATTTTGTGAGGAAGCACATGCCATGGAATTCTGATTGGCGCTACGTTGTCTTCTCGGATGAAAAAAAATTTAATTTGGAAGGTCCGGATGGATACAACTACTACTTCCATGATCTTCGCAAAGACGATCATCAGTTGGATCGCCTTCATAGTAGGGTGGGGTGTGTGATGGTGTGGGGCGCCATCTCCTATTACGGTACGTTACAGTTTTTAACTACAAATATGAATGCAAACACTTACAAAAACGTACTTGAAATAGCTTTTCCCCATTTCCAAAACGTTTTCGGAGATCTGCCATGGACTTTCCAACACGACAATGCCCCGATCCACACTGCCCGGGTGGTTAATTCATGGATTGAGGGCCAAAATGTCCGTCTAATGCAGTGGCCGCCTTATTCACCCGACATCAATATAATAGAAAACGTATGGGCATGGCTGGGTCGTAAAGTTTACGAGTCTGGGAAACAATATTCCAACAAAGAGGGGCTAATTGAAGGCATCAAGAACGCTTGGTCCACCATTTCACTTAATTATATTGGAAAATTATATGAATCGCTTCCCAATCGATCTATGAGGTAATTCTCAACAAGGGAGGCTCGACACATTATTAATTTTTGTATAAAATGTTTAAATTACTATATGTAACACTTTATAAAAAATTTCATGGTTAAAAAACTTTTCAACAACGAAAAAAATGATGTGTGCTAATCTGATGACCAAATTTAAATTGTTAATTTTTATGTTATTTTTCGAAAAAAAAAAAACAAAAATATATATCAAAAATAAAACAACAGTATTTTTTGTTTTATTTAACTCGGAGTTGAATGGGCCATAAACAAAAATAATTTTTATTAATTTTAAAAACAATAGCGCTTTATGTTTCGAACCTAAAGCACTTACACGGGGGTATGTGCTAACCTGATGATGCGCAGTGTATGTCGCCTGTTCCCATGTCGGAATACCAACAACACTATTTACAAACGCGCCAGAAAATAAAACTAAGAACATTGTGTATCATAAAGCATTAGAATAATAAACTCTTTCTTTTTAGAATAATTTTGATTTATTAATATACGACTTAGAATTCAATAATCACAGTTAAGAAGACAGAACATTGTCTGTCGGGTCAACTATACTTAATAAAGAAATTAACTTTATTCAGATAAAAAGATAACAGATATTTCTTGACTATAGGCTGATACGAAGTTCGCCGGGTCAGCTAGTAACTAATAAAGAAATGGATAGTAGAAACTATTTGTTTATAATATAATTAGCAATTTATGAACACTGATTTTTATTCGATTCTTTGTTTTATCTTATTATTGTTGATTGTTTACTTTTTGCAAAATCTGAATACACTGAGCGAATTATAAAACACGTCCGTACACCTTGAA
This sequence comes from Bactrocera correcta, assembly GCA_027475135.1. Lineage (NCBI taxonomy): Eukaryota > Metazoa > Arthropoda > Insecta > Diptera > Tephritidae > Bactrocera > Bactrocera correcta. The sequence continues at coordinate 40,663,404 of CM050322.1, read as the reverse complement.
GGCTAAAGTAGAGTAAAGTGCTGAACACATAGAGCGCGACAGATTGCAAGCGACATCTGTCAAATTATAAAATACACATATTCTTTATTTAGAAAGCTGCACGACTGCAGGCCGTCAGTTGTCGCTCTCGCTAACTTCAAAATATTTATCAATTTGCCACCGACAGTAGGACTACAGTAGGGTTGACAGTAGAAAAGAGTGATGCCACTAATATGTAAAATGTAAAATTATTCAAAGCTCTAATAAACCTGAAATAGCTCTGTTATGCCATATGTAATAACAATTGATAATTTAGAACAAATAAATTTACCTATTTACTTACTTTCTGCATAAAAAATTTCACTTTGAGAAAAATAATTAAATTTCATTGAACTGAAAGTTGTTAGTTGGAGGATGGAGTCATGTGTAGAAGTTCACGCAAATGAGGAAAGTTCTCTGATCGCCATTCACTTGGGAGTGGCCAGAAACGATTATTTTACATGTGACTCAAGAAGCTCACGACTTCTGGTCTTTGACCAAGTATCCTCTGGGTAGCCTAAGAACATCCGTTTGAAGGCGGGCTAAAGTGAGAAGGCGAAATATTCCCTACTTAGGGTTGTGCGATGGGTTTAGGACCCGCCACGTAAAAACACATCCCCAATGAAAACCAACTATCAGCCTCGGAGGAGAGACCCCACTTTTGATGACGACCACGGCAAACGAAATAAGGACTACGAATTGAGGGCATGCACCTGGAATGTCCGGTCCCTTAATTGGGAAGGTGCCGCTGCCCAGCTGGTTGATGTCCTCGTTAAAATAAAGGCTGACATCACCGCCGTCCAAGAAATGCGATGGAAGGGACAAGGACAGAGACAAGTAGGTCCTTGTGGCATTTACTACAGTGGTCATATAAAGTAGCGCAAGTTTGGTGTTAGATTTGTGGGAGAGAGACTCCGTCGCCGAGTACTATTATTCACTCCTATGAATGAACATCTAACCACAATCCGCATCAAAGCGAGGTTCTTCAACATATCTCTGATTTGCGCCTACGCCCTGACGGAAGGGAAGGACGACGTGACCAAAGATGCCTTTTATGAGTGCTTGGAGTGCATTTATCAGAGATGCCCCCGCCACGATGTCAAAATCGTGCTTGGCGACTTTAACGCCAGGGTGGGCAAAGAAGGTATCTTTGGTTAGACGGTCGGTAAATTCAGCCTCCACGAGGAAACGGGTTGAGGCTGATCGACTTCGCCGGGACCCGAAATATGGTTATCTGTGATTCTAGATTCAAGCACAAGAAAATACATCAAGCTACCTGGCTGTCTCCGGATCGAAAAGCCACCAACCAGATCGATCATGTTGTGATAGATGGGAGACACGTCTCCAGAGTTCTAGACGTGCGTATGCTCCGAGGTCCTAACATCGACTCGAACCACTATCTAACATCAACAAACACAAGGAAGCTTCGACTTCGATAAGCTGCAATCACAACAGACAGCTGAACGATTTTCTACTCGGCTTGCACTCCTGCTCTCTGAGAGCACTCGTCAAACCCTCGGTATAAGGGAACTGTGGGACGGCATTTCAAACTCTCTTACGTACAGCTGCAACGGAAACCATTGGTTTTCGGAAAGTGCAAAAGAACAGCTGGTACGACGAGGACTGCCGTATCGCAGCGGAGAGAAAACAGGCTGCCTACCTCGCAATGTTACGATCGACCACAACACATGCGGGATGGGATAGATACCGAGAGTTGAAGAGGAAAGCGAGACGCATTTGTAGACAATAAAAGAAAGAGGCCGAAATGCGTGAGTACGAAGAGCTTGATAAGCTGGCCAACAGGGGTAATGCTTGAAAATTCAACGAAAAGATGCGGCGACTTATAGAAGGTTTCAATACCGGGGCATACTCTTGTAGAACTCCCAAAGGTGATCTAGTCACCGATGCCCAAAGCATACTTAAATTATGGAGGGAACACTTCTCCAGCCTGCTGAATGGCAGTGAACGTACAACCCCAGGAGAAGGCGAACCCGATTCCCCAATCGATGACGATGGAGCAGACGTTCCATTGCCCGACCATGAAGAAGTTCGGATAGCAATTAACCGCCTGAAGAACAACAAGGCGGCGGGGGCCAATGGATTGCCGGCCGAGCTATTCAAACACGGCGGTGAAGAACCGATAAGGAGCATGCATCAGTTTCTTTGTTAAATATGGTCGGACGAAAAATTACACAACGATTCAAACACAGCGGTGAAGAACTGATAAGGAGCATGCATCAACTTCTTTGCAAAATATGGTCGGACGAAAGCATGCCCAACGATTGGAATTTAAGTGTACATGCCCGTTAGTTCTGCTTTCTCCAGACTGAACAAAGAAGCAACGCAAATGGGTCTGGCAGTGAACGAGAGAAAGACGAAATATCTCCTCTCATCAAACAAACAGTCGTCGCACTCGCGACTAGGCACTCACGTCACTGTTGACAGACATAAATTTGAAGTTGTAGATAATTTCGTCTATTAGGAACCAGCATCAACACCACCAATAATGTCAGCGTGGAAATCCAACGCAGGATTACTCTTGCCAACAGGTGCTACTTCGGACTGAGTAGGCAATTGAAAAGTCCTCTCTCGACGAACAAAAACTAAACTCTAAATCGCTCATAATTCCCGTCCAGCTATATTGTGCAGAGGCTTGGACGATGACAACAACCGATGAGTCGACGTTACGAGTTTTCGAGAGAAAGGTTCTGCGAAAGATTTACGGCCCTTTGCGCATTGGCCACGGCGAATATCGCATTCGATGGAACGATGAGCTGTACGAGATATACGACGACATTGACATAGTTCAGCGAATTAAAAGGCAGCGGCTACGCTGGCTAGGTCATGTTGTCCGGATGGATGAAAACACTCCGGCTCTGAAAGTATTCGACGCAGTACCCGCCGCCGGAAGCAGAGGAAGAGGAATACCTCCACTCCGTTGGAAGGACCAAATGGAGAAGGACCTGGCTTCGCTTGGAATATCCAATTGGCTCCACAAAGCGAAGAGAAGAAACGACTGGCGCGCTGTTGTTGACTCGGCTATAATCGCGTAAGCGGTATCTACGCCAGTAAAGAGGAAGAAGAAAGTTGTTAGTATGGCCACAACAAAATTGTGTACATGCAAAATGGACGGCTGTGTTTTCTTGTGTACATGCCGGCCATTGTTATGTGACGCGTTTATTATCGGAGCTTTCTAACGAGAAATATTTAAACGGAAACGATGAAGTATATGCGCACTATTTCAACCTGATCCTTCCTGAAAAATAATACAGTTGCTAAATATTTGGAATAGTAGATAGTAATAGAACTGCAACCAAACGCACAATGCAATGGATTATATTTGGCTCAGTAATCAGTAGACAGAGATTATACCACGTGCATACCAAAAAACTGCTGACATAACCTTATCAGCCAATATTTTCGTCCTTCCATCTTTAAAGACCGGTTCATCATGTGCAGTGTGAAATGAAGGAGCCGACGTCGAGGCAAACATTCGATTTTATGACGAGTAAAGAGCACTCAAACACTTCTCAGAATCAGTAATTCTTTGTTTTTGTTAGATTATGAACTTGCGAGGCACCCACTTTGCACACAGCTTTCGCCTCTTTGGAACGTCCACTGCCCTCATTATCATCGGTGGTTATTTCGTCCCTTTTCTACTTAGTAAATCTCCTTTTAACGGTTGATTTCCCTGGTGCAGGGCCCAAATACAGCAGTATTTTTTCCCCAAACACAATGCTTTATTAGCAAGCGAAACGTTTTTATGATTAATTTTGTTGTAAAATGACACAAGTTGCTTTACAAAACTGCTATATCTCATTAACTAATAGTTATAATCTACCTAATAGAAATCATATAGATGATTGTAGTAGTATTATCTATGGCTCACCCACAGTAAAGCGTTGACGGGACCTTAAATATACTATTTACATATAACTCCTATATTGACAGACACATAGAGTTTGGGGTAGTATCGATTGTGTATATTTTTCCAAAGCCATGTACTACTAACCAGTCACATAGTAAAAAGCCAATCATATATGGCAAAGTCAGCTGGATGTTCGAAAATCCTGATATTTAATATATAGGGGAATATAATATATAGGAGGTCCAATTTTCGCTCAGATTTATCTATTTTAGACACAAACATAGATTTTTGTGAGCAAAACTCGCTCGCTCTTTTCCATTGAGATAACTCAAGTATTAGGATGGATGTATAGTATAGAGAAGGTGCAAATTGAATTCTGTATGATGTTCGATTGGACGGCTAACAGAACTTATAAGATTGCGATAGGGAATTCACCATTCTCGCTGCTATTTAGCAGAATTGAGCACGATCAAAGGCAGAAGTATATGTAAAACAGTGGTCGGCATTTCTTAGCTCAATTGTGCAAACTAACTTCACACGTACGCTTACGTTCTATCGCTCAGTCGTTGTCGAGCCATCAACGAATTAACATCATGCAAGACCATAGCGCAAAACGAAATATGCCCTGCGAGAAATATTTTATGATTCTAAATGCCTTTGATGCAATGCAATGCCTTTTATGTTCCAAGCCTTTTAAAGATAAAATGGAATATATCCTCAAAAGACAATTTGCTAATTTTCATTAAACTATTAATTAATAATTAAAATTGCTTAATTTTAATTCCAATTTCTCACTGGGCTACTTTTTTTTCGTGCTCACCAACAAGTGACAGATCCTCTCATGCCGACCACTGATGTAAAACGACAGAATTCATGCGAGAATGAATAAAGAGAAATGCTTTGAAGAAAAATATACAAAGTCACACAAAGAATGTAAAGAAGCATTCTCTGAGTGACATATGCATGCTTATATTGTATAATATGAACCATTATCAAATACATATGCGTGATTATTTTGTGTTATAAGAACCATTGTTTTCCAAAAAATGGTAAAAATTTTATATTATAAAATTAAATAAAAAATAATTTTAAATAAATTATTATATAAAAAATTACATTAATTTCGACTATTATAAAATGAACTTAATGTGCTCATGCACTTCCATTCATTCTTTTAATTTCTTCAAAAAAATTAATGACCTTCATGAAATACGCATATTCGCATTATTTCGTTATCATTCCCATATTCGTAGCAATAGAATTTCTATGGTATATTATTTCTTTGGCGCATTTGTATGTTTACGAATGCAAATGCGAGCCACATACATATGCATGTATGTACATACATTCATAATAACAAGTGTCGCAAGCATCTTTCGCATCTCCGTTGTCACGGTCAACCAATAGCCGAAACTTAAGTTTTTTCAAAGAGTCAATCGCAACATTGTGTTGTTGGCAGAAAATCCGAGTTGTGCAGAAAAAAAATAATTATTTAAAAACTGAATTTACAATGTTCTTAATCTAAAAGCTTAACTAAATGCACCGGGCAAAACATAATTCAATTCCACGAATTGGCTAATTTAGGTGGCGCGTGTGCTGACAGTGTATCTGGGGCTGTGCTGTGGGAAACATTGTGTAATTTGAGTTCCATATCCGCTCTACCTGCATTAGTAAGTATTGCTGACAGTTTACTATTTTGGCAATGTTAACATATGCCATGTTAACACTTCCCCTCTTAAAAGCGTTCGTCCTCGAGCGTTATCAAAAATAAGGTAAGTTGTTGAAATTTATGTATGTTGGCTGATCATTTGGGGAATCTTTGATTTGATTCATCCTGAGGTTTATTGCCGGGATCTGATTAGCATCGCTATTGGATGGGATGCTTATTTTATTTTGAGATTTCTTCCAAAATTTGCAAAAAATTATTGTGACGATGGAGGTAGCTGCAACTGCTCCAAGCGAAAGTGAACCGTTGGATATAGTTGCTGCCTTCAGGAGATTTATTCTTCGAATGTTATTTATGTAGAGTTCTTTCAAAGCTTCTAGGGAAAGTAATTCAATTCTATTTTTCTCAATTGGTGCGGGTTGCAGGGCTGCTGGGATAGCAGGAAGTGGAATAAAATCGAGGTTAATATAAGTTTGATCATTGATTTTCAGCGTTGAATTATGGGAATTGATGAGCTGCGTTCTTGACAAGTTTTTGATCATTCCGCCAGCATCTATGTGTCCTTGAAAGCCATTAACTAGTAAAATTCCGGTTTTTATTTCTTCAATTTGTGGAATGTGGTGCCCGTTACTTTTGGTGCAAGTTGAATTATGACTATTGATTATTCTAGGTATACAGGTGTTATTACTTATGTTAATTACTTGATTTCGTTTACAAACTTCAATTCTCTTAAAGCCATCGCAATTTTCTTTTATTCCATATATTTCTTTTTTTCCTTTTAAAATTTTATTATATTCAATATTAATAACAGATTTATCATGTTTAAGAACAGGTCTTAATATAATGTTTTGAAAATTTTCCTTGAGAGTTAATGGTATTTTTACCAAGTAAAAAATTTTCATATTTTTGCTAACAATATTAGTATTTGATAATTCTAATGCCTCTTCTGCATTTTTAAATGGAATTTCATCATTCTCTACTTTTTCTAAAGCAATTTCAATTTCCTTTTTATTTAACAATAATGTGTTCAAAATATCTTTTTTCGCCCATTGTATGACGTATTTTGCGTTAATCAATTCTTCTTTTATTAATCTTACTCTATTTTGCAAATTAATATTTGTTTCATTTTCTACATACGAATATTTTCTTATATTATTTAAAAGTTTATTTACTATTTTAGTTACGTTATTTAATTTTTCGTTAAAGATGTCATTTATAATTACTTGTTTATTATTATTAATTTCATTTAGGTTACTGGATATTATTTTCAGATCTTCATGATCGGGGGTTCCGGCGATTAATTTCCAAGCCGTTCCCAAAATATTTATTGATCTTCTAGATCTTTTTTCAACAGGTTTAATGGTTTCTAAGATTTGGAGGGATTGGGATAGTTCGTGCTCTAGGATAGGATATAGGATAGTGTCCTTAGGTATGTCTGATTAAACGAATTTACCAATGCACGTCAGAAATTGTTCGTATTTGTTAAGGTCTATTACGTGTATTAGTCTAAAGGCTCCGTTCTGAATTTTTGCTAGTCCGTCATTTATTTTAACTAATTGTGCGTTCGAGTAGTCGTAGATGTCCGTTGTCGCAGTGGCAACCTAAATTAAAAGACATCTAAAAGAGAGAGGTTAATTTTGATTTTTAATATTACTTTTATGGACTATTTTTCCTGATTCTGTTAAAATTGTTGAATTTCTGTCTTCCTTTACTATTTCTTTTCTAAATTTTGGAGAGATTTTCGTACCTAATCTTTTGTTTATTTTCACATAAATAATTTCTCCTGGGTGGTAAATTTTTATGGGATGTCGTTTTTTGTTGTGATAAGAAAGGTCTTTTACTTGCTTGTTTTTTAATTCCGAGATATTTTCTTCCCTTGCTTTCTCGAATTGATTTGGATCCGTGGAGACTCTTCTACCGAAAAATACCTCTATTGGTTTCTTTTTCGTGGTTGAGTGAACTGTATAATTGTATTCGTGTACGGAATTGTCAAGGAGTTCGGCGAATGAATTGAAATTTCGTTCTGCTTTTAAACAACGCATTATTTCCGTGAGTGTCGAGTGAAAACGCTCTACTTGACCATTAACGGAACTTGCATAAGGCGGTGTTTTAAAAATTTTTATGTTAAGTATGTCTTTCAATAAAAATTTTATAGTTGCTGAGTTGAGGGATGTTTCATTGTCAAATACGACCGATTCAGGTACGCCAAATTGAAAGAGTAGTTCACGAAGAGGTTCTTTAACATGCTCTATTGCTCTCGATTTCAGTATTTTGGTTTGCGCATATTTCGAAAATTTGTCTATCGCTGTTAGGACTATATTTTTGCTTGTTATGTAGATATCGATATGTAAAATTTGTCCTGGATGCTGGGGTATAGGCGTTTCACCTAATTCTGGTTTGCTAGGATGACGATCATACTTATTTTCTTTACATACTGAACTCTGTTGAATTATGCTATTTATTTTTTTCGTCATTGATGGGAAGTAGAAATTTTCGAGAATTTGAATTTTATTTTCTCGATCGTTTCTATGTGCTCTTTTATGGGTTTTGATTATGATTTCTTCCTGTTCTTGTTCGTTTGTCACGTCCTGAACTTGGAGCTGTGTGAATCGGATTTTGTAATTGCTAAAGTGTATTGGGTATATTGAATTTTCCCCACGATGCGTTCATCTGTTTTTATGCAGAGTAACTACAGAGGGATGAAGGTATCTTTTGAGGCAGTTTATTAGTATTTCTGAATCGTATCCTGGTTCTTCTAAAATGTGTCTGTGGTACGTAGGGAAGACTATTTTAAAATAGTAGGTTGAAGTCGTACCTATGTTTAAAAATAGTTGGTTTTTAAAAACGTTTATAGGAGTTTCTACATGAGAAATTAAATTGTCAGAAGAACTCTCGTCGCTGTGTTGGGTTATGGATTAGGAGTTTATTGGTTCGGGTGGTGGCATTCTTGATAGAGCGTCGGCGACAACATTAGTTGTACCTGGTTTGTAGTGGAGTTCATGATTATATTCCTCTAGAATGGATTTCCAGCGTTTCATCTTCACATTATTGTTTTTGTTACTAAGTGCATGCGTTAAAGGCTGATGACCTGTAAATATCTTCACTTTGGCTGAGCCATAAAGGTAGTTTCTAAAATTGTTTAAGGCCCATATTATGGCCAGAAATTCCTTTTCATTTGTAGCGTATGATTCTTCTGTTTTATTGATAGTTCTGGAAATGAAGGCAACAGGTTTTTTTATTCTGTGAAAGGACTGCATCGATGGCATAATTTGAAGCATCGGTAGTCAAATGGAATTCCTTACTGAAGTCAGGGTATGAGAGTACAACATCATCGGACATAAGGGATTTTTTAATTTTGTTGAAAGCATCTTTTGCTTCATCATCCAATTCAATATTTATTTTAGCGGAGTTGTTTTTGGATATACGTCCCTCTTCTCCTCTTAAGAGTAACGTTAAAGGTTTGGCCAACTTGGCGTAATCCTTTATAAAGCGGCGATAATAGCCGGAAAGACCTAAAAATGAGCGGAGTTGCTTGATGGTTTCGGGGTAAGGTATCTTAGCTATCGCTTCCACCTTTGCAGGGTTTTTTGTTATTCCCTTTGATGAAATAATAAAACCTAAGAATTCGACTGAGTCCTTAAAAAAATGGCATTTTTTCAACTGTATCTTCATGTTGGCTTCTTCAAGCGGTTTAAAGATTTGTTGCAGATGGAGGGCGTGCTCCTGTTCGGAGTTGCTGAATACGACTATGTCGTCAATATACACGTAGCATATCTTGCCAATATGATGACGAAGGATGTCATCTAGAGCGCGTTGGAATATTGAAGAGGCATTTTTGAGTCCGAATGGCAATCTCGTAAATTCGTATTTACCATTATTTATTGAGAAGGCGGTCTTCTCAGTATCGGATTCCTTGAGTGGGATTTGGTGAAATCCGCTTTTTAAATCTAACACGGAAAAGTATTTATTGTGTCCAAGTTGAGACAGTACTTCGTTAATTTGGGGTATTGGGTAGCGATCTGCTACAGTAATTGCGTTAAGCTTGCGGTAATCGATTACGATTCTATACTGTTTATTGCTTTGGGAGTCGGGTTTTTTTGCTACAACCCAAACGGGTGAGTTATACGGTGACCTTGATAGCCGAATAATACCATCATCTAACATTTTCTTAATCTGAGATCCTACTTCGCTTTTTAACGCCATTGGATAGGAATAATATCTTGTATATACTGCGGTGTCCTTATTTGTTCTAATTTCGCCTATGACTTTTGTAATATAAGTGTTCATAAAGATATTAACATGAAAGTTTTATAACCTTAAGATAGAATTACATATACAAAATTATATTTTTAACACAACTACGTTAATACATAAAAATATATATGTAAACAATAAATTAAATAAAAAGTGTATACAGTCCACTAAATGTCAAGTGCAATGGTAAGCAACAAAATTGTAATATGAGACTTGCTCATAAAGATGTGAAAATCATTGCACATAAAAGAAAACTCACTAATAATAAAATACAAAATATACATACTCGAAATATTAATGCACACAAGCAACAGATAAGAAAGTATCAAGCGTGTGTACGTATGTGTATAAGTGCGTTAGATGCACTAATCTAAAAAACTATAAAATATCAATGCGTTGGTATCTGTAAAAATACAATAAAAATATAATACATATTTACACATGTGTATACACACTAAGCATACACACATATACATATATACATAGTTAAGAAATTAGAATTAAGAAATGTATTGAGGGAAGAAATTTTAATAAAGAAAATCAGAGTCAAAAGTGAACTCTCACAGTACAGACTTAATGAAAGACTGTTTTTTCTGTACATTTGGTCCTTCGATCCTCTTTTTGAAAAAGAATCGAGCAAGTGCAAGTACTAGAAGCCTCTTAACCCTCATTTTGACGGATACTTGGATTGTCACATAGAGTACCAATGGGCCTGGCTGGACCCAAAAGTAAACCTAACATTATTTTGGAGAAACTTTAATATTTTTATTTCAAATAACATTTTAAAAACTCAAATGAAGTATTCACGAATAGCAAGTAAATGATTGAAAATAGAATTAATTTTCCTTTATGCACTTAAAGCATTTGTAATAACATTTTGAATGTTGTTGACATACAGCATCTGCGCACTCTTGGCAAAAGAACCTTGTTTTACGACGATGTTTGTCTTGAGCATGGCATAAGCTGCAGTTCCTTTTCTTTTCTAACGTCTCACTTTTGGTGTCTGTTAGCATATTTTGTTGTTTCTGTAAAACAAATTTTGTAACTTGTAAATGTGTTTGCCCTATATATATAACATTACTAAAAACATACCTCAAATTTTCCCAAAATATCTGCAATTGCGGAACGGCAAACGGAATGCTTTATTGCATGTATATTGTTACGTCTCGACTAGATTTGCGGATTAGCTAACATTTCGGACAAATCATATAAAAACTTTCTACGAGCATCTGATTTAGTGTAATTGTTATTTTCTTTGCATATAATAAAACTGTCTAATGCCATTACATCAGCAATATTATAAAAAAATGCAAGAGGCCATCTCTTAGTTTTTCTTTTGGTAGTGTAATGCGTTAGCATTTGGTCCATGGCATCAACACCAACTTTATTTTTGTTGTAATGCATTATTGCTGCTGGTTTTCGCTTGACGCCTTCAACTTCCTTATCGTAATTTACCGTGGACAGTAATATTACCGCTTTGTTTTTCTTGGGAACATATGAACAAATGGCTACGTTGTCTTGATGAAATCCAAACTCAGATGAAAGAACTACTCTATTCTTGTTTTTCTTCATTTCAGGTGGAATACGTGCTTTATTGCTGCGAAGGGTTCCAACGAAGGACAGCCCCAAGCTTATTAGCCGCTTTCATAAATTTAAAGTGGAAAAAAAGTTGTCAGCTACTATTGTGCGCCCAGAATTTGAATATTTTGAAACCAAACGTATAAGTTCATTTTCCCCTTGGTTCTTTGCTCTCCCTTCGTTGGGTTCTTTTCCGGTAAAGATATTTCCACTCAAAGGATAATAAGTTTTTGCGTCACAAGCCCACCCTATTTTTATACCGAACTTAGCCGGTTTTGAAGGTATGTACTGAGTAAATTTCGTTCTTCCTCGATACGGAAAAAGTTGTTCGTCAACAGTTATATCGCTATATGGACGAAAATTCTTCTGGAGATTTGCATTTAGAAAGTTCCAAATATCTCATATAGGTGCCGCTTTATCTGTTTCTAAGCGGAAAGGTCTAGTGCGACCGTCATCAAATCGTAAAAACCGGGATATGGTCAAAAACCGACGGTAAGACATCGTTGCTCTGAAAATTGGCAATTGGTTTGTTTTCCATAAAACTGACGCAGCCTGACTATTGTTATTGCTGACTCCTGCTGCTATAAGAATGCCTAGAAAACCAAATGAGCAAAACAAATCATGAATAGAATAACAAGAGAGCATTCCAATTCATACAAAAGTATGTTCCCGTTGCGTAATGAGCGCATGGGTCTGGCCAGACCCATTAGTACTCAATATGTCTTTTCGGTTGAAAACTATAATTTAAAAACTATTTAGCAATTTTTATAAATATATATATGAACAAAATCATACTAAAATATATCATCTAGGATATAATGAAGTATTGAAACATAAACGTGTGTACTAGTACATGAAATAGTAATTTAAAGTTCAAAAATGTCTGGCTGGACCCATCAGTACAAATGAGGGTTAAAAGAAAAAGAGCATTACTTAGCCAAGTAAAAATAAATGTAAGCCGGAATAGCAGAGACCACCCGCATTTATAAAAATTACTTTTAGTAAAAGTTAAAAAAAAATTTTTTTAAAAGCGTCCTTGTGGCTATAACAACAAGAACAGTGCAAAAAAAAAAAAATATATATATATACAAAACCATCTATAAAGAAGCAAATATGAGGAATTTGCTAACACGACAGAAGGAGTCGGGAGATCTAGCTGCTTTGGAGGAGCAGAAAATCCTGAGCGGAAAAATAAGAAAGGCTTCATGTCTGGAATATATGGATCATATTCAGACTGTTATGAAAGAGTTTACTGCAAATCATAATAAAATAATGGCTAAGAAGAGTCAATAAGCTGAGGAATACATTGCGAAGAACTACTTCGAGCACGTAATGCAAACAATGGAGAATTCTATTCAGAATTTAAGAATTCAAAGTACTGCCGAAGGTGTGTCAGCAGTGAGCAGCATGTGGCAAATAGAATCTATGCCACAAACTATTCAGGTCGCACCACTTGAAGCCGCGTCTGGCGTTGAAAGAAAATATCATCGTCGAGCAAAAATGCTCAAAAGCACGATGGATGAAATACGAAGAAATGCATTGGATTCTCTCGAGCAAATGAGAGAATTCAAAACCAAACTTCAAATACAAGTTGAAAATGTTGAAGAATCATATTTTGAAACTCAAAATATCAAATTAGTCGAAACAACTGAAGAATCTATTGAGGAACAAATAGATGTATTTCGTCAAGAATACAAAATCATCATCGAAAGGATAACGGAGAAATTAAATAATTATAATTCACCACAAACAATGTATTCCAATATAAAACTGCAGGAAATTAAAATTCCGATGTTTTACGGTGAAATGAAACAATGGTCGTCATTCCACGATCTTTTTAAAAGTTTGGTGCATGATTCGAAGCACTTTACAGAAGTGGAAAAGATGTTCCGATTGAAGACATCATTAGGTGGAGAAGCTGGTAGATTAATTCAACATCTACCAGTAAGCAAATGGAGAAAGTGCACAAAGCATGAAGCAGCTGTTAGATACCACCAAAGAATGCATTTATGCATTAAAAGGGCTAAGTCTAAATTTAAATGACGAACAAGCCTTCATAGCTCGGATAGTGGTTCGAAAACTAGACAAAGAAAGTCTACGCTTATACGAGCAAAACGTAAAAAAAAAGTAGGGATATACAAAGCCTAGATGACGTCTTCAGTTTTCTGGAACAGCAATATCAAGTTCTAGAAGCAATACGCGACAGAAAACCAACTAAATGGAACAATCAAAAGCAGCCACAGCGAACACCTACATTTTATACAGCGGCACAAAATAATTGTGTATACTGCAAGGTTCCTGGGCATCAAATTGGTGAATGCAGAAAGTTTCAGACATTGACTACGATGAATCGAAGAAGATTCATAACAAACAACAAGTTATGCTACATTTGCCTTGATCACGTATATGAAGGAAAATGTAATAATAAAAAGAAGTGCAATAAGTGTGAAAGAAATCATCATAATTTATTGCACTTCAATGAATTCCAAAAAGGAAAAGGAGGAAGTGAAGAAAATGTCACAAAAACATCTTCCACAATGATGACGAAACATTCGGAAATGGCGATACTCCTAGCAACAGCACAGATAAGGGTGAAGGCAGCAAATGGAGAGTATGTGATATTGCGAGCTCTAATCGATCAAGGATCCCAAAAAACTACTATTTCCGAAGAAGCATCTCAAATACTTCATTTACCAAGAAGAAGAGAAGTAACTGAACTACAAGGTTTAGGAAATACCACAGTGGGAGTGTCCAAATTTAAAATCAACATTAAAATCAAGCCGAGATTCCTAAGCAACGAGGCGTACAATTTCGAAGCACTAATTTTGCCGAAATTAGCGAGTGCTCAACCAGACAAAACGTTTAAATGGGATGTAGAACAATTAAAAAACTACACTTTAGCTGATCCCAATTTCAATAAATCAGATCGAATCGATATTGTCATTGGAAGTGACATATATGCCGACATACTAGAAGAAGGTATATTTAAAAAGGATCGAATAGTAGATCAAGCTACGAAATTGGGCTGGATATTGTCGGGAGTTTTACAACAACCGAGGAAAAACAATACAATTTTAGCAGCGATTACTACAACATTGGATAAGTTTTGGGAAATAGAAGACACTACAACTCCAGCAGATACAGCAGATGATGATGAATGCCTAAGAATTTTTGAAAAAACAACAGTAAGAAATGGAAATAATCGATTTGTCGTCAATCTACCTTTTAAACAAGAAAAAGAATTGGGCGATTCTCGCAAACAAGCTATGGCGAGGTTTCTTAATCTTGAGAAAAGGTTCGCTGCAAAAACTACAAATGGAAGTAGTTTAAATGACATCCTCTTCATAGGACCGAGACTTCAAAGAGATATGTATATTTGACATTATAATCAAATGGAGACTTTGGCAATATGTATTAACTAGTGATATTGAAAAGATGTTTCGACAAATTAAAATAACAGATAGTGATCAAGATTACCAACGTATATTGTGGAGAGAAACAAAAGGAGAGCCGATAGAAGAATACAAACTACAAACAGTTACATATGGGACAGCATCAGCTCCTTTTTTGGCAACGAGAACTTTACAAGAAATTGCCAAACTATGCGAGCCCCACAACTATTTGCTTTCAAACATCATTAAAAACGACTTCTACATGGACGATTTAATGACAGGAGCAGATTCAATAGATGAATGTAAGGCCATTCAGTATGAAATATCGAAACTACTACAAAAATATGGATTTCACTTAAGGAAGTGGATGTCAAACAACAGTGAAATCATAGCAACAATTCCGGTAAATAACGCGAATGAAGTAATAAAAATAGCAGAAGTCGAAACTATAAAGACATTGGGTATTCAATGGGATCCTACCAAAGACATGTTTGGATTTAATACGAATCTTTCAACGCAAAAGCTGGTTACAAAAAGACAAGCTTTGTCTGATTTAGCGCGAATTTTCGACCCAATGGGATGGCTTTCACCAACAACCGTTATAGCAAAGTTATTTATACAGAAACTTTGGTTGATGAAACTCAACTGGGACGAGTTACTTGACGAGAATTTAACAAAAGAATGGCAAGAGTTTATGCAGCATATACCAGAGATAAAACGAATAAAAATTCCTAGATGGTTTGAAACTAAAAACAACTTTAAATTTGAACTACATGGATTCGCAGATGCTTCATGGAAAGCTTATGCAGCAGTTGTATATGCTTAAGTTGGATCAGTTATAACAATTGTTGCTGGTAAAACTAAAGTGAATCCAATTAAAAATAAGAAAACGTTACCAAAACTGGAACTATGCGCGGCTCACCTACTTGCTAAATTGCTGCAAAAGATAAAAACAGTCATCAACAGAGAAATGAAAATATTTGCTTGGAGCGATTCAACTATAACGTTAGCATGGATAAATAATTGCCAAAGTAAAGACAGATTTATTAGAACACGAATAGAAGAAATCAAATTACTTGTTTCCAATGCGAAATGGTAACACGTTGGAACAAAGGACAATCCAGCTGATGTAGCAACCAGAGGGGTACTGGCGAACAAACTAATAGAACACGATCTATGGTGGAAGGGACCAAAATGGTTGCGAGAAGAGGAACATCATTGGCCAATAAAGAAGATTATTCAAATCGATGCAACGTATGTGACAACCTCAGAGGAAGTACATTTCTTGGATAAGGTAATACTTAAATATTCTAGTTTAAGCAAATTAATAAGGGTAGTAGCTTATATTTTGCGTTTTGTAAAAAGAATAAGAGGGAAAAAATGCCCTGAATACTTAGTTAAATCTGAAATGAAGGAAGTTGAAGAAATGTTAATAAGATATCAGAAAATTTTACAATTTAGAGAGGAAATTCAGAGTTTAGAAATAAAAAAAGAAATTAATCATAAAAGTAGCATTGCAAGCTTAAATCCAATTTTGGATAATAAGGGAATCCTTCATGTAGGAGGTAGATTGGGTAATTAAAATCTTCAATTTAATCAAAAGCACCCAATAATATTAAATAAGTCACATTTGTCATCATTGATAATTGAAAATATTCATAAAATAACTTTACATGGAGGAAACAAGTTAATGGAATCATTGATTAGAAGGAATTACTGGATTGTTGGATTGAAGAATTGTATAAAAAAGACAATTCGAACTTGTAGTAGATGCGTACGTTACCGCAAAGAAGTAGCAAAACAATTAATGGGAAATCTTCCAGAATTCCGAGTATCTATGTCAATTCCATTTACACACGTTGGTATAGACTATGCAGGACCGATTCATATGAAATGTTCAAAAGGACGAGGACAAAAAACATTTAAAGGATATATAGCTGTATTTGTTTGTATGGCAACAAAAGCTATTCATTTAGAAGCAGTAAGTGATTTAACAACCGAAGCGTTCCTAGCTGCTTTGAAAAGATTTTTTGCTAGAAGAGGTAAAAGTCAACATATATATTCGGACAATGGAATAAATTTTGTCGGAGCTTGTAGAAGATTAGACCGAGATTTTAAAATGGCAATCAAAAATAATTCAGCCGTAGCTCCCATATTAGAAGCAGATAAAATTCAATGGCATTTCGGGCCCCCGGCAGCTCCTCACTTCGGAGGAATTTGGGAGGCAGGAGTGAAGTCGGTGAAATATCATTTAAAAAGAGTGATAGGCGAAACTAAATTGACATTTGAAGAAATGATTACTTTGCTATCACAGATTGAAGGAGTACTGAATTCACGACCTTTATGTGCGATAGATAGTGAAAGCGATATAGACGTTTTAACGCCCGGCCATTTTTTAATAGGATGTCCAATAATAGATTGTCCTGAAGTAATTTATGATAACCAAATAGGTTCATTAGATAGATGGAAATTAATACAAAAACTTAAAAAAGACTTTTGGAAACGATGGGAAAGCGAATATGTTGTAATGTTGCAACAACGCATGAAGTGGAAAACCAAACAAGCTAATCTCGTACAAGGACAAATAGTTATTATTAAAGATGAAGAAACTCATCCAGCCAAATGGCCATTAGGAAAAATTATTGAAACTCATCCGGGAAAGGATGGAAATATAAGAGTTGTAACTCTAAAATTACAAAATGGCATACTTAAACGGCCCGTTCACAAATTATGCCCACTGGAGGTAACAAATAGCAGTAGAGCAGAGGAAGCAAATCATGTGACAAGTTTGCTGACTTCGAGAATAACAAAAAATACTGCAACCTCAGAACGACCGAGGAAATCAAGCAAATTGATGATGTGGTTCTTAACGATACTCATGCTAGCAACACAAACTAAGTCATTATACATTAATGATACATCTAAATCAGGAGCTTCAGTGACTAAACTAAAAAATAATACAGCAATATATTTGGAACCGATTAGTAAAATGGACATAATAAATTCAAAATGGAATTTAATAGTCTATTACGAATTAGGTACTTATTATGATCGGATGCATAAAATACAAGAATTTATTAACAGACTTGAAAATCAATGCAAAATATTGACCTATTACGAAGATGCCTGCATAATGATTACTGCAACTTTAAATGACAAATATAATACTCTTAAAGCAAATAATGAATTGTTTATGAAAAAACAAAATAGAAAAAAGCGAGCACCATTCGAATTCGTTGGTTCAATTTACCATATATTATTCGGAATTTTGGATGCTGATGACCGAGAAAATATGGAATCAAATATTAGAAATATTTTCGACAACCAAAAAGATATAGCAAAATTGTTTAAAAGGCAGACATCGGTAGTTGATTCTACCATAAATATATTAAAAAAGACAACAGATGAAGTTAACCGTAATTTTGAAAAAATGAATCAACAACTTAATAAATTTTATAACGAACTAATAGAAGATCAAAATGCTGAACGAATGACCTTGATGTTTCAAATATTAACCATTTCAATAGGAATAGTTATGGACGAATGTGAAGAAATCCAAACTTCAATAATTATTCTTCTAATTGACATAAATCATGGTCGCATAAATCCAAAACTATTAAAGCCTTCGCAACTTAATAAAGAAATTGAATTTATTAGAAACAAACTACCACACAAATTAATACTACCTGGAAGACAATCGGATAACGAATTAAAAGAAATTTATAAATCGAAGACTGCTAAAGGTTTAATTGTTGATTCACGGCTAGTCATAAACCTAGAAATTCCCTTAATATCGTATGAACCGTCAAACATATATAAATTAAATCCACTTCCAATAAATTACAAAGGGAATATGATTATTCCAGAAATAAAGGCAGAATATTTAATATACAAGTTTGATTTGAATCAATATTCACTTATAAACCAAGTAGATCTAGATAAATGTTCTACTAACTCAGGGAATCATTACCAATGTCCTGGAAATTTAGCTTGGAAATCAGCGACGGATAATTCATGTGAAGTAGCAGCTTTAAATTAGAAAATGAAGCATTTGATTTCAAACCTTCTACAAATGAAAACGTTTGGATAAAATTATCTTCTCAAAATCGGTGGCTTTACAAATTATTTAGCAAAGCAATGAGGCAAGGCGTTAAGACAATAAGAGAAGAATGCACAGTCCGGCATTAAGGAGTAACTATAACAGCATCTCATCACGTGCAATCTGAAATTAAAAAAGAATTGCTATCCTCTTCTTGGGTTAAGATATTGAAGATATTCAACATTAATAAACAATACCAAAGATATCGTACATCTTAAACAACAAATAGAACTCCTCAAAACAGAAAATATAAAATTAAAAAGTATAAATTTTCATCACGTAAGTGGTCACGTTTCGCTAACATTAGTTTTGATAATAGCATTAATCATTACTATTTTATAAATAAGATCCAAAAGTGTAACAAGAACTGTGACTGTTCCATTTGAACTTCCAGTTAGACATAATTAAAAAGTATTAATAATAAAACATATTATTACAAGTAAAGTTAAGATACAACTTTGGCCCCTGGCAGAATGTTCATAAAGATATGAACATGAAAGTTTTATAACCTTAAGATAGAATTATATATACAAAATTATATTTTTAACACAACTACATTAATACATAAAAATATACATGTAAACAATAAATTAAATAAAAAGTATAAAGACTAACCGTGCGATTCTGTAACGTGAGACAGTATCAAGTCTCTAAATTTGAGATTTTGAGTTAGAGACAATTTTTGAGACTTGAGACGATTTTGCTATTCTGTAAGTGACAGTCTCAAAATCTATTACATTTTATTATTCAGAGATGTTTTTACACTTGAATGATAATAAATATGTCGATAACAAATATTAAATTTTCTATAACATAGTCAAAAAACATAATTATCAATAAAAATGAAAATATATGTTAACTTTGTTTCATAATATTTACGAAATTTATGTAAAATTTATTTATTTCTAACCTTTACCGTTTGAGTTGCTTACAAAATATAAAGAAACGACAATCGATTAATATCTATGATGATCTCTATTCAGTACATTGAAAATGGCAGCAAAAGTTCTTTTTAGTTTTGTGACCAGCTGACTACCAGGTCTCAATATTTTGAGACTAACGCTAGAGACTGTTTAGTGAATAGTAATTAGTATCAAATTGATACTTTGTCTCAAAATGTCTCAAATAGAGACTAGAGACTGGTTACAGAATCCCGCTATAAATGTCAAGTGCAATGGTAAGCAACAAAATTGTAATATGAGACTTGCTTATAAAAATGTGAAAATCATTGCATATAAAAGAAAACTCATAAATTAGAGTATACATAATACTAATATTAAAATACAAAATATACATACTCGAAATATTAATGCACACAAGCAACAGATAAGAAAGTATCAAGCGTGTGTACGTATGTGTATAAGTGCGTTAGATCCACTAATCTAAAAAACTATAAAATATCAATGCGTTGGTATCTGTAAAAATACAATAAAAATATAATACATATTTACACATGTGTATGCACACTAAGCATACACACATATACATATATACATAGTTAAGAAATTAGAATTAAGAAATGTATTGAGGGAAGAAATTTTAATAAAGAAAATCAGAGTCAAAAGTGAACTCTCACAGTACAGACTTAAGCAAAGACTTTTTTTCTGTACAATAAGTGAGTCTATCGTTAGGTTCTGCAAAGAGTTGTGAAAATTTTTCCACTAAGTTATTGATTTTGGTCTGTTGATTTGGTGTCATGTGATCCTTTTCGATATTAATTGCGTTTACCGACTTTGATACAAGCTGATTGATCTTTATTGTAGTATTATCTTTTATTACCATGAAATTTCCTTTGACATGAATAACAGCTTCGAGATCTTTAAGACTGTCATTACCAAGGATACCATGAAACGAGCGCAATGATGGAAGAAGGTAAAATTTCAATTTGGTGTCTGCGTTAAAAAGATTTATAAAAGTGTGTTCCTTTATTTCAATGTCTCCTGCTATTGATTTGGCGAAGAAATTTGTTTCATTTTTAATAGGATTGGGCACGATGGAAGGTTGTATGTAATTTTTCGTTGATCCAGTATCTATTAGAAATTTCACTATATTTCCACTCTTCAACCTACATTGAAGGTAAGGCAGCGGTTCATTCTAAAAAATGTAAATCTGTAGTGTCAATATAGTTGTCGTCCTGTCTTTCCTCATCATAATAGTCAACGTCATTATCTGTGTGTTGGTCAGTTGGCGTCTGAGGATATTCCTCTTGATTTGGGCTTTGCACGGGGTCTGAATTTATGTGGTAATTCCGCTGTATTTTGTTTGGTACTGGCGGGTTACCAGTCGGAGGTCTTTTGTTGGTCGGGTCAACGGGACGTGGTCTATTCATGTAATTGATATTTCTGGTACGCTGCGAGAGATCGACATCCATCGGTTCTGGTCGCGGTAAGGGTTTTTGTAAAGGTCGCGGTGGTGGATTATTCGGTTGTTGCATATATGGGGTTAGCTGTTGCTGGTATTGATACTTCGATTGTGGCGTTCTATAGGGCATGGTTGAATTCAACCTTTGCTGGGGAATGTATGCCAATTCTGGGTAGAATTCGCTGTTAACCCTTCTGGGGGGAAGGAATGGACGAATGTCCTGGCCTTTTCTAGCTTGAGTATTGCTGTTTAAGGCGTAGAGTGAACGGTAGTTTTGATTTTCTAGTTTTAAAAATAAATGTAGAGCCTGGGGGAGATCCGCTGGCTCCTTCATGCCAAGTAGTCTGGGCAAGTCTCCTCTTAACCCACGAATGAAGGTATCAAGGGCTGTATCCCTATATGTGTGAGTTAACAAATGTACGGCTTCGTCGTCGGCTTCCATGCATCCTAATTTGTTAAGGATCAGAGAAAGGTGAGAGTACATTCGCTGGTAGAATTCCTGGATTGTAAGGTTACCCTGCACAAGTGAAGTCATTTGGTACTCCAGTGTACCCAAATCATGCTTATCTGCGTAGTGAAGCGTCAGGCATCTGGTGATGGCCTTCCAGTGGAGCGGAGTATTGTACGACTCCAAAGCAATATTGGCATTGCCTACAACCTGAGGGACCCTTTCCTGCACACTTTTTGTCCTGGGATGGTAACTTTGGTCACCGGGTTCTATGGCCTAGTGCTGATGTTCCTTCGTCCTGGCGTTTGTTGCGACGTTATGGACCTGAAGTCCGTTTCCTTGTAGACTTTTATTTTTAAGTCATTCTTGGTTCACGGTAAGGACTTTACCGTGTTCTTTTTTCCTGCACTTCACTCACGATTCACTACAACTAGGCCCCACGTTGGGCGCGATTTAACGATTTTCTTACTAGTTCAAAGAAAAAAAATCGTTTTTCGGTCTCGTAAAGACTTTATTTAAAAACTGAATTTACAATGTTCTTAATCTAAAAGCTTAACTAAATGCACCGGGCAAAACATAATTCAATTCCACGAATTGGCTAATTTAGGTGGCGCGTGTGCTGACAGTGCATCTGGGCTCTGCTGTGGGAAACATTGTGTAATTTGAGTTCCATATCCGCTCTACCTGCATTAGTAAGTATTGCTGACAGTTTACTATTTCGGCAATGTTAATATATGCCATGTTAACATGTATGTATACGTATGACATGAAGACATATCGACGCAGATTTTCGTCACGGAATAATATTTTAGACAAATATTATAAATCGACTACTCCTATGTTGCCACTTTTCTCACTTCTTTCTTAGAACAAACACCAGAAGATGTTCAATTTGTGATTTTTAGCTTTTGCTATAAAATTAAAGGTAAAAATTAAAAATAAATCGGTAGGTCGTGGATATCCGGACGGCCTGTAGTAGCAGGTTAGTTGCGAAATAAGTTGAAACGGCGGGAGTGGAGGTTGCGGTATAAAAGCCAGCAAGACCGTTGAAACTCCTGCGACAGTGGGCGAATCGACACCGCCCCTTGAAGTATGTGTCCCCCGCAACATGCAAGGGCATGTTGTGTAATAAAAAAATCCTGGCGCGACAGACCCATAATGGGCGGCTTCCTGGTCAGCGTCTGTTCAACACGTTAGGTGCGGCTGATATTACAACTTGACCGGTACACAGCGCGGGGCGCTGGGAGTCCCTGGATATCCTGACAGCAATGTTTCCGTTGGTGGGATGTAAAGGGTGATGAGAGCTTGCTGTGCCGAGGTGTTAGCCGCGTGGTGTATCATTAAACAGCCACTTCGGTGCCTGGTCAGGGAGTGTGCATTAGGCGCAGGAGTAGTAGCCTCCGTTGCCCCGAGCGAGCGCCAGTCCGTCCGTGTTTTCCGGGACTGGTAAAGCGAAGGACAGGCCTCAGGGAACTGGGGTAGGAGCATGGTCTCCGAGGGTACACCCGTTCCTGTTTATTTCGGCCCGCCCCTTTACATACGATGCGCTGTAAGAACTTAATATATGGAGAATTATCTGAGAAAAGAAACCCAAAGTAATAGTAGCAGTTTACATGACTGCTTGTCGAGCAACGGCACTCAAAGCCCTGACAATAGAATCGCAAAATCATCCAGGAGAGCGCCAACCTTTAGTGGTCCTTGCGTCGAAGCTGACCCCTTTAGACGCGCACCAAGATTGATGCGATCACCGAAACAGGGGCTCACTGTGGAAAGGCCTGAAAGAGCGAGACAGCACGCCGCGAGAGGAACTTACGCAACCAAAAGGAGATATCATGTCTAAGCTGAGAGATATGATCAATAGGCTAACTGAGGCAATGAAGCCGCCTCAACGATCGATCAACAAACAGATACGTGATCTGCTAACTTCTGTGACGAAGCTTCACGAACGCGCCCAAAGCGAGTATAACAACAACATCAAAGCAGCCAAACGAAATGTCCTTTTAAGATACGCAAGAGTAGATTCAACATCGAAAAAGCCCCGCGAGGATGAGCAACTAGCGCTTAAGACTCCACCAAAGAAAAAAGCAATACAATAAGAAATGCAAAACGGGCCCACTGCTAACAAAAGGAATGAAGACGATATTCCTACAAAAGGAAGGAAAGAGGATGAAAAAGTAAACGACTGGATTCAAGTGAAGCGCAAAACGCCAAACTCGAAGAAGAAGGTCGTTTATGTCCCACGTCCGAGACCGGACGCAATTATAATTTCACGCTCTGGAAGCATGACGTACAGCGACATAGTCAGGGCTGTTAAGGAGGAGGACGCCCTCAAAGAACTTGGGGAGGAAAGAGAGTTGTGCAAAATGTGGTGAAACGGGGCACTTCGCAAAAGAATGCGTCAAAAACCCGTTTTGTGCGTCATGCAAATCAAGCGAAAAAAAGGATACGGATCACCGAATGGGAAGTTGGAAATGTCCCCTATACCAAGCGGCATGTAAAAAGGCGAAATGAGAGTTGTACAAATCAACTTAAATCATTGCGAAGCAGCCCAAGAGTTACTGAAACAGACAATCTACGAGAAGAAGATAGATGTGGCGATAGTCTGTGAGCAGTATAAAAGCATAAGAGCTGGTACTTGGATTTCCTATAAAGAAAGCAAAGCTGCCATAAGGGCCTGTGTTCCAAGACAAGCCGCTCTTGGGGAAATCACATTATACGCGAGCGAAAATAAGCGGAATCTATTTTTACAGTTGCTACCTCCCTCCGAGTGTGCTGCAAGGTGTTTATCAACAGATTCTTGATGAATTAGTTCAGGACGCCCTTACTACTACACCAAATGTGATAGCAGGCGACTTTAACACGTGGGCAATCGAATGGAGTAGTAGCAAGACAAACCGGCGGGGTAATGCTTTGCTCAAAACGTTCGCATTACTAGATACTGTGCTGCTTAACACGGGAGGCAGAAATACCTTCGAGAAGAATGGCCGCGGATCGATTATAGACATTACGTTCGCCAGCAACTCACTGGCTCGATCTGCACATTGGAAAGTGTGCGACTTCTACACACATAGCGATCATCTTGCCATTATGCTTGAAATCGGCAAGAAGCCGCGAGACCAAGGCAGTCTAAAAAAGCCATGGAAAAAAGGATGGAAGCGCTAGATGAGAACATCTTCGACCTCATGCTGGATGAAAAAATGGGTAGCTCAACCGACTTAGACCGACAAGCTGAAATGCTGGTAAGTCACATAAGTAAAGCCTGCGACGGGGCCATATGTAGAAAAAGGCAAAACGCACCCCGAAGGTCTGCATACTGGTGGAACGAGGAGATTACCGCACTAAGAAGCGAATGTCATAGAGCGAGACGCCTCTCCCAAAGAAGCTTAGGGACGCCAGAACAAACGAGACTGCGAGAATATTTTAAAATAAAGCGGAATGAGCTTAAAACGGCTATTAAAAGAAGTAAGACCTTAAGCTTCAAAGAACTATGCGAGAAGGCAGATGAAAATCCGTGGGGAGACGCCTATAAAATAGTAATGACAAAGGTCAAGGGTGGTAAAAACCAGGCACCAACCTGTGCTACACTGCTAGAGAAAGTGGTGAAAATGCTCTTCCCATCGCAAGAGCAGCATACGAGCAGAAGTCCATCAGTGGTCGAAATTCTGTTAATCGATGAGGAGGAGGTAGTAGAAGTGGTGGAAAGATTCGGCAATACAAAGGCACCAGGACTTGATGGCATCCCAAACAAGGCGCTTAAGATTGCTGTTAAACACAGCAAGAAGGCCTTCGCGGAAATTTTTTCTAGGTGTCTAAACGAAGGCGTTTTCCCAAGAGTATGGAAGAAGCAGCGCCTGGTTCTCCTCCAGAAACCAAACAAACGGGCGGGCGAGCCGAGTGCGTATAGACCACTTTGTATGATCGACACGATGGCCAAAATATTGGGGAAGTTAATCTGTAAACGTCTGGAACATCACCTAGAAGGAGAGCTGCCTGGCTTGTCTGAAAACCAATTTGGTTTCCGAAGACATCAATCCACCATGGACGCAGTCGGAAAATTGACGGACATCGCGGCCAAGGCCATAGAGGGAAGCTGGTGGATGTATGGCAATAAAAAATATGCCTTTAATTCTGCATCCTGGCCACATATATTTAGGGCTTTAGATGCAAGAAACACTCCAGGATATCTACTAAGAATAATCAGTAGCTTTCTGTCTGATAGACTGCTGTACGACACCGATGCCGGCCCAAAAAGCTACGTTGTGACAGGTAAAGTACCGCAGGGCTCCGTATTGGGTCCGTTACTCTGGAATGTGCTCTACGACGGGGTTCTACGCCTACCGCTGCCAAAAGAGGCACAAATAATTGGCTATGTTTACGATATTGCTGTGACGATAGTTGCGAAAGAGCTCTCTCAAATTCAAAACTTCTGTAATGCGACCACAGCAAAAATTAAAGACTGGTTCACGGAGACTTATTACGAACAGGAAATAATTAGAAACGGTCACCTTAAATATCGATGGATACAAGATTACAGCGCAAAACTCCCTGAGACACCTTGGCGTTATGATTGACTCGAGATTGAACTTCAAAGCGCATATTGAAAAAGCCTGTAGCAAGGCAGCTGCTATTACAGCCGCCCTGTCAAGAATAATGGCTAACACTGGTGGCCCTATCAAAGTAGGAGAGCCCCACTAGCTAAAGTAACTCAGACAACACTGATGTATGCGGCCCCTATATGGGGAAAAGCACTGTGGCAAAACACAAATGCCAATAAGGCAAAGGCAGTGACCAGGCTATACGCCATCAGAGTGGCCTCTGCATTCAGAACGGTCTCACATGAAGCGGCCAGTATAATATCTGATCTTATGCCTCCGGACCTAATGGCCTCAGAGTTACGTAGAGCATACCTAAAATCTAAAGCTATGAGTAGACGTCTAACAGCTGAGGAGCGAAAACAGGAGAGACAGCTTAGCCTCGAAGAGTGGCAAAGACAATGGAACGCGGCAGAAAAAGGAAGATTGACGCACAGACTCATTAAGAACGTATCAGCTTGGATAGAGAGACAACATGGAGAGACAGACTTTTATCTGATGCAATTCTTGACAGGCCATGGCTGTTTCAGGGAATACCTGTACAGATTCGACCACGACGATGACACAAAATGTTCATTCTGCAGCAGTGCCAACGAAAATGCCGAGCATATCTTCTTCTTCTGTTCGAGATACTTAATGGAGAGAACTACCATCGAAGGAATAACAAACCAAAGGATGACGCCTGACAATATTATAAGCCACATGCTGGAATCAAAGTTGGTATGGGCGAAAATGAAAGAGTGGGCCGCAATAGCGATCCATGAACTCAGGATAAGAGAACGACAGCGAAGAAGCTTAAGACCAGCTGAATAACCACGGAAAGAGTTTCTGAAGAGGCATTCTTGCCCAGCTTGGTCCTACGAAGTAATACCTAACGGCGATCCCGCAGGGTCAAATACAAGCTAACGCAGCCGGAGTTAAGGGTTTAATACGTAGGCGTACTGCCAGGCAAGTCCAGTAAAGTTAGATAATACGAATTGGGCGTGATCCCGAAAGAGGTGTATCTTTAGCGCGCAATATGAATCGTGCATGCTGTCTGTCTAGACAGTATCTTTTGTAAGATTCCCCCTCCGACACCAAAAAAAAAACAAAAAAAAAAAAAAAAACGCAACCAAACGCAAAAAACCAACCACACTACACACACACCATACGTAATCGTGTTCACCACCTAACCGATCTAAAAGGATTGGTTAGATCGGGGTGGGCCCAATTTGATTTCTACGCCCGTAAGATATACCCACGTCTCGCCAGTTTATCAACGGTTGATCCGCTTTAATTTCATTTGTGATCCAAAACTGGAAAAACCCTTTCGGTCGTGCACTAGCAGCAGTGTTAAAAATATAAAATTATATTTGAAACTATATCAAATTGTGAATATAAACAAAAAAAAATTATATCAACATAAAAAATATAAAATATTGTGAACATATTTAAATGTCATTTTGTTGAAGTGGTGCACGGATACAAATAAAATATAAGTTGTTGAATTTTACCTTTTTATTATTGCCAAATTATAAATCTTTCACTTAAGCACGAACAAAAGGGGATACATCATCAAAGGCTAAAAGCGTAAGTATTCCCCCCACATAATCAGTAAACTAAATGCAACGAACAATTAGTCCTTCGAGCCTCTTAGACAGGCACCTACGATTTTTAAAAGAACCAACCAAGTGGTAGAAAAGTGCAAAAAAAAAAAAAAAAAACCAGTGCATGTGGAACAATACTATAGAACAATTAAAAGTACACATAAGAAAAAATAATCTATATATATAAACACTAGCTGACCCGGCAAACGTTGCTTTGTCATATAAATTATTTTTAGATAATTTGATTGAAGCACTCTGTGATAAACGATATTTTTCGTTTTGTTGTCAGGTGCGAAAACGATCATAGCAGATGGTTTTCCGAAACGGGTTCAGGCCACAAACACTCAATGATTGGCCTTGTGATTTATTAATTGTCATGGCGAATGCGAGACGAATTGGAAATTGGATTCGCTTAAACTCGAATGTCCTCCCCTTTGAATTTTCCTTTTAGTAGTCTCGCGTGAATCACATTGGCCATGAGTTTTGTGACCGCTAAACGCGTTCCGTTGCATAATTTTGGTTGGTAAAGATTGCGAAGCATGATGACGACTGAACCAACCTTCAATTGTAAATTGTGCAGTGGCAAGCCAGGCACATACAATGAATTCAAGAACTCAGTTGGGTAGTTGGTTGCTTCGTCTTCGTTTGTTACACAGTCGATAGATTTGAAGGAATGCAGTGTCCCAACGATTTGATTTTGAATTTTGAAGTTTAAGTGATCTAAATCCTTGTTCTTTGCTGCTAAAATTACTCTTTCTCTCAACCAATCGTAGTTTTTGTGGTTAGCAATGATGTTTGGAAACACTTTGTTGGTGAGCTCCTCTTTCGTTGAGACGAAATTGCAAAAATTTGGCGGGAACAAAATGAATCCATTCGCTGCGTCGGCAGGAACACGACCATTACCATTAGTTAGCAGTTGATTGGAGAATAGTTCGGCAGATGGATCATTTAGCAATGCAACTCGCATGTTTGTCGTCAGCTAAAGTTTCCACACATAACGCCACAATGGTGATGACTTGAAGCAAGCATTGATCTCATCGGCAGGGGTAATACTGGTAGTGTTTGCCGGAAATCGCCTGAGAGTAAAATCAATGCACCCCAAAATGTCTTGCGTCATTACGCAGATCTTTCATAGTTCGATTCAGAGCTTCTAACGCGCGTCCCAGATAATGATTATGTTTGCTATCAAAACTTTGGCCATTGCTGAATGTTTCGCTATGTTACATGTCGGTTCTTCAACCGCTTGCAGGTTTAATGGCAATTTTAATGCAGAATGAGCGGTTCGGCAACCTTCCAACATCGTTGCCGCTATTCCAGAAGAAGCAACTGCTACAGCAATTTCTGATCTTGCACGAACTGCAGCCAAAATCAATGATATGAGGAATGTCTTTCCAGTTCCACCAGGCGCATCAAGGAAAATCATGCCGACATTTCCACCATCAATTGCCTTCATCACCGTATCGTACCCTTCTTTTTGTTGAGGATTCAACAATGGTGCATTTGTTCGAACCAATTGGCTTAATGCATTTGTGTCGTATTCACGTTCACGCTGCAATTCTCGTTCGAAAGCGTCGTTTACTCCACGATCAGGCGACGTCATTCCTAACCTAAAACAGTTGCTTCAGCGATTGTCGTGTCCCAATTCGTATCGTTTTCCAGCAAATTGAGCTTCTGACATGCAACACGAAATGTTGGCAGCACTACACCATTGACAGTTCAAAGTGATTCAAATGATGTCCACGATCATTCACCAGCAATAGTCGTAAGTAAAAGCATTCATCATTTTTCGGATGAACTGTATAAATACGGCCAAGAGCTTCAGTAGAACGCACATCCGGATGACCAGGAACTACATTACCTTGCTTTCGACGTTGAAATTTCTTCGATGAAGCAATCCAAGTGTAATAACGTGGCATCTCTGAGTCAAGTAACGCACGTGCAAACGGATTACTTTGGCAAATCGAGAAGAAACTGGTCAATGTTGTCGCTTGTGGGTTTGGTGAAATAAACTCGTTGACCGTTCTCCAGATGCACTGCCAGATGTGTAACACTCGGATAGCGTTCATGAATGAGAAATGAGAATATACGCCAAATCGCCTCATTGCAGCATACGTATCGACCAATTTGATAGCGCGTGATTTCATCATTGGGGTCAGGAGCTTGAAGACCAAAAGCCGCCATGTCACTGCCCTTCGTGACATATTTGCAGATGTACTTGATAAACTTCACTGAATTGCAATACTCCACGTTACAATGCGCCCTGAATGTTTTGGAAAGAAGTGGCGAATACGGAACAACCCAAGAGTTGTCGATCACGAAAACATTTCCTTTCACTTTGACTGTGATGGTTCTACCGCCATCATCAGAAGATCGACGTCGATACAGTGGATAACCATCTTTGCCAGTGATGGTATCAGCAGTCAAATTTTGTGGATAACGCTTGCCGTCGACCATGCACGGTGATTGTGGTTTAAAGGCGCCACACCGTCCATGAATCATGTTTGGGATCAGGAATCTCGGCAAATATGATGTCATCAATTTGGTCTGACTGTATTCTTTCGACTAACCAAATGAGAATGTGCGCATGCGGTAAGCCTCATTTTTGCCATTCAATAGAATACATCCAACATCGAGTATCCCCAAAGACACGATGCCTAACAATATAGTGCATGAGCGACCGGATTTTTGGCCTGAATACACGTGCGGTGATATCGTGCCGATCACTTGATGTTTGGCCAGGAAGCAGCAGTTGAACAATTTCTATCCACTTAGAATTGCACGTGAAGGTGATGAACAGGTCTGGACGGCTGTAATGACGTACATATGTCATTGCATCTTGCGTATATTCATGCATATGACGTGGACTGCCAACGAACGTCGCCGGTAAAATAGTCAACCGACCAAAATCCGATGCATTTCCTTCGGTGCTAATTGCATCGCGTAAATGAATGTACTGCTACGTATGTAGTTTGGTTTGATTTAAAGTTATAATAAGGAGGCTCTCCGCTTCTAATTTAGCATACATATCGACGCAAAATTTGCTGAAACAATCAGCGAAATGGAAGCAAATAGTTGTCAACATTTTGGCGAATCATCAAACGATACGCGTAAAAATTCATTCCGCTGACCTTCCTGGTAGTTTCCTCACCTAACATGATATCAGTGACATTAGTGTCATATTGAAATGAAAATTATTATGATATCTATTCTTACCGGTCGATGGATTTATCATATTGATGTAATACTTTTGTGCATTAAAAGAAAATGATCGGTTAATTTATTACCTTGAATGTCGGATTGAATCCTCGTTCATGAATAATATCTGCTCCAAATGAAGTCATTTGAAAGCATCCGTTGTATTTCTGACCGTTCGATAGAAAATGACGTGATTCTGGTGTTTCACCAGTAAGCAAAGAACGCAATGGCTCTGTAGGCAAGGGCAATGGTGGCAACCGCAATGGTTGCACACAACCTCTATTGGGTGAATTTTAACGGAAGGATGCGAGCTGTAGTCAATTCTGCAATCGTAACGAAACGCTACTCGATCCAAATCAACACTTGAAGCACTTCTTCTTATGCGTTGACTTAGATTATCACGTTGTTGAGTTGTTTCATTTGCCTGACGATTTCTCATTGTTAACTGAGCTCTTCCGGGCCATACTAACACGGCGCTGTTCTCGTGCGATTTCTTGTTCATCCGTCAATTGATAGGCAATATTCCGAACTCTATTTGCATTTTGCGTTCGATGCGAAAGATTAGATCTTTTGGCTCGTGGCATTCTGAATTACACTGAGAAATGAACACACAAAACTTGTGCTCAAATGTCATAACCTCACAAAATAAACATCTTTCTTGGCAACTTACCGTTTGAAAATAGAATTCCAAACCAATATGATCAATCAGAATGAAATGAACAGCGAACTCGAATGGGTTTTCAAAGTATTCCACCTAAAAATTATTTGAATAACCCGAAATTAACGTTTGGGTTGATTATCGATGAGCACGCAATAACAAAGACCATAACCATTTACAATGAGCATTTCATCAAACTGAACTCACCTCTATGAAATCACTTTTCGCTTGCAATTTTCACAATAGCCGTGAACATAAAATTACCAATAAAACACGGCTAATATATCATTTCAAAATAATGTATTAAATCAAATTGAATTACAATAACTAACGAAAGCCGATAAAAGCTTAAGAAAATGCCGATATTTATGTTACTAAACTCAAGTCACATATGTCATTGCATCTTGCGTGGGTTGCCAACTGTGCATATGCATGCAGCTGTCAAAAGTTGATGTACACAACGCCATCTACTTGCAATACAGCATTTAAAATCATGTTCGTTTTTATTTCCTTTTTAAAATCGTGTTAGAAAATTTATTTCCTTCATATTTTCTTTCGGAAAATTTTCCAGAATTTTCTTAAGTATTCTCCTTGTTTGGGTGGAGGCCTGTCCGAATTGGTGGTAATCACCGAAATCGGTCCGGGCGTTCTCCAGTTATAAACATTTTCCGTTGTCACGGCATCACGCGTGAATGGCTGGACCGATTTCACTAATTCTTTTTTTGTTGTATTTGTTATTATTGGGAGAAGGTTCTTATGTAAGAAAAAATTACGAAAGTTGCCGGAAACCCCCTAAAAACAGCCATTTTCCTTTTCCCATACAAACGTTTTAATTTGTACGTATACATACATACATATGTATGTATACATAAGTAAAAATTAATGTTTATTTGTTAGTAACGCTCGAGAACGGCTGAAACAAACTTCATGACATTTTCAGAAGTTGTTCGATGTGGATCTGGAAAGGTTTAGAAATAAAAAAAACCATACACTTTCCATTAGAAAGGACTTTATCTTAAAGCAACTTATGTACATATGTACATATGGTATTCTGTTGAGTTGCAAACAAGAGGTTTGCCGCACGCACACATTCTTCTTTGAATGGTGGATGGTGGTTACACCAGATCAAATTTATGATTATACGAAGTAATGAAAACCAATATGGTTCAGGGACCTTGCGGACACCACAATCCCACTCCGTTTTGTTTGTCTAACAATAAATGCACGAAACACTGTAAACGTGCTGTTTATGCGACTTCATGGCATCTCACCCCTCACCACAACATTCATCACACCACACAACATTCAGCACACAACATAACATTCATCACATAACTCACACTCATCATACAACACAACATTCAGCACACAACATACACCATCATACACGCAACCCCACGCAACAAACCAACCACACTACACACCACACGTTATCGTTTCACCACCTAACCGACCAAAAAGGATTGGTTAGATGGGGGTGAACTCTATTCGATTTCTACGCCCGTACGATAGAGTCACGTCTCGCCAGCTTTTTCACGTTTAATCCGCGTTTCGCTAATTTGTGGTACGAAGCAGAGAAAACCCCTTTTCGGTCGAGTGTGTGTGATTGTGCACCAGCAGCAGCAGTTTAGTGAGATTTTCTGTGGGCAATACCGACGCCAAAAGCTTTTGTGAAATTAAGAAACAAAAAAAAATATATACAACACTGTGAACCAGATTTAATTGTCCAGAAATACAAGTGGTTGAATTTTAAATTTAACGTATCTTTTACTTTAACATAGGCAACGGGGTTACATAGCCAAAGCTCACAGTAAGTATCCCCAGTGGAAATAAGTGAAAAGAACAAATGGTCCTTCGAGCCGCTCAGAAAGGCACCTAAGAAAAAAAAAAAAAAAAAAAAAGTGAAGAAAATTAATATTAACAAACAGCATAAAACGGGCGCGGCATAACACCAAACAAAGGTCAATAACCTCAAAATACATAAGCGGGCGCGGTTAATACAAAATAACTAACTAAAGAAACTAAAACGAAAGTGAAGTGACAATAGAAACGATACTGAAAAGTGCTGTTAAAAGAAATACATATATGTATAAAAGAATGCTCAAAGTGCAGTGCTAAAAGAACAAGAAAAATACGTACATACATAACGTATAAGTGACAAAACCCCAAAAAACATACGGCAGAACAAACAAGGAGTACAAGCAACGTGGGAACAGACTACAAATCCAACACGGAAAACCTCAAAAAGGAAACAAAAACCAAAAAAAGGAAAACGAGGAGAACACAAAGTATTGCAAAAAAACCCTTGACGGAAGAAAAAGTGAGTCCATTCCAATTTGATTTTTATAAAATTATGTATGCGCATATGTATGCTTGATATACAGTTGAAGCTGTAAGACGGCATACAGCTATTTAGAAATAACCCAACTGTTCTATACGAAAAATCGGTTAGACAGTTCGGTATATGCATATGTATGTATAGGTACCGAAATAAATAAAAAAAAAATTGCGGTACCTGCCTAACGCTTATTTTGTGTTTGCAAACACACTATAATTTTCAAAAATCAAAAAAAAAAAAAAAATTTTTCAAAGTCAAGTATTATTACTTGCATGTTCTGGTGATACCCCTTGGGCTAAAAAAGCAACAAGCAGGATCGCCTATAATAAATAAGCAAAGGCGACAAAAAAAAAAAAAGAACATGCAAATGCATACATATGTACACAAATAAGTAAAGGTACTCGATCATGTAAGAGATACATACATACATATGGGCATATACATACATACAAAGATTTATGGGCAATCAAACTTTCCGCGCGAAATTTTATATGCCGTAATTAATATACATATATTCATGGACATATGGTACATACATAAATGAACTGAAAAAATTTTTGGAAAAACTGTTGTTACATAACTACCTGCCTTTAAGCTTACTTCGTGTCTCCAAACACACTACAAAAAAAAAAATAAAAATTTTTCAAAGTCAAGTATTCTTACTTGCAAGTTCTGGTGATACCCCTTGTGCTAACAAAGCAACAAGCAGGATCGCTTTAAAAATAAGCAAAGGCAGAAGGAAAAAAAAATATATAACAACAACATAACAGTGGATATTTGTGTATGTACATATGTGTACATATGTATATCGCGATCCAACTATTCTCGTTATCTCTCTCACGTTGTCTCTCTTCGTAATATAACGTACCAATAAAAAGGTTACAAATACAAACATATCTACATACAAGTAATAATATATAAAATATATTTATTACTCCGGTCAGTGAACTTTAAAAGAAGAAAAAAGAAAAGCGGAACAAAACGGAACAAAACGGAATCGAAATCCATGTACAAGGAGGATATCCATAGCAACAATTAAAATTAACTAACATACATATTTATGTATGCGCATTCTTATCGAGTGTTTATCGCAATTTCGTTTTCGCGTGCTTTCTGAGCAAACGCAATTAACAAAACATTTACATACATACTCATATATTTAACATTAACATACATATATAATATTAATATATAAAAAATTGTATACTTGTTTTCCGTCATTTCGTTATATATGCATATAAGTTTACATACATACATACGTATATTTTTGCGTCATTTTTATTTTCCTTTTGCGTTCTTATCGTACTAAGGAATAATATACAAATTAATCGCGAGTATATCGCAGATACGTTTAAATAATACACGGTAAAAAAAAAAAAAAAAAAAAATATTTAATAAAACAATTGCATACTAATACATACATATATAAAACAAAGGATTAATCGATTTATGCGGTGAATAAGCGTTCGCAAAGTCCTAAAATATATTTCATTCATCATAAAATTTATTATATTTACAAAATTTGGTTTTTTTTTCAATACCAATTTTACAATTGTATTTCACACGAAATACTGACAAACATTTTTTACAACTCCAATTATACAATTCTATTTCTAACGAAATATTTACAAAAAATTTTGTATATAATTTCTCATCATACCAATTATACAATTGTAGTATTTCAAGCCAAACATTTTAAGCTCAAAGCTTCCAATTCAATTTAATTAATGCAATCTGACAAATCAAAAGAGGTTAAGCCAAAAACACCTCTATCATTAGAAATTCCGAAAATGGCTGATGAAGATAAACTACAAGGCACACCTGCTGAAGCTACACGCTCAAAGCAGAGTATAAAACAAAAAAGATCAAAAGATCAGACAATATCTAGATTCATCACTGAAAGTGACAGTTTTATAAGATATTGTACAAGATTTCAAGCTTCCCCTATTACTGACATCACAGAATCAGTTTTAAATATAAAACTAGAAAGTGTGAACAATCTCTGGGCTCGCCTTCTGGCAGCGTACGATACAGTACTAGATACTGACGACGCAGAACTCCCAGAAAACGCAAAAGCTTCGGCGACAGCCAAGTGTGATAACTGCCGCGATCAGTATGAATTAACTAAGGGAATGATAACTGAACAAATAAGTTTAGTAAGGCCAAGTAGAGCCACTACTCCCCCTCCCAGAGTAGTTACAACACCAAAAGAAGACCTAGATAAAGGCATGTATCTCAAAGTACCAGCTTGTGATACTGAAGTTTTTAATGGATGTTATGATCAATGGCCGTTCTTCCGGGACATGTTCACTGCCGTTTATATAAACCATCCTAAACTATCACAAGCACAAAAGTTATACCATCTAAGGTACAAAACAAAAGGGGAAGCAGGCAGTATCGTCAAGCGATTCGCTTTAAATGACGAAAATTTTAAGCTGGCTTGGGAAGCACTAGTCGAAAGATACGAAAATGAAAGGGTTATGATAGAAAACCCAATAAAAACTTTATTGCATTTGCCAAAGATTCAACAAGAAACTAGCAAGGAGTTTCAAAACTTATACTCGACAGTGACCAACTGTTTATCAGTGTTAAAAACACAAAATATCTCCACAGAATCGTGGGACCCTATGATAGTAACCATTTGCGCAGAAACACTGCCTGATGCAGCTTTGCTACGATGGGAACAATCTCTAGTGGAAAGAAAAATAATGCCCACCTGGCAACAGATGAAAACATTCCTCACTGCTCAATACGAGATAGCTGAGCGAATAGACAAAAAAATTATAAATATAAAAAGTCATCAAAATGACTCAAGTAAAACCTTGTTTAAACCTCAAGCCAGCAATAATATGCCATACAATAGACACGTTAATAAAAGTCACACTTTCGTGTCAAACCAAACCAATAAATGGCAACCATTATGTGAAATTTGTAAGGGAGGTCATAACATAAGATCTTGCGAGAAATTCAAAAAATTATCCGTTTCTGACAGAAACAATCTTGTCAGACAACATAAACTTTGCATCAATTGTCTGTCGAATGCTCATACGACAAAAGACTGCGAAAGCAAATTTAGTTGTGTGTACTGTCAACGAAGACATCACTCACTGCTTCATATTACGAACTTTCAAAATATGAAGCAAACTCAATTCCATAAAACCACCGGGTTAGTCACTACAACCAAAAGTGATAATCCCGAAATCTCAAATCCCGAAAAAAGGGAAGAACAACCATGTTGCTCTAAAGCAGCAAAAATTCAAGCTCTTCATTCAGAGAATGAAAGCAAAATTCTTTTACCCACCGCGGTCATCGCTATTGAACATAGAGGAGAATTATTCAAACTAAGAGCATTAATAGATCAAGGTTCTCAAAGATCCTTTATATCATCTAAAGCTCAAAATCGGCTAAAATTGCCTGTCAAAAATTCAAACTTCCAAATTTCAGGAATGGGCGGAAGAATTATCCAAAATTCGAACAAAATATGCCCAATTACCATAGTATCTCCAAATGCGGATATTAGAATAGATGCGCAAGCCATCGTTCTACCGCAACTTACAAATTTGCTTCCAAGCTGTGAAGTAAATAAAAAGCAATGGGAAAAATGCTCATATCTCAAATTAGCAGACCCCAACTGCCATACCCCATCACAAATCGATGTGTTGTTAGGTAGTGACTTAATACCTCAAATAATTCTTGAAGGTATAGAAAAAATATCCAATAAATTGTTAGCCCAAAATACAATCTTTGGGTGGATATTAAGTGGCCAAGTCACAGAAAAAATTAATTCTTTTACAACTGAAGTTGAAAATATTTCAAACGAATATTTAAATAATGAACTCAAAAAATTCTGGGAAGTAGAAGAATTGCCTCAGACTACTCAACTTTCAGAAGAAGATCAGGCATGCGAAGCCTATTACAAGTCCACAACAACAAGAAACGAATATGGTCGTTATGTTGTGCGACTACCATTCAAACCAACTTTTCCTGAAACCATAGCTCTAGGCCACTCTAGAATATCAGCAGTCCAGCAATTTCTAAGCCTGGAAAAAAGCCTGATGAAAAAAAGTGAGCTCAAATCAGCATATGATAATGTGATGGACGAGTATCTAGACCTCAATCATATGGAAGAAACTGTACCATATGAAAAAGTATCTAAAGGTAGATATTTATCTTTTTATCTGCCACATCACGGGGTAATACGTCCTGATAAACTCACAACAAAAGTACGAGTGGTTTTCAATGCCTCAAAGTGTACGAGCTCAGGCAAATCACTTAACGACGTACTATATACTGGCCCAACCTTACAACCTGATCTCATGCTGCTAATACTAAATTGGCGCATGTTTAAATACGTTTTTAATGGGGATGTAGAGAAAATGTACAGACAAATTCTAGTACATAAAGATGACCAAGATTTCCAGCGTATAGTCTTCCGCAAATCAAGTAATAGTCCAATCAGCGACTATAAACTTAAAACCGTCACCTTTGGCATCAATTGCGCACCCTATTTGGCGATCAGGACACTACATGAAGTGGCAAAAACAAATGCAACAAATTTGCCTCTAGCATCTTCTGTGTTGCAAACACAAACATACGTGGACGACATACTATCAGGTAGCCACAGTATCTCATTAGCGTGCGAATCACTATCTCAAGTGATCAAAGCACTAAATTCAGCGGGATTCCCCTTAAAGAAAATTACAGCAAATCATCCCGAAATAATAAAAAACATAAAAAAGGAAGACTTATTAGATACAAATTTCCTTAAATTTGAAACGGCCAGTACAACAAAAACCCTAGGGATTCAATGGAATGCGATAACAGATGAATTCTCATATACTATTGAGTCAATATCTGCAATGTCCGCTAGTACAAAACGCCAAATACTTTCCTCGGTGGCAAAACTTTTCGACCCCGCAGGATGGCTTTCGCCAATAATGATACAAGCAAAAATCCTCATTCAAGAATTGTGGCAAGATGGCACTGAATGGGATGAACAGGTAAAACCTGTACGTTTAACAAAATGGGTACATTTTGCTAACAATTTGCATACTATAGCAGAAATTCGAATCCCTCGATGGGTAAATTTCACCCCTAACATTAACACAGAATTACACGGTTTCTGTGATGCCTCTGAAAAGGCTTATTGCGCAACAGTTTACGTACGCACACAGTACGATAACAAAATATCTGCACACCTCTTGGTAGCCAAAGCCAAAGTTGCACCTTTGAAGACACTCAGTCTGCCACGGCTTGAACTGAATGGTGCGCTTCTGTTAGCAAAATTAATTTCAATAGTTCAAACCCACCTGAAATTAACCGATCATAAAACATATCTTTGGTCAGACTCAGAGATAGTTTTGGCATGGTTAGAAAAACCACCCTATTGCTGGA
The DNA here is from genome assembly GCA_027475135.1 of Bactrocera correcta. Taxonomy (NCBI): domain Eukaryota; kingdom Metazoa; phylum Arthropoda; class Insecta; order Diptera; family Tephritidae; genus Bactrocera; species Bactrocera correcta. The sequence goes on along the minus strand of CM050322.1, from coordinate 40,623,957 downwards.
AGACCTATGTATCTAACCGAATATCTCAAATCTTGGACTTAGTTGGCCCAGCAAAATGGCAACATGTTGCAAGTGCAGATAACCCAGCGGATCTTGGGACAAGAGGTTGCAAGCCACTGCACCTCACCAGCACTACACTCTGGTGGAATGGTCCAACATGGCTAACAGAATCACAAGAATTCTGGCCAAAGTCTCCCGCTCGTAATATAATACCGCCGGAAAGTCGGAAAATTGAAAATTTTCATATCACTCCAGAAGAGGATGATATTCTCCACCGATTTTCTTCATTTCCTAGAGCACTAAGAGTAGTCGCTTACTTGCACAAATTCACTCAAAGACTTAAACAAAAAATGAAAGGGATACCAAATGATCCGTGCGTGCAACTAACGCATACCGATTTGCAACACGCCAAAGTTAGTCTCATTATCTACACCCAAACTCGCTATTTCAGTCGAGAGAAAACAAAGTTGGTCGAAAGACGACCACTCGAAAAGGGGAGCTCTCTTCTCGTTTTAAATCCATTCTTGGACGCTAAGGGATTAATAAGGGCAAATGGAAGATTAGCGAACTCCAGCCTTAGTTATAACGAACGGCATCCCATTATTATACCTGAGAAATCCCGTTTTACTCATTTATTCTTAATATACCTTCACCAGCTTACACTACATGGTGAGCATCGCTTGATGCAGCAAATGGTCCGACAAGAATTCTATATACCGCGACTAAAGCCACAACTTAAAAAGACGGTTTTTTTGTGCAAACAATGTACCTTGTACAAACATAAAATGCGTACGCAGATCATGGCAGCTTTACCACCTGAACGCTGCAATTATGCTCTACCTTTTACTATTACTGGGGTTGATTTTGCTGGACCTTTCCAGATAAAGGCCTCGATGTTAAGATCTTCTTCCTTTAGAAAAGGGTATGTGGCTGTTTTTGTATGTTTTACGACAAAGGCAGTACACCTAGAGCTTTGTTCAGATCTGACAACTGCGGCTTTCCTCGCAGCATTTGCACGCTTTGTCGGACGACGCGGATTTCCCTCAAAGATTATGAGCGACAATGGGAAAAACTTTATCGGAGCTCAAAGAGCTACCGAGAAAGAGTTCATAAACTTTATGAAAGAAGTATCCCCTGAAATAGTCAAAAAATATGCACCCCAAGGGATCGATTGGCAGTTTATACCCCCATGTTCTCCACACATGGGCGGACTTTGGGAATCAGCAGTCAAAAGCTTTAAGTCCCATTTAAAGAAAACGGCTGGTAATCATAAATTTAATTATGAGGAGTTTACTACACTACTCACTCGTATTGAAGCCGTATTAAATTCAAGACCCATATCACCACTCTCGCAAGATCCCTCCGATTTCACAGCTCTTACACCTGGACATTTCCTCAGAGGAGCTCCTCTTCTCGCCATACCTGAGACAGTCGGAGACTCACTCACTTTAATAAATCGATGGGAAAGAATCAAGATTCTCCATCATGAATTCAGCCACAGATGGAAGGAAGACTATCTAAAAGATCTCCATAAGAGATATCGATGGAAAACGATCCAGAAGGAACCCAGTACAGGCGAATGCGTCATCATACAGGACGAATGCCTTCCCCCAACCGAATGGCGACTAGGTCGCATTGAAAAGGTACATCGGGGACGAGATGGTCATATAAGAGTAGTAGATGTGCGAACACAAACTGGCCTACTAACTCGACCACTAGTAAAATTGTGTTTTCTTCCAAATACCGAAGAACCGATCACCGAAAACAAGCGAACGCAAACGCAAAACGCAAACGCATAAAATAAAACAATAATTAATTAAAAATATACCGTTTTACAATCCGTACGTACAAACCAAAACCATAATGAACGCGATTAATAATAAACAACAAAATCCATATCTAAATAATATATAATACATATAAATAAATATAAGCAATATACAATATATAAATACATACTTCTATATATAGTACACACATATACATATATAATGCGTAGCATCTTTCATACTACTACCAAAACCAAGTTAATATACATATTCCTATTCCACTAGAAATGGACGTAGAAGAAACCCGCAATAACCCCCAGTCGGTGAGGTCCGCAAGCAGTGCCAATGCAGCATCCGCTGCACCCATCGCCGCACCAAGGAGGCAACAAGGCACAAGCCCGCCCAGCCAATCATCCGGTCAACCAGTGAGGGAAGCGGTCGAAGAGCAGTTCGAGGAGTATGTGCCGCCGCGATGCAGCCTGTGCCATCGACCCCATGTCCTGAAGCGGTGTACAATTTTCAAGGCGATGACGCCCGCTCAGCGCCAGCAGATCGCTAGAGCCCACGGCCACTGCATGACATGCTTGGCAAACACGCACGCTACGTTGGAGTGCATGTCCGACGGGTCGTGTCAGTACTGCCACCGACCGCATCATACCCTATTTCACCGCTTCCCTCGACGCTCGGTTCAATCAACGCCCGCCAGTCAGCGGCATGGTCAACAGCGGCACCATCAGCATGGGAGTCATGTTCAACGCCGACGAGCCCATCGCTCTACGCAACCCCGAGGTGCACGTTCGCAGACGCCACCACATCATCATCATCGTAACCATCGAAAGGCGACGAGTTTCAGCGCTGTAGTAAGCACCCTCCAGAAACTGCAGCGGCTTCTAGGCAATTAACTCGCCTAGGGGGGCCGGGATGTTTATGCGACTTCATGGCATCTCACCCCTCACCACAACATTCATCACACCACACAACATTCAGCACACAACATAACATTCATCACATAACTCACACTCATCATACAACACAACATTCAGCACACAACATACACCATCATACACGCAACCCCACGCAACAAACCAACCACACTACACACCACACGTTATCGTTTCACCACCTAACCGACCAAAAAGGATTGGTTAGATGGGGGTGAACTCTATTCGATTTCTACGCCCGTACGATAGAGTCACGTCTCGCCAGCTTTTTCACGTTTAATCCGCGTTTCGCTAATTTGTGGTACGAAGCAGAGAAAACCCCTTTTCGGTCGAGTGTGTGTGATTGTGCACCAGCAGCAGCAGTTTAGTGAGATTTTCTGTGGGCAATACCGACGCCAAAAGCTTTTGTGAAATTAAGAAACAAAAAAAAATATATACAACACTGTGAACCAGATTTAATTGTCCAGAAATACAAGTGGTTGAATTTTAAATTTAACGTATCTTTTACTTTAACATAGGCAACGGGGTTACATAGCCAAAGCTCACAGTAAGTATCCCCAGTGGAAATAAGTGAAAAGAACACGTGCTTTTCCTTCGGAAACGCAAATTGGAAATGATGGATATCCACTCTATCGGCGTAGCTCACCAGCCGAAAATAAAAGAACATTTATCATTCAAGTTAGAGACGGATATTGTTGTCTAATTCACATTCAAAACTCATGTCAATGTTGAATGTTTCAACAAAGCAACATGGCGATTACTGGCCTTGAACGAGATGAGATCAGCAAGTATCAAAGAAGTCGATATGTGAACGGCAATAAAGCGTTTTGTAGAATATTTATTTTTGCAATTCATGGAAGTTTTCCGACTGTTGTGCGTCTCCTGTTCAACTTCATTTAAGTCATTGCGTATTGTGAATGGTGCAGTGTGTGTAACTTTTTGAGAAGCATGCCAACGATTGCAATTGCTAGAACATGATCATCACTGGAAACAAACGATGGGCAATGCGATAGCTAATTCGCATACTTTTCGCGAAGATCATTTCGACATATCAGCCTTCAAATTCGCGGCAATTACGGGATACGAAAAAAATTACATTGCCGAAGACATCGTATTCGCTAAGAATTGGAAATGGGCAAATTACGATCGTCTTGACAATGAGACGAAGTCGTGAATTATCCAGTTCTAAATTCTTTGGAGAGGCTTGGTATGTCGCAGCATCATTTGTGTCTCAAAGTTGGATCTGTCATTATGTTTCGCAATCTTCATGCGCCGAAACTGTGCAATGGAACCCGAGCTATCGAATACAAGGGGGCAGAATGCTTGATTCTACGAATTCTTTTGTGTTCCAGCGATTTGCCATTCTTATTCAGTTTCCAGGGAAATTGCATTTGAAATGATAATCTACAGGACACAAGGATAGTCGCTAGAAGAGTGTGGCATAAAACTGGAAATGCGTTTTTCACACGGCCAGATATACGTGGCGTGTTCACGAGTTCGAAACCCATCTTCTCTGTACATTTACACACCAGAAAAGAAACCATAAAAATTTTGTTTATCAAGCTACGCTACATTAAAAAAATTTAGAAAAATCGCAAATAAACGATTTTCAACACAATATAAATTTAACTTCCTTTTCATTTCAAAACACTTAACTTCACGCAGAAAAACGGCTGCGGGGTCAGCTCGTAATAAATAAATTCGTACATACATACATATATTAAGTAATCAAATCTACGAAGCGGGCGCAAAACCAACTACAGCAAAACAAATATATAAAAAAACAAAAAACTAACTAAAAATCAAATACGGGCGCAGTAAAATTCATATAAGCAGTAAATTCAAATAAACAAAAATAAGAACCCGAAACCTACATATATAGCATTCTCAACGCGCAACTAGCGTGGGAAGAGGAAAAGAACTCAACACAAGAGAAAGAACGAAGAGATACACACACATAAATAAGTATTGCTACCCATATGTATGTTTAAAATACAGTTTGAGTTGTAATACGACATACAGTTAATTAGAAATAACCCAACTGTTCTATACGAAAAACCGGTTAGACAGTTCGGTATATACATACATATGTACGTATATATGTAGGTACCGGAATAAATAAAAACAAGAAATGTGCTGTCGTGGGACACCAGGTAGGAACGAAGTTCCTTCGGATAATGTAGAATCGATACAATTTGCAAAAAAAAATTGTGCTTAATTTTATTTTATGTAGGTTGTCCTGATTTTTCTCTCAAATTTCGCTGATTAGTTTTTATTTAAGTACAGATAAGTATTAAGAAAATTTAGTATTTTAAGAAATAATGAATTACGTAAAATAAAAAAATAATACAAATTATATCTAAATAAAAATTGGTAAATATTTTTTTTTTTTAATTATCAATTGTTATTACAAATGATATAATAGAGCTATTTTATGCTTTTATTTGTAAAATAACGTCAAGTTTGTTAGAGCTGTGAATAATTTTACATTTTACATATTAGTGGCATCACCACTCTACCTCCTCTTTCTATCTTCCATTCTACTGTCAACTCTACTGTCGTCCTACTGCCGTTGGCAAATATAGGAAATATTCAAGTTAGTGGAACGACAACTGTCGGCTTGCAGTCGTGTAGTCGTGCAGCTGTCAAAATAACAGTGTCCATAAGAACGTCTGTATTTTAATATTTGACAGATGTAGTTTGCAGTCTGTCGCGCTCTATGTGTTCCGCACTTCATTCAAAACTAATTTGCATACACAATAATGTTACAGATTTTCATGCCTAATTATTTCCAAAACCTAAAGGTAGGCTATAACTAACGATCTTACAGTTTTTTTCTTACCGGTTATTTCCTCAAAGCCTGCGTCAAAAAATATGCAACAATTCAACTCCCCATAAACGTATGTATTTAGTGCAGCATGGCCGGCATGTACACAAGACAACACAGCTGTCCATTTTGCTTGTCAGAGAACGTATATCCAGAGAACGTATATTTATAGAGAAGGTCCAACAACGGACAAGCGTGTAAACTGTCAAAAGCTAACAAAATGCGATGGGTGCATTTCACCACATCTAGCTAAGAAGGAGAAATTTTTAACAGTGGCGCGTGAACAGAGCTGAGCATTAATTGAAAATTATGCTCCGAAACGTACATTGCTATTGCAGACGTACATATGTTGGCCTTTTGCTTATATTTTTACATGCTTACATGCCAATATATTAATTGAAATGATTATCATTTTGCAAATTTTTATGAATATATGCAAAACTGATAACATTCTAATTAATTTATGCTATTTTCGAAATATACATACATATATTCGTAGTTAATGTGTGAATAACAGTTAATTTTTAAATTTTTAAATATTTCTTATATTTGGTAATATAATATAATTTCATATATGAGTATGTTTGTATATATGCGATATTATATATATATATATGTATACGAGATCCTAAAAACTTATATATTACAATTACATACATATATTGTATGTAAATTACATTTATTCATTTAAATTTTCATAACCATCTACATATTAGCACATAATTACATACATATGTATGTACATAAGTACAATTCAAATTCAAATCGTGATGTTATCATTTATCAGTAAAAAATGTGCGCGCACTGCTCTATATGAATGTATGTACATGCATATGTATACGACATTGCTGAACAAATAATGTATACGCAAACCAATATTCAAATATGTGTGTACACATGTAAATATGTGCGACTGACATTCCCACACAAATAACGCATACACAACATACATACTTACTTACATGCGTTCACATGTAGATATGTCAGTCGCAAAAATTACGAATGTTGTTCTACAAAAATAACAATGGTTTCAAATAGCATCAGCAGCGTCATAAGTCAATATGGCAGCCAAACAGTCGATGCCCAAATTTGTAGAAAAACGCCTAACAATAATATTTCCATTCATGAACGCAAGCGCACTTTCAACAGGCAAACTTCCTTCATTCATAAAAACAAACACCATTACATCTCCCCGAGCATGTCTTTGCCTACAAGCGTCTTTTCGCGACGATGGCAAAAGCTAAAAATCATAAATTGAACAATTTCTGATATTTTGCTAGAAGGAAAAAGTGTCAACCCCGCAAACTCGTAAAACACAGAAAGAAGTGACAAAAGTGGCAACATACTGTTGTCGATTTATAATATTTGTCAATTCTAAAATATTTTTCCATGGCTCGCAAAAATCTTCGTCGATATGTATGCAGACTCATACATATATATTCATACATATTTACGCAAGTTTGTGGGCAGAGCTGTTAGAGCGGCAAGGGAACGCGCTTCGCCATTGGTTGTCCGTGTCAACGGAGATTTCGCATGAAGCGTTGAGTGTACATATTTACATACATATGTATGTCTAGACAAATTTACAAACATTATGCGTATGGTCTTTTTATATTTGTTTACATACAAACATAATTATATATGGGCAAATGTGCGACCGCTTGGTCTTTTAACATGATATCGAAAAGTTTATTGACCAAAGCAAATATTTAATATATTATATAAATATACATATGTATGTCGTACCAAACCTATATAAAATGCATATAGGTAGTAACACAAATTTTTTCGAATTACTATATACATATATGTATTTGCAAAGATTTTATGGAATTCATCATAAAATAGCTCATACTTATGTGCTTTCATAACAAATACATACATATGTATGTATATGTATTTCGATCCATAAATTATATGCAGCATCGTTTGCGCATAGTAAAAAAGGGAATCTGTAAGCGTACATTCCTTAACATTGGAATTATCATTATTTTTCTCAACCAACACTGAAAATGCTCAATTCTGCTTTAGGGATATTTCAATTTTGGGATATTTACTGTTTTGGATGAGTGCATTTCACCACAGAAAATTATTAGCGCATTTCACCACATAACATCAGGGGACACGAAAATAGCGATGTTATCATTTATAAAAAAGGGAATCTGTAAGCGTACATTCCTTAACATTGGAATTATCATTATTTTTCTCAACCAACACTGAAAATGCTCAATTCTGCTATTTTCGTGTCCCCTGATGTTATGTGGTGAAATGCGCTAATAATTTTCTGTGGTGAAATGCACTCATCCAAAACAGTAAATATCCCAAAATTGAAATATCCCTAAAGCAGAATTGAGCATTTTCAGTGTTGGTTGAGAAAAATAATGATAATTCCAATGTTAAGGAATGTACGCTTACAGATTCCCTTTTTTATAAATGATAACATCGCTATTTTCGTGTCCCCTGATGTTATGTGGTGAAATGCGCTAATAATTTTCTGTGGTGAAATGCACTCATCCAAAACAGTAAATATCCCAAAATTGAAATATCCCTAAAGCAGAATTGAGCATTTTCAGTGTTGGTTGAGAAAAATAATGATAATTCCAATGTTAAGGAATGTACGCTTACAGATTCCCTTTTTTACTATGCGCAAACGATGCTGCATATAATTTATGGATCGAAATACATATACATACATATGTATGTATTTGTTATGAAAGCACATAAGTATGAGCTATTTTATGATGAATTCCATAAAATCTTTGCAAATACATATATGTATATAGCAATTCGAAAAAATTTGTGTTACTACCTATATGCATTTTATATAGGTTTGGTACGACATACATATGTATATTTATATAATATATTAAATATTTGCTTTGGTCAATAAACTTTTCGATATCATGTTAAAAGACCAAGCGGTCGCACATTTGCCCATATATAATTATGTTTGTATGTAAACAAATATAAAAAGACCATACGCATAATGTTTGTAAATTTGTCTAGACATACATATGTATGTAAATATGTACACTCAACGCTTCATGCGAAATCTCCGTTGACACGGACAACCAATGGCGAAGCGCGTTCCCTTGCCGCTCTAACAGCTCTGCCCACAAACTTGCGTAAATATGTATGAATATATATGCATGAGTCTGCATACATATCGACGAAGATTTTTGCGAGCCATGGAAAAATATTTTAGAATTGACAAATATTATAAATCGACAACAGTATGTTGCCACTTTTGTCACTTCTTTCTGTGTTTTACGAGTTTGCGGGGTTGACACTTTTTCCTTCTAGCAAAATATCAGAAATTGTTCAATTTATGATTTTTAGCTTTTGCCATCGTCGCGAAAAGACGCTTGTAGGCAAAGACATGCTCGGGGAGATGTAATGGTGTTTGTTTTTATGAATGAAGGAAGTTTGCCTGTTGAAAGTGCGCTTGCGTTCATGAATGGAAATATTATTGTTAGGCGTTTTTCTACAAATTTGGGCATCGACTGTTTGGCTGCCATATTGACTTATGACGCTGCTGATGCTATTTGAAACCATTGTTATTTTTGTAGAACAACATTCGTAATTTTTGCGACTGACATATCTACATGTGAACGCATGTAAGTAAGTATGTATGTTGTGTATGCGTTATTTGTGTGGGAATGTCATTCGCACATATTTACATGTGTACACACATATTTGAATATTGGTTTGCGTATACATTATTTGTTCGGCAATGTCGTATACATATGCATGTACATACATTCATATAGAGCAGTGCGCGCACATTTTTTACTGATAAATGATAACATCACGATTTGAATTTGAATTGTACTTATGTACATACATATGTATGTAATTATGTGCTAATATGTAGATGGTTATGAAAATTTAAATGAATAAATGTAATTTACATACAATATATGTATGTAATTGTAATATATAAGTTTTTAGGATCTCGTATACATATATATATATATAATATCGCATATATACAAATATACTCATATATGAAATTATATTATATTACCAAATATAAGAAATATTTAAAAATTTAAAAATTAACTGTTATTCACACATTAACTACGAATATATGTATGTATATTTCGAAAATAGCATAAATTAATTAGAATGTTATCAGTTTTGCATATATTCATAAAAATTTGCAAAATGATAATCATTTCAATTAATATATTGGCATGTAAGCATGTAAAAATATAAGCAAAAGGCCAACATATGTACGTCTGCAATAGCAATGTACGTTTCGGAGCATAATTTTCAATTAATGCTCAGCTCTGTTCACGCGCCACTGTTAAAAATTTCTCCTTCTTAGCTAGATGTGGTGAAATGCACCCATCGCATTTTGTTAGCTTTTGACAGTTTACACGCTTGTCCGTTGTTGGACCTTCTCTATAAATATACGTTCTCTGTGCTTGTACACAATATCGTTGTGGCCATACTAACACCTTTCACTTCAATGAAATTTTAATATTTTGTTCGAAGTGAAATTTTTTTTATGCAAAAAATAAGTAAAAATTGGTAAATATTTTTTTGTTTTAAATTATCAATTGTTATTACAAATGATATAATAGAGCCATTTTATGCTTTTATTTGTAAAATAACGTAAAGTTTGTTAGACCTGTGAATAATTTTACATTTTACATATTAGTGACATCACCACTCTACCTCCTCTTTCTATCTTCCATTCTACTGTCAACTTTACTGTCGTCCTACTGCCGTTGGCAAATATAGGAAATATTCAAGTTAGCGGGAACGACAACTGTCGGCCTGCAGTCGTGTAGTCGTGCAGCTGTCAAAATAACAGTGTCCATAAAAACGTCTGTATTTTAATATTTGACAAATGTAGTTTGCAGTCTGTCGCGCTCTATGTGTTCCGCACTTCACTCAAGACTAATTTGCATTCACAATAATGTTACAGATTTTCATGCCTAATTATTTTGCAAGACCTAAAAGTAGGCTATAACTAGCGATCTTACAGTCTTTTTCTTACGGGTTATTTCCTCAAAGCCTGCGCCAAAAAATATGCAACAATTCAACTCCCCATAAACGTATGCATTTAGTGCAGCATGGCCGGCATGTACACAAGACAACACAGCTGTCCATTTTGCATGTACACAATATCGTTGTGGCCATACTAATACTTTTCACTTCAATGAAATTTTAATATTTTGTTCAAAGTGAAATTTTTTTTATGCAAAAAATAAGTAGAAATTGGTAAATATTTTTTTGTTTTAAATTATCAATTGTTATTACAAATGACATAATAGAGCTATAATAGAGCAAGACCTAAAAGTAGGCTATAACTAGCGATCTTACGGGTTATTTCTTACGGGTTATTTCTTACGGTTTTTACTATCACTTTTTTTTCAGTTAGCTCCCGCAGCAAAATCCTATCTTCTGCAAGCCTGCCGTAAGGAACTTGGTTCCAAAATGACGGTACCTGACTATTGCTTATTTTATGTTTCCAGGCACACCGTAATTTTCCAAAAAAAAAAGTTTCTCTTGGGCTAAAAAAGCAACAAGCAGGATAGCCTATAATAAATAAGCAGAGGCGAGCAAAAAGAAAGAAAGTGCAAATACATACATATGTACATATGTACACATATAATTAAAGGTACTAATTGTATAAAATATACCTACATATGTACATAAAAAAATTTGTGGGCCATCAAACTTTTCGCGCCACATTTTATGTTCCACAATTTATGTACATATGTATATATGTACGTAGATATATCGTACATAAGTCAACTGTTTTAAGAAGTAATTTTGAAAAACTGTTGTTACACTACCTGCCTTCAAGCTTACTTCATGTCTCCAAACACACAACAAAAAAATAAAAACCGGACCAAATTTTCTAAGTCAAGTATTCTTACATGCAAGTTCCGGTGATACCCCTTGGGCTAACAAAGCAACAAGCAGGATTGGTTTAACATATGTATAAGCAAAGGCAGAAGGAAAAAAAAACAACAACATAACAGTTTATATTTATGTATGTATGTACATACATGTATATACAAGTTAAAGAAACTTTAACTAAATTTCTTTAAAAAAAAAATTTATTTATTACTTCATGGTTTGGTTACAGAACTAAGACTAAAGCTTAAAAATTAGTTTACTTAAAAGCTAAGCTAAGTTGCACTGGCCAACTGCTGACTTGATGTTGTCAATTCTCCGAATTGACTTATTTGGGTTGCGCGTGTTGGATTTCCGCTTCGCTTTACTGTGGGAAATATTGTGCAACCAAAGATGCATTTCCGCTATGCTTTGCTGATTACGCATTATTATTATTTAGCAATTGTTAACATTTGCCATGTTAACACTTCCCCTCTTAAAAGCGATCGTCCCGAGAGCCTATCAAAAATAGGGGAGGTTGTTAAAATTGATGTAAGTATTTTGATCATTGGAAAGATCTTTGATCTCCTTAGGATCAATATTCATTGAGGGCATCTGGTTAAGGTCCAGGCTTGAAGATATGATTATTCTGTTTTGGTGCTTTCTCCAGAATTTTCGAAAAAATATTATACCGAGAATGATAGTTGCAACGGCTCCAAGTGAAAGGGAGCTATTGGATATCGTTGCTGCCTTCAGAAGATTTATTCTTCGTATGTTATCAATATGAAACTCCTTTAAGGCCTGGAGAGAAAGTAATTCAATTCGATTTCTTTCGATTGGTGCTGGTTGCAGGACTGCTGGGATTGCCGACAGTGGAACCAAATCGTAATTAATGTAAAATCGATGATTTATTTTTAACGTTGAGTTATGAAAATTAATAAGGTGTGTTCCTGATAAATTTTTCTGCATTCCGTCAGCATCTATTACCCCTTGGAAGCCATTAAGTAATATGGTGCCGGGTTTTACTTCTTCGATTTGCTGGATATGTTGGCCGTTTGTTAAAGGCCAAGATGAATTTAGGCTATTTACTACTCTAGGTATACAACTACTATTACTTATATTTACTAGTTGAGTTTGCTTACAAATCTCAATTTTCTTATAATTATTACATACTTCTTTAATTCCATAGGTATCTTTTGTACCCTTTAATATTTTATCAAATTCGACATTAATTATAATTTTGTTTTGTTTAACAACTGGTCTTATAATCATTTTTTGAAAATTTTCCTTAATAGTTAATAGTATTTTTACCAAGTAAAATATTGTCATATTTTGACTAATTACATTTATATTTGATATTTCTAGTGCTTCTTCAGCATTTTTGAAAGGTATTTCGTCATTTCCTAAATTTTCTAACGCAATTTCAATTTCATTTTTATTTAACAGGAATGTATCTAAAATGTCTTTCTTTGCCCACTGTATGGCGTATTTAATGTTAATCAACTCTTCTTTTATTAATCTTATTCTATTTTGCAAATTTATAATAGTCTCGTTTTCTATATAAGTATCTTTCCTTATGTTATTAAGAAGATTATTTACTATCATGCTAATGTTATTAATTTTTTCGTTAAAAATGTTGTTAATTAGTACTTGTTTATTATTATTATTATTAATATCATTAAGATTTTTGGTTATTACATCCAGATCCTCGTGATCGGGGCTTCCGGCTATGAATTTCCAAGCCGTTCCTAAACTATTTATGGATCTTTTCTGTCTTCTTTCGACAGGTTTTATTGTATCTAAAATTTGAAGAGATTGGGTTAATTCGTGTATTAGGATGGGATAAAGGATTGTGTCCTTGGGTATGTCCGAAGAGGTGAATCTGTACATGTCCGTCAGAAATTGTTCGTACTTGTTGAGTTCGATTATGTGTATTAGCCTGAAGTCTCCATTCTGGATTTTTACTAGTCCGTCATTTATCGTAACTATTTGTGCCGTGGAGTAGTCATAAATGTCTATTGATGCGAATATTGTGTAAATAAGGAGAAGTCTGGAAACAAAAATTTTAATTTTGATTTTTTATATTGCCTTTATGAACTACTTTTCCTGATTCTGCCAAAACGGTGGAATTTTTGTCTTCCTTTACTATCTCCTTTCTAAATTTTGGAGATATTTTGGTTCCTAGTCTTTTGTTTATCCTAACGTAAATTGTTTCTCCAGGGTTATATGTTTTAATTGATCTTTTAGTTGTCTATTTCTTAGTTCCGAGATAATTTCTTCCCTAGCTCTTTCAAATTGGCTTGGGTCTGTGGAGATTCTTCTTCCGAAAAATACCTCTATTGGTTTTTTCTTTATGGAGAGGTGGACTGAAAATTATACTCGTAGACGGAGTTATCGAGGAGTTCGGCGAATGAGGTGAAACTTCGCTCTGCTTTTAAACAGCGCATTATTTCTGTGAGGATCGAGTGAAATCGCTCTACTTGACCATTTACGGAACTTGCATAAGGTGGTGTTCTAAAAATTTGTATATTTAGGGTATCTTTCAATAAAAATCGAATGGAAGCTGAATTCAAGGAACGTCTATAACTACCTTTTCTGGTACGCCAAATTGAAACAGTAGTTCGCGGAGAGGTTCCTTAACGTTTTCTATGGCTCTGGAGCGAAGGATTTTGGTTTGGGCATACTTTGAAAATTTGTCTATGTTTCGTTCAGTTATGTAAATATCAATATGTAAGATTTGTCCTGGGAACTGTGAAATAGGGGTTTCTCCTAATTTTGGTTTGGTAGGGTGCCGATCGTACTTATTTTCTTTGCAAACTGAACATTGCTGAATAATTCTTTTTATTGTTTTGGTCATGGAGGGTGAACAAGTGTATCTCCAATACACTGTGGAGCACACACTACTGACTCTTTATACGCGTTAGGATTTTACAAATTTTATTTATAAAATAAATTTATATTTTATAAAGTTATACGCATAAATAAATATCGACGGGGAGGGAGAGACCTCAGTTCTAAAACGAGTGGCCGGAATTGGTAATCGAAGTCGAATTGAATAATCGTAGAACAGAGTACAAACCAAACCTTTGTAGACGAATGTTGACAGCGAATGTCTGTATGGTGAATGTTGATGTGTCGATAAGCGAACTGCAGGTGACGAATGGTGTTGAACGGTGTCGACGCGGCGCAGTGTAGAAAGCCATCCTGCGGGGTCGAAAAGTTACGAACATATATTTGTGTTTTTATACGAGGTTGTCAGAGGGAATCTGACCTTGATTTTTCTACCTTTATGTGGGGTATTAGAAAATTGTGGCTCTAGTGCTTGTCGTACGACGTACCGGCAATTATTTGATCGCGTAGTTGTGGCTTTAGAGAAGTGCTCACAATACCGATCTTTTATAGTTTTGTTTGCTAATGCAAGGTTCTTTAACTTTTGCGATTTACTTAATTGTGAATTAAAGTTTTTGTTCTCAACCTGAGTTGGTCTGGTGGAAACTGGTTCTGTAACTAGCCGACTTTGTGCTTCGCTGTGGCGCGTTTGAACCTTTTGTGCCTTTGAGCAACATGGTGTCTTTTGGCAATTTTTCGAATTTTGGTTTTCGGGATTGGCTTTTACAATTATACCCGTGCTTCTTTGTGAATAAGCGCTTCTTTGGGGTGGGATGGGATATCTGCCGTAATGAAGCATTGAATTGTGTCTTTTGTGACAATATAAGCAATTATATTTGCTTTTGCAATTTTTAAGATTATGTGTATTGGACAAGCAGTTTGTACAGAGTCTTTTTGATGTGACAAAGTTGTTCCTTTCGTTAATATTTAATTTTTTAAACTTCTCGCAAGTTTTAAGCTTATGCCCTTTTGTGCATAGTTCGCATGACGTATGTTTTCTCTGTTCGGATGTGAACGCTTGTATTTTGTTAGAAATTATATTTGATTTGTTTTCGCTGTTAGCTTGGGGTCTATTTGAGCTTATATTTTGGTCGTGTTTAATGTTCTTATTTTTGATTATATTTTTTTCTAACCTTTCCGCAATTTCATATTGGGTGGTGAGAAAATCTTTCATTTGTTACCACGTTGGGCACTTTTTTCGTGATGAGAGCGATTGCTCCCATAGAAGTAACGACTTTTCTGGTAATGCGGCGGTGCAAATGTTTACCAGAATTGGGTCCCAGCTGTGTGGGGGGAATATTTAGTGTCGATAGAATCGACAAACAATTTGAAACAGTGGATTCTAGCTTAATGAATTCTACACTTGTTCCTTTCTTAATTTTTGGCAAGTTCATTAGTGTCGTTACTTGTTTATCCACCAATATTCTATTGTTTTCGTATCTCGCTTTTAGAGCTTCCCAAGCCAAATTGAAATTATCGTCATTTAGAGCGAACTGTTTTACTATGACGCCTGCTTGACCTTTTGTCTTGTATCTGAGGTGATACAGTTTTTGTGCTTTTGATAGTTGTGGATGGTTGATGTAAATGGCTGTAAACATGTCCCGGAAGGACAGCCATTCTTCACAACCTCCGTAAAACGTTTCTGTATCACATGCAGGCAACTCGAGTTGGATGCCTGAACTTGCCTCTTGATTGTCTATTTGGGGCAGCTCTACTCTACTGTGGAGAGTAGGTGCAATTGCTTTTATTAGCTTTAATTGATCGGAGATCATAGCTTTTGTTTCTTCATATTGGTCTAAGCAGTTTTCATATATTGCGTAAGCCGATTGTTTCAAATTTTTTGGTAGGTCTGAATCGTCAGATTCTACTATGGCGTCATGAGCCGTTTGGAGACGAGTCCAGAAATTTTCAAGATTTTGGCTTTTTATTTCAAATAACGATTCCGAGTTTTCGTGAATCGGTGAAGAGGCAAATCTAGTGCAGTATCTTGTTAAACTGTCACTTACTGAAATAAATTTAGCAATCTGTTTTGGGCGTATAGCTCCTGCAGGTGTATTTTGATTATTGTTGTTGTTAACCATTTTTTAAAATAATATTATTTATTTACATTTTAGTTCGAAAATATATTTGAATTGTTAATTGCTATTAAAACCCGTACTTTTAATTAATTAAAATATTTTATGTCCGAATATTTTGTATATAGGTACAACCTATTACTTGGACTTATATGTATGTTTGTATGTGCGTATGAAGTTGCGTGTTTTGTGCAATTGAGAGCTCGTAGAAGAGATCAATATGCTTTGTACATAAGTATGCACGAATTATTTGTTATGATTGTTCGTAAGCAATAGAGAGCTCGTTAGAGAGATCAATTAGCTTTTTGTCCACAATCCTGCTTGTTTTTGTTTGCCAAAGAACAAGAGGTATTGTTGGATAATTGCGATGTGGACTTTGAACTTCTGGTTTGTTTGAGATTTTGTGTTTTGCGTCACAGGCCGATTTTGCCGTATGTTTGTATGTAATGATAGATAGTTAATTTTCTTTGTGCTTTTAAAATGCACTTTTGTGTAGCTTCTATTAGACCCGCCGTCTAATATACTTACATTATAGATATATATATATATATATATATATGTATGTATGTAAATTTATGTATGATTACTTTATTTTGCTCTCTTTTCTTGCTATATTTCTGATTTGCCTTCGTTTTTTTGCTTTGACTTACTCCTGCTTATTGCATTATTGAGCATAAGGGGTATTGACGGAAAATAAATAGATAATTGGATTTTGTTTTGATTTTTGTGTTTGTTAAATATGTATATCAACATATGTGTTTGAATACACAAATCTAAGAATAGAAGGCAGTGAATCTTGATTTACTAATAATATTTCTGACAAAATCGCAAAATAAAGTCGTAACTTAGTTCGGTATATTAAATTTATAAACCGTTTTGTTTCTTCTTTTTTACTTATTATTACAGTTTTTGTTCTAAAAAACTGCAATCTTTATCATACATAAATGCATCATGAAATACATGGAAAGCAAACGATACGACTTACTTTATCCTCCCTCAAGGGTTTTTGGAGGGGATAATATACATATGTGCGTGTGTGTTTTCGGGTATTCAATTCCTTTATTCCTCTTCTACTCTTCCAGCTGCCTGGCTTCTCGTGTGTGTTGTTGTTTGTATGTACATATAACGGGTGATTTTTTAAGAGCTTGATAACTTTTTTAAAAAAAAAAACGCATAAAATTTGCAAAATCTCATCGGTTCTTTATTTGAAACGTTAGATTGGTTCATGACATTTACTTTTTGAAGATAATTTCATTTAAATGTTGACCGCGGCTGCGTCTTAGGTGGTCCATTCGGAAAGTCCAATTTTGGGCAACTTTTTCGAGCATTTCGGCCGGAATAGCCCGAATTTCTTCGGAAATGTTGTCTTCCAAAGCTGGAATAGTTGCTGGCTTATTTCTGTAGACTTTAGACTTGACGTAGCCCCACAAAAAATAGTCTAAAGGCGTTAAATCGCATGATCTTGGTGGCCAACTTACGGGTCCATTTCTTGAGATGAATTGTTGTCCGAAGTTTTCCCTCAAAATGGCCATAGAATCGCGAGCTGTGTGGCATGTAGCGCCATCTTGTTGAAACCACATGTCAACCAAGTTCAGTTCTTCCATTTTTGGCAACAAAAAGTTTGTTAGCATCGAACGATAGCGATCGCCATTCACCGTAACGTTGCGTCCAACAGCATCTTTGAAAAAATACGGTCCAATGATTCCACCAGCGTACAAACCACACCAAACAGTGCATTTTTCGGGATGCATGGGCAGTTCTTGAACGGCTTCTGGTTGCTCTTCACCCCAAATGCGGCAATTTTGCTTATTTACGTAGCCATTCAACCAGAAATGAGCCTCATCGCTCATCGGACACGGACGCGAAACACATTTCGAACCGAACACTGATTTTGGTAATAAAATTCAATGATTTGCAAGCGTTGCTCGTTAGTAAGTCTATTCATGATGAAATGTCAAAGCATACTGAGCATCTTTCTCTTTGACACCATGTCTGACATCCCACGTGATCTGTCAAATACTACTGCATGAAAATCCTAACCTCAAAAAAATCACCCGTTAGTTGTTTTGATTGTTCGCGCCCGTTTGATCCGTTTTTGTGTATGTTTTGTTATATAGGAGCTTTTACCTTTCGCGCGCGATTTATGTTTTGTAATTACATTTCGCGCTCATTGGTATGTTTGCTGTTTAAATATATTTTTAATTTGGAGGTTTCAAGTCCGTTTGTTTCGTTTTGTTTGTTTTATTGGTGGTATTAGGTTTTGTTTTTAGATTTCGCGCGTGGTTTATATTTTAAGTATTTTATTGCTTTTTGTTTATGTATATATAAATGTATATATTGTCACTGCAGTTTTGGATTTTTGATATTGTTTTGTTTTTCCAATTTTTTTTTTGTTTTTTCCATCGCACAAGTTTTTTTTGTTTTTTAATTGTTCTCGTTTCTTTAGTTTTTTCGTCACCACTTTTGGTTATGTAAAACATAGGTATGTATATCTGTATCTAAATATGTACATTTATGTAGCACTAAATTAAATAAATGTATACATACATATGTATGTATACACTGCACTGTTCCGCTTTTTGTTTTTGTTTTTTGTATTTGTACAGTTTTGTATGTTTTGTTTTTATAACTTTGTTTTTTCACCGTAGTTTTGGTTTTTGTAATATTTCGGACCTGGTTTTTCTAATATTTTTCTCCTCTTATGATTAGGCTTTTAGTTTTATTTTTTGTTTTTGTTCGTTTCTGCACTTTGCATCACTTCACTTTGTAACTGAAATTGTTTTGTTTTGTTCCGCTTAGGTCACTGCACTTTTTATATGTAGTTTATTCAGTTTTTTTTGTGATTATTTTGCCACCACACTAGTATATATATATTTAATGTTTTTTGTTTCTCCAACAGTGCCTATCTGTGAGGCTCGTATGGAGCACACACTACTGATTTTATGAAAATAAAAAACTCTTTATACGCGTTAGGATTTTACAAATTTTATTTATAAAATAAATTTATATTTTATAAAGTTATACGTATAAATAAATATCGACGGGGGGGGAGAGACCTCAGTTCTAAAACGAGTGGCCGGAGCTGGTAATCGAGGTCGAATTGAATAATCGTAGAACAGAGTACAAACCAAACCTTTGTAGACGAATGTTGATAGCGAATGTCTGTATGGTGAATGTTGATGTGTCGATAAGCGAACTGCAGGTGACGAATGGTGTTGAACGGTGTCGACGCGGCGCATTGTAGAAGCGAATTGCCTCAGCGATGAGTGCTCGACGAAATGTGGCGAACGAATTGTATCTGCTTTCTCCTTGTCTATCCTTTTTGATGAGCGGGTGTATAGGCATGGTGAGTTGCGTTGGTGTCTTCAGCTGTGGTGAATTAAGCTATCTTATTAGGAGGGAAAATAGTAATTTTCTAAAATTTGAAGTTTGTTTTCACGAGAATTCCTATGTGCTCTTTTATGGGTATTTATGATTATTTCTTCTTGTTGCTGTTTGTCTGTTACATCCTGGACTTGGAGTCGAGAAAACCTGGTTTTATAGTTACTAAAGTGGATCGGGTATATTTCTTGAATTTTACCCATAGTTCTTTCGTCGGTTTTGTTGCAATTTATTATAGAGGGGTTTAGGTACCTTTTTAGGAGATTTATTAATGTTTCTGAGTTATATTCCGGTTCTTCAATGACGTGTCTATGGTATGTGGGGAATACTATCTTGAATTGATAGGTAGAAGTTGGGCCTGAATTTAAGAAGATTTGGTTTTTGAAAACGTTAATTGGGGATTCTACATGCCAAATTAAGTTGTCGGATGAGCTCTCGTCACTATGCTGGGTTACTGACAAGGCGTTAATTGGTTCGGGAGGCGTTCTTGATAGTGCGTCGGCTACCACGTTAGTTGTGCCTGGTTTGTAATGGAGTTCATGATTGTATTCTTCCAGTGTGGCTTTCCAACGTTTCATTTTGGAATTGTTATTTTTATTGCTGAGGGCCTGTGTAAGGGGTTGGTGGTCTGTATAAATTTTTACTTTGGCTGAACCGTATAGATAATTCCTGAAGTTGTTTAGAGCCCAGATGATTGCTAAACACTCTTTTTCGTTCGTAGCATAGGCTTCTTCTGTTTTGGTTAGTGTTCGGGAGATGAAAGCGATGGGGTGTTTGTCTTGCGAAAGGACTGCACCAATTGCAAAGTTTAACGCATCGGTCGTTAGATGGAATTCTTTATTGAAGTCAGGGTAGGAAAGTATGACGTCGTCAGACATGAGTGAATTTTTAATTTTGTTGAAGGCATCCTTTGCGTCTTCATCCAATTCGATATTGATTTTGCTGGACTTGTTTATAGATATACGTCCTTCTTTCCCTCTTAAGAGTATGGTTAGAGGTTTAGCCAGCATGGCGTAATCTTTACTAAAGCGACGATAGTAGCCGGAAAGGCCTAAAAATGAGCGAAGTTGCTTAATATTTTTGGGGTAAGGTATTTTAGCTATTGCTTCTACCTTTGAGGGATTCTTTGTTATTCCTTTTGAGGAAATAATAAATCCTAGAAACTCTACTGAGTCCCTGAAAAACTGGCATTTGTCTATTTGTATTTTCATGTTTGCGTCTTCAAGGGTTTTGAAAATTTGGTTTTAGTGGAGAATGTGCTCTTCTTCAGAGTTGCTGAAAACGACTATATCATCGATATAGACATAGCAAATTTTCCCAATGTGATGACGAAGAATGTCATCTAAGGCTCGCTGGAAAATTGAAGGGGCATTCTTGAGTCCGAATGGCAGTCTTGTGAATTCGTATTTGCCATTGTTTATTGAGAAAGCGGTTTTCTGTTATCGGATTCTTTGAGAGGGATTTGATTGAATGTACTTTTTAATTCCAAAACGGAAAAGTATTTGTTTTTTCCAAGCTGGGATAGTACCTCATTAATTTGTGGTATTGGGTAACGGTCTACTACAGTAATCGAGTTATTCTATGACTTTAGTGGTATAGGTAAGTTTATCGTTTGGTTCTGTAAAGAGATTAGAAAAATTTTCGACTAAATTATTAATTTCCTTCTGATGTTTTTGTGACAAGTTATCTTCCTTAATATCTATTTTGTTAACAAAACTTGAAGCTAGCTGTTTGATTTTAATTTTGGTATTGCCTTCTAATTCCATGAAATTATTCTTTACGTGGATGACTGCGTCAAGCTCTTTAAGGCTATCATTCCCAATAATACCATGGAATGATGTCAGAGTTGGGAGGAGGTAGAATTTCAGTTTTTTGTCTGAGTTAAATAGGTTTAGAAAGGTATGCTGTTTGATTTCGATGTCTCCTGCTATGGATTTCGCAAAAAAAGTGCGTTCGTTATTTATTGGATTGGCCACGATAGAGGATCGTATATAGTTTTTCGTAGATCCTGTATCTACTAAAATTTTCACAATATCTCCACTCTTCCGCCTGCATTTAACATAAGGCAGCGAAGAGTGACTCATTCTAAAAAATGTAAGTCAGTCGTGTCTATGTAGCTATCGTCCTGACCTGCATCATTTCTGTCGCTGTAACATTCGTCATCGTAATGGCTAGAGTTGTCGTTCGTCTGCTCGTCAATTGTCGTGATGTCGATAGTAAGCTTGGGGTTGTTCGGAATCTATATAGAAATTTCTTTGGATTTTATTAGGGGGCACAGATGCTGGAGGGTTGCCAGGAGGAGGTCTTTTGTTAGTAGGGTCATTATTACGTGGCCTATTCATATAATTAATATTCCTAGTTCGCATTGATGGGTCAATATCCATTGGTTCTGGACATGGCTGTGGCTTATGCAAAGGATGTGGTGGTGGATTGTAATGCTGTTGTATATATTGGGGCGCTTGTTGCTGGCGTTGAATTTGATAGTTCATTTGCGGTGGTCTATGTGGAGTGGCTGCGTACAACCTTGGTTGGGGCATGTATGCCAATTCGGGGTAAAACTCGTTGTTCATCCTTCTTGGAGGTAGTGGTGGACGAAACTCTTGTGGTTTCCTGCTGATATTGTTATTATTGCTGAAGGCATAATGTGACCTGAAGGTTTGATTCTCTAGTTTGAGACACAAGTAGAGTGCCTGAGGGAGATCTGCTGGTTCCCTCATTCCAAGGAGTCTCGGTAGATCTCCTTTGAGTCCGCGAACGAACGTGTCTAGGGCTTTATCCCTATATGTACGAGTCAGAAGGTGCATGGCTTCTGCGCCGACTTCCTTGCATCCCAGTTTGTTCAGAATCAGTGAAAGATGAGAATATACCTTTTGGTAAAATTCTTGAATTGTATTGCTACCCTGTACGAGAGAGGTCATTTGGTACTCAAGGGTACCAAGGTCGCGTTTATCCGCGTAATGCAATGTTAGGCAACTGGAGATCGCCCTCCAATCCAGTGGAGTGTTATAGGACTCCAAGGCAATGTCGGCATTGCCCACGATTCTGTTTCTAATGACATTGAGGATGCCATAATATTTTGGGGTACCTCTTTGAGACTCGTATATCTGGAGGATCCGGTCCACGCTTTTCTTCCAAGATGTGAATTCTCCCGGATTTCCGGAGAACTCCCGAAGACATCGTACCACATCTGGTATTTTGTCTAACTCAGAGACATTCCCGGGTAGTCTTGAGTCTATGGTAATGTCCGTGAAATTTGAAAAGTTGGAATTTGGGTTAAGGGCGGCTTGAACCATGTTTCGCCCTTCAGTCCTTAAGACATTGTTCACAATTCGTGTGATTACGGTAGTTAACTCATCCATAGAGAATGAATTAGAAGAGGCAAGAGGCTGACCAGAAGGTGCTGGTGGCCCTTGGGGTGCATTAAGTATTGGTGGCCGAACGAGGTTGGCAGGATTAACTGGCATGATTGATATATTTCTATTATTCACTTTTTTATTTTAAAAATTTAATTCATCCCTAGCTTATTTTGTTTTGAGGTAAAACTTTCTTGTTAAATTTTTCACTTTTAGTTAGCTTATTTTCGATATTTTTATTTATTTATTTATTTTCGATATAATATTATCTCGCCTAGTTCAATTAATTTTTTCTGAATTACGCTCTCTTTCTTAAATTATGTCACTATTCTTAGATTGTGTTCACTTTTGCATTAAAGATTTCTTAAACATAGTTTGTTTCACATTAAACAGTTTCACTTTTTATATTTTTACAAATTCTTTTACATATGTGAATATATTAGTATTGATTCTTAAAATTAATTCTTAGTCTAGTAGCAGGAACATTCTCCTGGGCAGGCGGCTAACGTTTTGCGTTTCCCGTTTGCTATTTGGCGACTAGGGGCCTCTTTTCCTGCACTTCTGTTGAGTCCTAGAAACGTTGGGCGCCAGTTAAAGAAACTTTAACTAAATTTCTTTAAAAAAAAATTTTATTTATTACTTCATGGTGACTTGATGTTGTCAATTCTCCGAATTGACTTATTTGGGTTGCGCGTGTTGGATTTCCGCTTCGCTTTACTGTGGGAAATATTGTGCAACCAAAGATGCATTTCTGCTATGCTTTGCTGATTACGCATTATTATTATTTAGCAATTGTTAACATTTGCCATGTTAACATATGTACATATATCGCGATCCAACTATTTCTCTCCTTTATCTCTCGTACGCTTTCCTCTCTCTAAATATTTACCAACGAGCCAATAAAAAGTTACATACATAACTTTATACAAGTAATAATTTATTAAATATATTTATTACAACGGTCAATGAACTTTAAAAAAAACTGGAACAAACCGAAATCAAAGTTCATGTACATGGAGGATATCCATATCATATCATGACATTGAAAAATTAAAATTAACCAACATAGATATTTTTGTATGCGCATTTGTACATACATATATAAGTACATACATATTTATAGTATATAACAAAACATTTGCACACATACAAATTAATAACTCTGTCGGGCAACTGCACGTGGTCAACTGCCTGTGGGAAACTACCTCGTTTTCTTTAATATGTTTCCTTATATAAGTTAATACAACAAGTCGCAACTCCCAAAATTGATCGACATTATTGCTGATCAATAAATAATAATATCAACAACAATAATCAACTTCAATTATGCTGACCATTCAACATATGTTAAACTCTGCCGACGCCGCTGCCGTTGAACCACAGCTAGCTTAGGGTATTTTTAAGATTCTATTTTTCAGTTTCTTTTAAAAACTCAATAAAGAAGAACTTAACTGGCGCCCGAGCAGGGACGAACGAGGCTAATAATACTTAAAAGTTGAACTTCGTTGGACATCGGTGGATTGTAAGTCTTGTAAGGCAAGCCCGCAGGACACCTTCTACTCAAGAGTAAGTTGCAGCATCCCTAGTAGGGAAAAGACGAACCAAACGGGAGAGACTCGGACTACCAAGAAGGGCAGCCACACCAAAAAATTGCAATGTAAGTTAGATTTAAGTGAAAATTAACATTTTTAAAATCTTATTTTAAATATTTTATTTTAAAATCTTATATTAAATCACAAATTAAAATTTTAAAGTGAATATTATCTTTTTTTTGAAATTTGAATTTCTATATAAAAAATTAAAGTATATAATTGAGTAAAATGGAAGATATTGAAAAAATTATAAAGTGAATATTATCCGGAAATTTTTAAATTCTATCATTAAGCAAAGAGGATTTTATTAAAAAAAATATACATCGAATTGCATTTTTGAAGCAATTAAAATCGTAAATAATATATTTCTAAAAAAGGCGTAAAGCGATAATAAAATAATTACTCCTACTATTGCAAACAATTAACTTACGAAGTTTTGTACGCAAAAGTAGTATAATTTAACCCAATTCTGCGATTCCTACCCAAAGGACCCTCCAGAATAAAAGGGTAAAATAAGCTACTGGTTTTCAAAAACAATAATAATAAATTAAAATAATGATATTGATTGATTAAGGCGAATCAGGAAAAACTTATGGTAGTAAAAATACTCCTATTATGTTAATAATACAAAATTAAATTTTGCAAAAAACGGATGGCTAATCCAAACAATTTAGTTAGACCTCCATTAATTGATATTGAAGAAAATCCCCACCAACGACAAAGACTGTTACAAAGACAAGCGACATTTCAAAACAACAGAAATATGACCCAACCCAGCGACTTAACAAATGACATTCGGTAAGTGTTATATGAACAATTACCGATTTTATTACAACAAACTTCAAATCAAACATTTGATTTTACCAATGTAAAGTGTCAAGGAATTGACCAAGAGCACCTAGGTAATTTAGGATAACTAGACAAAGTGCCATACGTAGTAAAAAGTTTAAAAGAATTTTCCGGTGACCCAGCCGAGTTTGGTTCATGGAAAAAAAGTGTAGACAGAATTTTAAAAACGTACGAACACACAGTTGGTACGCCAAAGTACTTTGGTAATTTGCATAGCATTCGCAATAAAATAACTGGTAACGCAGTCACTGCGTTAGAATCGTACAACGTACCTTTAAATTGGAGTGCCATCTCCAAATGTCTTACGCTACACTATGCAGATAAAAGGGACTTGGGTACATTAGAGTACCAAATGACCACCATAGCACAAGGTGATAACCAGTCTGTTAAAGAATTCCATCAGGCCGTCTATAAACATTTATCGTTGATCCTTAATAAGATAGGGTGTATGGAATTAGGCAGAGAATCGGAACAATTAATGGCCAAGCTGTACAGGAATAAGGCTTTTGGTACCTTTATTCGCGGATTACGTGGAGACCTTTCATGTCTTCTTGGCATGAAGGAGCCTGCTGATTTACCAACTGCATTGCATTTATGTTTGAAATTGGAAAATCAAGCATACCGTACCAATCATGCGTCAAATACAGGATAACAAAACATATTTAGAAATCAACCCTATAGACCAACTTTAGTACCACGCCAGGTTCCGACACCTCACTTTTCACAAAACCCAACTATGAATCCCAGACAATTAAATAATTTTTTCGAACAACCACAACAAAGGCCATATTTAACAATTCGCACGGAACCATAACGTACAACGACCATTATACCAACCATCTCGTCCTATGGTTGCCAAACCACAACCACGACCAGAACCGATGGACATTGACAGAAGTATCCAAACTAAGCAGATTAACTACATGAATCGACCACAATTTGATTAAGGTAAAAGAAAACCCATGCCTACTGCCGAGATAGCCAAACGACAAAGGAATTTTAATATTCAAACAGATACTTACCAACAAACAGGCACAGAAGAACCAGTACCAACTAAGACTGATTATCAGCAAACTATCTCAGAACAAGAAGGACAGACAGATTACGATGAAACACTTAGCGACTATACCGAAGTTATTGAAATAATCCGATTATATTTGTCTTAATTTTTTAGAATAACTGACTCCTCACTTCCGTACTTCGAATGTAAGGTGAGCAGCGGACAATGCTTAAAATACTGATTATTACCGGATCCAATAGAAATTATATTCAGCCAAAATTTGTACAGAATCCACTACAGAATGAAACCCCATTTAATGCAGTATGCGTAGGAGGTAAAATAAAAATAACCCATTACAAAATGGCTAATTTGTTTAATGATCCAAAATCAATAGTTAAATTCTTTTTATTACCCACGCTCAGAACATATGACGGAATATTAGGAAATAACAGTTTGAAGGAACTAGGTGAATTATTGACACTGAAAGAGGAAAATAGTTCCTTAGAAACGGCATGAGTATTCCCACAAAAGAGAAAACATTTGAATCAGTAAATGCAATTATACCCATATTAGATCATCTTACAAATTGTCAAAAAAAGAATTAAACCCTTTGCTAAAAAATACCCAAATCTCTTTGCAAAACCCGATGACAAACTGACCTATACCACTAACGTTAAAGCCGAAATACGCACAAGTAGAGACACACCAGTATACTCAAAATTCTATCAGTACCCGATGGCTTTGAAGGACGAAGTCAACAAGCAAGTTAAAGAACTTTTAGATAACAGTATAATACGACCTTCCAGATCATCCTTTCCTGATGCATTATCTCGAGTACCAAAACAATATGAAATTAATTCAATATCAGAAACCCAACACAGTGCTCAAAGCTCTTCTCATATTCTTATTCCCAGCATTGAGGTACTGATAAACCAAATTTTTATTTACAAAGAACATCCTCCTGACTACAAGTTTACCATTCCATTCCCTACATTCCATAGACACTCTGTTTTTCAACCAACATATTCTGATGACGATCTAATGAAAATATTGAGAATGTACTTAAACCCTTCAGTAATAAATGGAATCTACACGACAGAAGACATAATGGGACAGATTCAATGATCGTATTCAGAACATTTCAGGTCTTTTAAAATCAGATTTACTCAAATGAAGGCAGAAGACATAACAAAAGAAACAGACCAGGATAAGATAATTTTACAGATTCACAACAGGGCTCATAGGAACGCTCAGGAAAACAAACTGCAACTATCAGAAAAATATTATTTTCCGAAAATGAGATAAAGAATAGCTACATTGGTAAAACAATACCAGGTATGCAAGGAAGAAAAATATGATAGGCATCCCCAAAATCCAGCAATTACAGAAACCCCAATACCTCAGTTTCATGGACATACACTTCACATAGACATATTCTCGACTGAAAAAAATAGTCTTAACAGCAATAGATAAATTTTCGAAACTTGCACAAGCAAGAATAATCCAGTCAAAATCAATAGAAGATATAAAAAAACCTTTGCATGACATTTTATTTTATTATGGAGTACCCAAGTGCGTTATAGTAGATAACGAAAAGTCTCTTAATTCTGCAACTATTACTTTCATGATGAAAGATCAGCTAGGTATAAATGTTTCTAAAGCTCCGCTCTGTAAATGGACAAGTTGAAAGATTTCATTCCACCCTTTCAGAAATTATGAGATGCTTAAAAACAAAACAAGTACATCGGACATTACAATTACTCAATACATTCCGTAACAAAAAAAAACGCCCCCTAGAAATATTTTTCAGTAGAAACGTAACCACAGACCCTGAGGAATACTGAAACAAAAACAGGCAACTGACCTAGAAAACCATAGCAAGGACCGCAAAAAAATTAAAACTTACACACCAGGGCAGACAATATTTGTTAAGCAAAATAGCAGATTAGGATCTAAACTTTCACCGCAATGTAAAAAGGAAATTGTAAAAGAAGACAAACACACAACAATTATTACAGCAAATGGGAGAGTTGTTAATAAAAGTAACATCGAAAATGTTTAGTTAGTCAAATGTCTAACAAACAAAAAAACAAATATTATTATATTATTTCTAACCTTTTATAATTCACTGTTCCAGGATAATATTACTCTTATTGTGGTTGTCAATGGGCAAAATAATATATAATAAATACTTTACTTTTAAACGAAATAGAATTACAAGAAGTCCACAAAATATTTCAAAAAAAATAATATAACAACTCTATCAGTCGAACAAATGTTAGAGTTCGCTGAAATATCAGTCTTACATAATAAAACAGCTACATTGTAAAAATTCCAAAATTAGAAGCAACCAATTATCAAAATTTATTAATAAAACCAGTTGTAAAAAATAAACTAATAGTTCACTTAGAAATACAAAATAACATAACCCATTATCTGAAAGGAACATATCTCGGACACTATTGGAATGAGAACATAACCATAAATAATAAAGAATTCAGCAACAAGGAGAAAACTATTTTGAAACCCGGAGCACCACTCATCCAAATGACCCCAATAGAATTGGAGCGTCTTCAAATATTATCATTGGAATCCCTACACGCACTCAACATAAAAAAAAGGAAACAATTAGACCAAAAAAATACAGATTCCTCCTCGGACCGAATAGCTATAATTTTTCTATCGGCCATTATTATAGCAATATTTGTAAAACAAAAATTTTGAAAAAGTTCCGACAGAAATCATGAGTGAAACGAACAATTTTCCTAGATCTGTCCAACCACAATTTAATAACATACCATACTTTTAATGCTGCTTGAGGACAAGTAGGAATTTGAGGAGGGAGAATTAATACAACAAGTATTTTTTTCAACAATATTTATTGCGACAATGTAGTTGTTAAAGTTCAATAACTTAAGGCTACGTTTATGACCGAGCGGATTCGCGTCGCGCGATGCGATGAAAATCGCTACTAGCGATCAAGTACATAAATCCATACGGAGGTGTTTATCGTGCAGCGATTCAGCGAAAAGCGGTTTCAGCGAAAATGGAGCGACTGCTAGCGACGAAAATCAGCGATCAAAATTTTTGATTCAGTTGAGCGAATCGCGATAAACACGATGGACAAATTTATTGAAAAAGTGCGAAATAAAGAAATTTGTGGAATCTGCGTCATCTTATCATAATAGAAACAAAATCAGAAAAGCTTGGGAAGAAGTAGAAAAAGAATGCGGTTTGGAAGGTAAGTAATAGTTAGTATTATTTTATTTTTATGTAATAAACAACCTATACTTAAGTGATTATAACATTTTTTTGAACAAAATATTCCTTAAAATTGTTTCGTATAGTCGTAGCAGCTTCAGAGCTTCTGTAATACTGCCTCTGCCTATTCATATTTATGGGAATAGTTTGCTGAACTTGCATTAAGGTTTGCATACAAACTCCCGCTTTATCAATTATAATATTGTGTAGCAAATAAATAGTTTTACTATTTGTTCTGCACCATAAATATCAGTTTCGATTGATTTGGTTAGTAAACGCCATTTGTTTGTAATAATACCCAAAGCACATTTAAAGGATTTTCTGGATTTAGATAGCATTGTGTTGAATAGTTCAGAGTCATTGTTCAAATTTGTTTTAGAATATGGGCGCAATAAATATTTTCTGAGTGGATATGCTTTATCTCCAAGCAATACGAATGGTGCTGCAATTTCTGTGCCTGGTAGATTCCGCTCTTCTGGAATTTCATATTCTCCAGTTTCTATAAGCTTATGTAATGTTGAAGCTTCAAAAATGCCACCTTCACTCTGTTTGCCATAAGCTCCAACTTCAATGGCAGTAAACTTGTAGTCAGCAGAGGCAACACCTTGTAAAATGATGGAAAAAAAGTGTTTGTAGTTGAAAAACATGCTGCCAGAATGCGGTGGCCTTTTGCAACGAATATGTTTGCCGTCGATACTTCCAATGCAATTCGGAAATTCCCATTTTTATCAATTCTTCATTTGTTTTGCGATTCAAATGTTTGGAAACCAGAGACGTCCAAAGGGCGGCACATACTTCTCTAGTAATTTTGGCTACTGTAGCAATTCCTATGCGATAAGAAAAAGCAAAAGATCGGAATGAATTTCCCGTTGCTAAAAACCTGAAAATAAATTTAAACGAAATTATTCTTTTTACATGTGTTTCAGCTGGCTCTGCTGCAAAAAAATGGAAAAACTTGAAGGACACCTATCGTAGAGAACTTCGTAAGGAAACTGTGGTGGCTTCAGATATTATGGAATCGTCCTCCATGTCAGGTAACGTGATCAATGAAACAAATTGTGATGAATTGGTGGAACTTGATGATGAAGATAAATCGGAAACTCCTGAATCCATAAAATTGATGCAGCCTACACCTAAAAAATTAAAGAAAAAACTTGCAGAAAGCTCAGCGTTTTTGGAGTTGGAGGAAAAGAGGCTTAAGCTTCTAGAACAAGCAACGATGAGGAGGATGATGATTACCATTTTCTTATGAGTTTCAAAAAATACATGAAAAATATGGCTGGAGAAAAAAATAAAATTTCGCATAAAAATGCAGGAGACAGTACGACATTATGTACGGCAGAGATAATCAGGAATCGGCTACGCCAGTTTCTTTATTAGTTATGTGAGTAGCAGCCCAAATATTGAAACGCAGGATTTAAACAGCTTCATTTTTCCAAATGCGCAAAATTTTAATTAAGCTACTTAATGTTAATGTGTGTAATATTATATTAAATATATTATGTAAGTGAACAAGTATAAATATTGAAATTGAATAAAAATTTATGGAATGGATACATAATATTGTATATTACTTACCTTATGGTCAGTGCGAGCCTTTACAGCATCAATAGGTGTTTTCTGATTTCTAGTATTTTTTCTATATGTTTGGATATATTATTCAAGATATAATTAAACGTGTCAATTCTCATTCGGTAATGCTCCAAAAATTTCTCAGGATATTGTAGAAGGCGGGTGTGTAAATGATGGAACTCTCTATGGCTTTTGCGTTCTTTGCAAATTGGATGCACTTGGAATCTTTTCTGTTTACAAAATCTTAAAATCTGCTGACGCACTAAAAGACTACTTTCTGTAAAAGAAACTACGAACCGATTTGACGTTATAAATTTTGCTGTACTGTAAACACTCAATCGCTAGCGATTACGATGGCTAAACCGCTGGTAGCGATAGAGCGATTTTCATCGCATCGCGCGACGCGAATCCGCTCGGTCATAAACGTAGCCTAAAACTTGACACAACAAATATTTATTCAACATAACAACAATCATTGCAATAATGTTGTTGTTAAAGTTGAATAACATAAACAAACATCCGTCGCAACTCCCAAAATTGATCGACATTATTGCTGATCAATAAATAATAATATCAACAACAATAATCAACTTCAATTATGCTGACCATTCAACATATGTTAAATTTTGCCGACGCCGCTGCCGTTGAACCACAGCTAGCTTATTGTATTTTTAAGATTCTATTTTTCAGTTTCTTTTAAAAACTCAATAAAGAAGAACTTAACTTGTGCAATATTTTGCTTAAGTCTAGATACAAATATTAATCTTACATGCTAGGAAGTATATCTACAATCCACTTGAGATAGGACATATGTTACAAGTGGAAAGATTCATCTTACAATCTATGAATTACATTTTGGGGATCATCTAAGGCTGACAGTATTAGCAAAGTACATGCAATGTTTCAATACTGACCCTATTGGTCGTAAGTGTCGTGTTACATATTTATGAAAGATAAAGAATATGTTTATGTAATATGAACTGGTGGTATTAACTCCCCCACCTCTAAATTGAAGCGTCCCGATTCAAAGAGGAATAGTGCAATTATGCTCTACCCTTTACTATTACGGGGGTTGATTTCTCAATGTTAGGTCTTCTTCATTTAGAAAAGTGTATGTGGCAGTCTTTGTATGTTTTACGACAAAGGCAGTACACCTATAGCTGTGTTCAGATCTGACACTGCGGCTTTCCTCGTAGGATTTGCACGCTTTGTTGGACGATGCGGATTTCCCTCAAAGATTATGAGCGACAATGGGAAAAATTTTATCGGAGCTCAAAGAGCCACCGAGAAAGAGTTCCTAAACTTTATGAAAGAAGTATCTCCTGAAATTGTTAAAAAATATGCACACCAAGGATCGATTATAAAAAGCTTTAAGTCCCATTTAAAGAAAACGGCTGGTAATCATAAATTCAATTATGAAGAGTTTACTACACTACTCACTCGTATCGAAGCCGTATTAAATTCAAGACTTTTATACCACTTTCGCAAGATCCCTCCAATTTCACAGCTCTTACACCTGGACACTTCCTCAGAGGAGCAGCACCATACCTTAGACAGAAGGAGACTCACTCAGTTTAATAAATCGATGGAAAAAAATCAAGACTCTCCATCACGAATTCAGCCACTGATGGAAGGAGGACTATCTTAAAGATCTCGCAACCCCATGCAACAAACCAACCACACTACACACACACCATACGTAATCGTTTTCACCACCTAACCGATCAAAAAGGATTGGTTATATCGGGGTGGGCCCAATTTGATTTCTACGCCCGTAAGATATACCCACGTCTCGCCAGTTTATCAACGGTTGATCTGCTTTAATGTGATCCAAAACTGGAAAAACCCTTTCGGTCATGCGTCTGGTTGCGCACTAGCAGCAGTGTAAATATATATAAAAGTATATTTGAAACCATATCAAATTGTGAATATAAATAAAAATAAATTATATCAACATAAAAAAATATAAAGTATTGTGAATATATTTAAATATAATTTTGTTGAAGTGGTGAAATAAAATATAAGTTGTTGAATTTTACCTTTATATTGCCAAATTATAAATCTTTCACTTAAACACGAACAAAACGGTATACATCATCAAAAGCTAAAAGCGTAAGTACTCCCCCCACATAATCAGTGAAACTAAATGTAACGAACAATGGAGGATGGAGTCATGTTTAGAAGATTCTTTTACATATGACTCGTGCAGCTCACGAGTTCCGGTCTTCGACCAAGTATCCTTTGAGTAGCCTAAGAACATCCTTTTGAAGGCGAGCTTAAGTGAGAAGACGAAACATCCCCTACATAGGGTTGTGACGACCATGGCAAAGGAAATAAGAACTACGAATTGAGGGCATGCCCTTGGAATGTCCTGTTCCTTTATTGCGAAGGTGCCGCTGCCCAGCTGGTTGATGTCTTCGTAAAAATAAAGGCTGACGTCACCGCCGTCCAAGAAACGAGAGGGACGGAACGAGGACTGAGGTGAGTAGGTCCTTGAGGCATTTTCCGCAGTGGCCTTGTATAGGAGCCGAAATTTGGAGTGCAATTTGTAATGGGAGATCGACTCCGTCGCCGAGTGCAATCATTCACTCCAGTGATCGAACGTCTAGCCACAATTTGCATTAACGCGGGATTGTTCAACACATCACTACGGTTTACCGACCTAGGCGGCGAAGTGGATCAGCCTCAACCCATTTGGGGATATTTCTCGTGGGGACTGATCGGTCGCGGCCCGAAAAATGGTTGTATGTATTACTAAATTCTAGAACAGGAAAATACATCAAGCTACTTGGCTGCCTCCGGATCGAAAAGCCACCAATCAGATCGATCATGTTGTGATAGACGGAAAATACGTCTCCAGCGTTCTAGACGTATGTACGCTATGAGGTCCTAACATCGACTCGGACCACTATCTTGTTGCAGCCACAATTCGCACCCGCCTTTGTGCAGCAACAAACGTACGTCGTTTTGTATGGCAGCTATATGCTATAGTAATCCGATCTGAACAATTTCTTCTGATATCACATTGTTTCCGTAAACAACTAAGTAGCTGCCGCAGCCGTTGTCTGCGTGAAATTATGTGTTTTGAAGTGAATTGAAAATTGAATTTATCGTTTAATTTTTTTTTCAATGTAACGCAGCTTGATAAACAACATTTTTTGATTTCTGTTCCGGTGTACAGAAAAGATGGGTTTCCAACTCGTAGGCACGCCATGTACATATATCTGGCCGTGTGAAAAACATAGCATTTGCAAATTTATGCCACACACTATCTGACTATCCTTATATCCTGTTGATTGGAATCTCAAATGCAATATACTTTTGAACTGAAATGGCAAATCGTTAGAACTTAAAGAAATTTGTAGGATCAAGCATTCTGCCCCCCTTGTATTCGATAGGTGCGTCACAATCAGTCGGGTTCCATTACACAGTTGGGAAACATAATAACGACTGATTATTCTTGAACTCTCGACGCGTCACTCAAGGAGGACGATGCGTCGATTATTAAGACTAGGAAAAAGGAAAATGAATTAGTTAAAGAAAACACCCAGTTTTGTGTTTAATATAAAAAGCGAATTTATTATGACTAATACATTGAATGGTTATAAATTACATTGTTAATAATGGTGATGATGGCCGGTGGACGTCTTCTGATACTCTTCCTTCTTTTTTGAAAGTTGAAAAAAAGTGATTAGCTTGCTAAGCTATTGAGTGCAGTGTAGCGATTTTAACGAAACTATTGCCAGTTGAGTGAAAGTTGTTAGCGGTTTATGTCAACAGCTAACTGCAATAGTTTGTTATATACTTACTAGGGTGGGTAATAAGAGTTTAGGCACTGGCCTAAACAACGACAGATCCAACTTTAAGACGCAAATGATGAGGTGGAATACCAAGTTTCTCCAAAGGATTTAGAAAGTCCACTGCATAATTCACTGCGGTGTAAATGTTCTGCCATTGTTGTCTGTTGAGCTATGGCGATAGAGTGGATATCAATCATTTCCACTTTGTGTTTCCGAAAAAAAAGCACGGATAGTGTTCCGCGCATCTCTTGTCAGACATACAAACCGAAGTGGGATTATGGTGTCCCCAAGGTTCATGAACCTTATTGGATTTCATCACTTCTATAATACTGGATCCTTCTCTGCATCAGGAATTTCCGCAGAAACGATTTAATGAATTTGATCTGGTGTAACCAGCATCTAATAAAGAATGTGTGCGTACGGCAAACCTTGATTGAAAAGTCGTGCTGTGACATCGTGACGATCGCTTGCTGATTGACCGCGATCCATAATACCGCACGTATGTCAGCGCATCCAGGGATTACTCGGTCATGTGCCTTGGGCTGCCATTGTATGTTGATGCCCAAAAGAACGTCGACCGCTATTAGCGCAACCACTTCGTGGCATCGTAACAAATTTCAATCTCTAATTGATCATTTTGTGTGAAATACCATTTTGCGATTTATTTTTATATATAAGATCGTGAATATATCTTGTCAAATGTGAAAGTTTTCCATACAAAAACTTAATTCCTATCATTCTGTTTGTATGTCAGCTATATGCTATAGTTAACCGATCTGAACAATTTCTTTGGAGAGTGCATTGCTGCCTTAGAGAATAATCTATACACAATTTTGTGAACATATCTTGTCAAGTGAGAAAGTTTTCCTAACAAGAACTTGATTCCGATCATTCAGTTTGTATGGCAGCTATAAGTTATACTTGTCCGGTATCGGCAGTTCCTACAAATGAGCAGCTTCTTGAAAAGGATATGTCGTTTGCAAAATTTCAATTTCAGATAAGACAGACAGACGAACATGACTAAATCGAATCAGCTCGACATACTGATCATTTATATACATATTTTATAAAGTCTCCGACCCGTTCTACTGGGTGTTACAAACTTTGTGACAAACTTAATATACCCTGTTCAGGGCATAAAAAAAGGGGCTGAAATGCGTGAGTGTGAAGAGCTTGATAAGCTGGCCTACAGAGGTAATGCTGGAAAATTCTAAATGCGGCTTACAGAAGGTTTCAAGACCGGAGAATACTCTTGAAGAACCTCCAAAATTGATCTAGTCATCGATGCCCAGATCGGCGGAGGCCGACAGTTTACCGGCTGAACTATTCAAACATGGCGGCGAAAAACTGATAAGGAGCATGCATCAGCTTCTTTGTAAAATATGGTCGGACGAAAGCATGGCCAACGATTGGAATTTATGTGTGCTATGCCCAATCCACAAAAATGGAACACCACAATCCGCGCCAACTACCGTGGGATAAGCCTCCTCAATATCGAGTCTAAGGTTCTATTGAGCGTATTGTGTGAAAGATTAAAGCCCACCGTCAACAAACTGATTAGACCTGGCAAATCAACAACCGACCAGATATTTACCATGGGCCAAATCTTGGAAAAGCCCCGTGAGTGGAGAATCTACACAGACCACCTCTTCGTCGATTTCAAAGCTGCTTTCGACACCGTGAAAAGGAGCTGCCTTTAAAATGTCTCCTGTCATCAGAGAAACAGTCGTCGCACTCGCGAATTGGCTCTCACGTCACTGTTGATAGTGATACTTTTGTATATTTAGGAACCAGCATAAACATCACTAACAATGTCAGCCTGAAAATCCAACACAGGATAACTCTTGCCAACAGGTGCTACTTCGGACTGAGTAAGCAAGTGAGCGAGTTTTCGAGAGAAAAGTTCTGCGAAAGATTTATGGGATATATGCGGCACAAAGTTTCCGGGAAATTCGCAAAGCTTGATATTAGTTGCAGGAAAGTATTGGCCCGAATCAACCTATTTTTGACATACAGACATACCATTATCAGAAAAAGACTATCTCTGGTATTCAATTATATATCTCATACATTGACCAATATTTTCGATCAAAAGTCAACTATAGGTACTGGGGTCCACATATTCGGTACCTAAGCTCTTGAACATTTTTGGTATTGAAGGTGACGTTATATGGAGAGTGAGCGGGTAGAAGTTCTTAGAAGATGTGATTTAAATCCTCTGGGCCAAATTATATTTTTATGTATATCTCAATTTAGTGTTTACTTATGGTACTTTATATTTTTTCAGTTAATGGCGATTTGTGGGCGTAACAGTGATAACCCGTGCACTAATTTTCAATAAGCCCTCTCAATTTTTCTTAATTTGCAGCTTGAACAGACGGACAGACAGATAGTCAACCAGATTTCAACTTTTCTTGTTACCCTGCTCAGCAGTTAGGAGAGCACAGGAAAATGATGTGTAGCATTTGCAAAGAAATTTAGTTGATCGGCAACGTCCTACACATAGAAGAATTTTGCAAAATAGGGCACGTGTTTTAGGAAATTTATATCGAGTTAAATTATGCTAACATTATGCACCCATCAGTTTATATTGGATTAATGCCATTGCAAATTAAATTCAAAAATGTTGTGCCAATGGAAAAGTGAAATTACCGGCATTGAACCCACCTCCAGAGACTTTCAGATTTTTGGTTTGACCTGAGTTGAACTTTTTTAGCGAATATTCAAACTTATAATTTATATTTCCAAATGACTTTCGTTTGGTGCGACAATATCAATCCTTTCTGATCAAAGTGAATTTTAGTCTTTCCAAAAATTATTTCCTCCGTTTGAAAATTCTACACTTCAGATTCAAGGCCAGATTTACCCTAGAAATCTCATTACTGCATTCACCAATATTGGATTGGAACATCGTAGCTCTATCGCCTCAAGTGTGAGAAGAGAAATTGTTGTATGTCTAAAAAAAATATTTCCAACGATTAAAATGGATCGGTTTGATTGTTTCAAAGAGCCCTTTATTGTGTGCCGTCAGATGATTACAGAATTGTCATTCGAGCTCATAAAACTTCTTTTGGGGAGCACGCAAGGAGATATAATGCTCCTACTATTAATGAAGTTGCTTATTCGGAGATAAATTCCAGTCTCGATATATTGTTGCATCGTAGGAATTCAAATTTACAACGCATCATTGATATGTTTACAATTTTCGATTTTAATTTGTCAAGGAGGGGATGGGTATCCTTTTAATGTAAGCCCATGAATTCACGATTCGCCAAAATGAGATTAATTATATTTTATACTGTCGAGGACTTTTATATCAGTATACTGTAGATACATATGTAGGCCAGATTGAAACTGAGCGATTGAATTTTATTCGGTTTTTTCTTCTCCTTAGCTGGCGTCCCTAGATGTCGACACATGCTTCCCATTCGATTTCTGGTATTATTTCCGGATATTTTGATATACTGTCACTGAGAGCTTTATCAAATGAATTCATTCGTGAGTGAACAAGCAAACGGAGCAGTCGCTAGCAGGCGCTTGAAAGTAAATTTAATTTCCTTTAAAAAAAAAATTTTGAAATTATTTAATAATAATTTTTTTTTATCAAACTTTTTGAAAAACTGTACTCGTAAACTTCGAATTTCATCAAAATAAGGCCAAAACACTGGATCATAGACTTAGTGGGTCAAAAAATAGGGGAAATAATACTAAAAATTGAGTGAGGAGCATGCGTCGAGGTCTGGAGACAATAATAGCAACAAAATGTAGGCCAAAAACCGTTAAATCTATTGTAATTACTTTTGATTTATATAAATAATCAATAATGTATGTTAACTTTTTTGATATGAATTAGGCGCATTTTAAGCTTTGCCATTAATTTTTCTATTTGCTAAAAAAAATATTTGTGTCCGAATTTAATAGAACTAGGTGTACGTAAACTTTATAGATTCACTGTATTTCGTCTTGTCTTGTTCACTGCCAAACCCATTTGCTTTTCTTCTTTATCCATTCGGGAGAATAGAAAAACTAACGGCCCGGATGCTGAGGCCAATGACCCTTATAAAATATTGTACCTGCTCGATTACGTTCAGCACCTTGAATTAATTTCTTTAAAAGTAGGTTGAAGAAGTCACATGAAAGGAAGTCATCCTGTCTGAAACCTCGTTTGGTATCAAAAGGCTCGAAGAGATCCTTCCCGATCCTGACGGAGCTCTTGGTGTGGCTCAACATGAGTTTATACAGCCGCTACATAAAGACAACTTCTTTTGGGCTGTCAAAAGTAGCTTTGAAATCGGGCTCGGTTCTCTTTTCACGAGTCTTTTCCAAGATTTGTCGCATGGTGAATATCTGGTCGGTAGTTCATTTTCGAGGTCTAAAGCCACACTGATAAGGTCCAATTAGTTAATAGACTGTGGGCTCGATAGAACGATGTTTAGGAGATTTATCCCATAGTATCTGGTTCAGATTGTGGGGTCTCCATTTTTGTAGATTGGTCAAAGTACACTTAAATTCCTATCGTTGAGCATGCTTTCGTCCAACTATATTTTACATGTTCCTTATCAGTTCTTCCCGCAGTGTTTGTTATTCGGTTTAAACAGCAAAAATTACATACCTAAAATACAATATTTTGCGTGATGCCATTGACAATGATGGAAATGTGAACGATCTTGGAAAAAGTATTATTTTGGCATCTTCATGCACCAACATGATTTAATTATTACGTTTATGTGCAATTCAAGAAGTCTTCGCGACCTAACAGCACGAATATACAAACATTGAAAGCACTCATGAATTTCATCATAAAAATTCATGTTTTTTCTAGGTGCGTTGTTACACGTATTCTGTGGAGTGGCAGAAACGCAGAAACGCATGCTCATATTTTGATTTGATTGGTGAATAAAAAATACAGGATGAAGAGTATAGAGTTTATTGTTCATTCACCATGCAAGGTTGATGGGAAGTGTATGAAACGATATCCAACAGCTTTGGTTGTTACTGGGACAATGATCAACTAAAGACAATGGAATATCAACAGTGATTAAATTAAGAAGGCATCCAACTGTTTTTCATTTTACTGTTCATCTCGAGAATAGTCAACGAGTGTATTTTTCGGAAGGAAGTCCAGCGCAACGAGCGACATCACCACCTCATACTACTTTCACTGCTTTCTTTAAATTGTGTGAAGGTAATGATTTTGCAAAAACGCTTTTGTATGCACAAGTACCAGCGTATTTTATGTACATGGAATGTAGCGAAGAAAAAATTTCAACGACGTAATCAAGGAAACCGAGCTGAGGGCTTCACAAATTTGTATTCATCAGATGAGTTGGGACGAATTTACACTGTTCATCTGAGCAATGCATAATGTTTCTATTTGCGTTTGTTGCTGATCAATGTTCGTAGCCCAACATAATACCAACAATTGGGAACAGTTAATGGACAATTGTTTGCAAGATATCGTAAGGCAAGTCAACGTTTGAATTTGTATATTTCCAACGTGTTTTCCTTCGAATCCAATGGAATTGTGGACAACTTATCGACAAAAGATGTTTTAAATCGAGTTCGCCGCATCAATTCAGATTCTTTATTGGACTTCACGCCGGAAATTTATAACGAGGCATTGGTGATGATTGAAAATTTATGCTTATCTATATCAAACAAGGCATTAGCGCTATTGGCCTTGACATTGCCTAATCAACGCAACACGAATTGAATTCTTATAGTGAGTTAAATGTTCCAAAATTGAATGCACGCTATTTCGTTCTCTAAAAATAAGTTAATGAAATACCTACATGCAATATATAAAAAACGTCTAGACCTGCAAAAGTTCTAAAGCAGTGCAGTATTATTGTGTGGTTTGAGTGCACCATGCTAAGGGATGGCAAAAATTTCTTTTTAATCGATTAAATAATCAAATGATTAATTGCAAGACATACAAAAACAATTGCAATTAATGTAAAAAAATCAATTGATCGCTTAATTTCAATGTTTTCAAATAATACTAAATTGCATAAAAACCACCACCAAGTTTCAGCGTCGAAACTTGCACTATAATGCTCTATCCCAGACATATCCTAAAAGAGAAAATGGCCTATATTTGAAGTTAAGTAGCAAAATTACATATAATTTTTCAAAATATGTACAGCAATCTTAAAGTAAAAGAATTTCCTCTTGCTTGAAAGACCATGTTTTGCAACTTTGCGCAAAAATAAAACCAATAAATTTTAGCATCGCTACACATTTTTCTTTTTCTTCATCGTAAATTTTTTCAATGTGAGTCTTGATGGTATTTCTTGTTGGGACTTTGTAAAGAGCAAAATGTTGCTGCATGAAACTTAAGAAGCCTTCGCCTTTAAAAAATAAATGAACAAAAAGCGTCATAAATTATCAATTTGTTATGTAATGTATTTTAATATATCTTCAACAAAGTCAAAAGGTAGATTATCCTGGATAACCATTTCCACTATACCTTGCTGTAGCCTTGGGTTCTTTGAGTCATGAAGCGAAAAGTTTTCAATATTTTGGAAGATTTTAGAAATGAGGGTGTATTAAATATAGCAAACACTACTGGCACTCACCTTTCTGATTCGTATATGGAAAGAGTATAAACGTACGGAGGTTGATTGGCGGTCGCGATCTTGTAGCGTGTATGCGCACGGATAAAGAACAAAAGAGCTTCGTCGCCGTCCGCCAGTCCCTTTGTTAGTTGTGTGCTGGTGCCCTTGTGTGTGGTGTGTTTGTTGATGATGAGATGGGCATCATGCCGAGGTGTTGAGAATGCGGTGTGTAGTATGGGATGAAAAAATGATGCGCA
Source organism: Bactrocera correcta (assembly GCA_027475135.1). NCBI lineage: Eukaryota > Metazoa > Arthropoda > Insecta > Diptera > Tephritidae > Bactrocera > Bactrocera correcta. Next base: position 40,581,981 of record CM050322.1, on the reverse strand, counting down.
TGATGCCAATGTGTTGAGTATGGAATGTGTAGTGTGGGGTGAAGATGTGTTGAGTACGGTGTGTATGTGTGGGGTGTAGTTAGATTATATTAAGAGGGGGGCGCAGAAGCTCATTTAACCAGAGGGGTTGAGGATTTTTACTGCTACAGCTGGGTAGCTCTCTCATGCTGCTTTCATTCGGTTTCTAGCTGCTGAAACTTGGCCCCTCACTCAAACTCACTTCTAGCAGCTCTCAAAACGACACGTATCTCAAACACTAATGAATATTTTGACATGAAATTTTACATAAATGTGACTGTCAGTACTACCAACCTAAAAAAAATAATTGTCCAAATCCTTCGACGCGCGCAGTTTAAATTCAAATGTCACCTTATTTTTTGTACGCAGAGTACTTAATTATCAAACCTCGTATATCGTCAAATGAGGAAGTTCCCCATGCAAGCATTTGATCCCGATCATTCAATTTGTATGACAGCTATATGCTATAATTAATATACATACATGGTTAGATCTGAACAATTTCTTCGGATATTAGATTGTTGCTTTAGAAATAACCTGTGCCAACTTTTGTGAAAAAACATTGTTAAAGTTTTCCAACAAGAACGTATGAAGTTTTCGTTCAGTTTGTATGGCAGCTATATGTTATAGAGGTCCGATATCGGCAGTTCCGACAAATGCGCAGCTTCTTGAAGAGAAAATCACGTTTGCAAAATTTCAAAACGATATCTTAAAAATTGAGGGACTAGTTCGTATATATACAGACATACGGACATGGGTAAATCGACTCAGCTCGACATACTGATCATTTGTATAACCAACATAACCAACGGCGTTTGAATATAATCCTGAAATAAACTATTCGACACATCCATTAATCACGATCGGTAGTATGGGCAAAGGGTATCAACATTGTGCATATAGGCCATGCTTTCTTGTAAAAAGGTTAATCAGCTTGGTTATGTTGCGCATCTGGGAAAATTTCATTGTCACCGCTCAATATACCACCAGAGCCTTTAAAAACCCTTTTAGCTTTATCTCAATCGAAATTGTATTTGCAGAAAATTCGTAAATTCAATTCATGCTTCCAAAGAACGTTGCTCCAAGTAACAAAAATCGATCATCATGAAGATTGTCGGAATGTGGAATCTACATTCAAGATTCAAGGTCAACTGTACCATCGCATCAGTTCAGTGCTTCCAATGCCTGATACCGACCCAAAATCTTTTCATATTTATTTTATGGGAAATGAGGAGCAACAATCACATACACGCTGCGCTTACAACCATATAGAGTAGGCGAAGGAACGGGAAATTGTCGACATTTTGGAAACGTTTCTGAAAAACTTTAGCCAATCGGTACAATTGTTCAAGACCTTTTCCAAAAAACTGCAAAACGACAACTACGTCATTGTCATTAAACCAGTGGTCGGCATTTCATAGCAAAATTTTGCAAACTAACTTTACACGCACGCTTACGCTCTATCGTTCAGTCGTTGTCGAGCCATCAACGAATTAACATCACGTAAGACCATAGCGCAAAACGAAATATGCCCTGCGAGAAATATTTTATGATTCTAAATGCCTTTGATGCCATGCAATGCCTTTTATGTTCCAAGTCTTTTAAAGATACTAGGGAATATATCCTCAAAAGACAATTTGTTAATTTTCATTATACTATTAATTGATAATAAAAATTGCTTAGTTTTAATTCCAATTGTCTCACTGAGCCACTTTTTTTCGTGCTCACCAACACAGTGACAGATCCTCTCATGCCGACCACTGCATTAAACCAAACAAAGTGCCCTATGGAGAGTACACAGGCACATATAATGTTCCAACTGTTAATGAAGTTGCCGTTATTATGGCTGGTGACCATGTGAACGTCGATTGATTTTGACCTTCGGCACTGATTCCCTTGTTTCCTCCTGAATCGTCGTACTTATGCAACGGGACTTATTTTGACTGAGACCGATATGGTAACTCTAACGCAGAGATTATACGATGCAAATAATTCAAGACACTCATCGTTCTTATGATGCTTTGCCGTATCCGTTGATATTTTGGTCGGGAGAATTTAAATATCATATAAATATTAAACAAATGATTAAATCTCATAAATGTACTTTTAAAAACAAATAAAGAGATTACCAAAATTATATAAAATTTAATTAAAAAACTTTGTCTGAGAGTACAATAATTTGCGTGATACCATAATCGGTAACGTAATTTTGGTGAAAATTTACGTAAAAAATCTATCGGTTCTATTAAAACATTGTAATTTATTTAAATGTTGAGCGTACAATAATTCGGATCCAAATCGGTAACTAGCATTTCCCATCGTCCTTGGTGTTGCTCTTGCAAGAACATTAAGCGCTGGCTTACATACTGTACGGACGACCATTAAAAATTTGTTGTTGTCAGGTCAAAAATCGATGCATCGACAGAAAATCCGTCATTCTCTCACAGTTAGATATGCAATATTAATATTAATTTTCATGTCAGCTAGTATCTATATATACAAACAGTAATGCCACTTTTCGTTGTAATTTTATAACTTAAAAAGGGCTCACCTAACCAAAACAAATTTTTAAGTTTTATTTCGATTATTTAATTGATGATTTATGTGAAGCGTGCATAAAAAGTAATGCACTTCTCGTATTAATTTGATAACCTAAATACGGACACACCTAACCAAACCAAATATTTAGGCTTTGTTTCGACATTATTGGCACGATATACTTGGATATATTTATATTTTAGCTTACATTGCTAAATTTACAATTTTCAGTTAATAGTTTTTATTTACTTACTTATTTTGTCTCGGTAACTTCCGTACGCAATAACAGCGTGATTGCGGACAGTGCCTTCCCCCTTCTTAATTATCAGTGACTCGCTGATAAACTAATTTGAGGCCAATGCGATGTTGTCTGTAAATTTGTGTAGTTTATGTTTCGTACACTGATAGTATCATTAAAGAAATTGATAATAAAGGTTAAACGTTGGATCCAAATAGTGTTCCTTCCGCGAGTAATTCATTATAGAGTTATTTTGAACGATTATTTTGATCGATGATCAAGCACTTTTCTTGAATGCCAAATTTCTCTTTTTGTGAAATCAAGAGTTTACTAAATCGAAGAAAGATCTGTTTGTGCTTTTTGTTGTTGATCGGATAAGATTACAAAAAAGAAGTGAGTTTTTCATTATCATTGACGGCTCCTGATTTTTACTAGAGATGTCTGCTTTATTTAATAAACGCGAATGATGAATTTTTTGCAAGTTGGGTAGCCAGGACTATATATATACATATTTTATTAAATTTAGCTTATTAAATAATGTTTGTTCGTATAGAACTGTGACCTTGGCGTTAATTTTGTCCAATATTTTGTTATAGCTGTTAAGTACTTCGTTAGTCACTCTGATCAAGTGATTGTTGATTATGTATTGCTTATTATTGTATTCTGTTAAGTCCAGAGTTGTTGTCAATATTTTGTCACAGTCGGTTGTATCAGGACTACCCGCGAGCCATTTCCAGGCTGAGCCAATCCAATTAATTTATCGTTTATTAATTTTCACGTTTCTTATCTTTAGTTGTCTTTTATGATTTCAATTTGTGTGATTTGGTGCTAGAGCTGTGGCAATAGACGGCTTGGTTTCTTGATTTGATAGCGACCAATATGTTTAATGCCATTGAGAATCCGTTCGTAATCAACTAAGTCAATGTTGTGTATAATTTTGTAGTACCGGTTCAAAATTCTCGCTATTCCCTGTTTTACTGTCACTAATGGGGTCTTATATTCGCAGATATCCACCGTAGCTGCCACTAAGCATGGTAACAACATACAAGTATGAAGTCAGTTTTTTAAATGAGATTTATATAATATTTTCGTTTATATTTAGAGTGGTTAATGTTACATTATTGTCTTCGTCTATTGTATCCTTCTTAAAAATTGATTTGTTCTTCTTTTTTATTTATTTGTCTTTTCTGAAAACTATTTCACCTGGTTCATATTTTTTTATTTTACTCCTTTTCCTATTGCGCCAGGTTACCATTTTCTTTTGTTTCCTAACAAGTTCATGTCTTATATCTCTGTTGACAATGTCGTTAAAATCTTTTAGGTCTTGGTAGTTTATTCTATTCTTCTTCTTTATTACTTGCGTAAACACTGCTTACGCGATTATAGCCGAATTAACAACAGCGCGCCAATCGTTTCTCCTTTTTGAAAGGTGGCGCCAATTGAAGATACCAAGCGAAGCCGGGTCCTTCTCCACCTGGCCTTACCAACGGAGTAGAGGTCTTCTCTTCCTCTGCTTCCCCCGGCGGGTATTGCGTCGAATACTTTCAGAGCTGGAGTGTTTTCGTACATTCAGACAACATGATCTAGCCAGCGTAGCCGCTGCCTCTTGATTCGCTGTACTATAAAAATGTCGTATATCTCATACAGCTCATCGTTCCATCGAATGGAATAGTCACCGTGGCCAATGCGCAAAGTACCATACATTTTTCGCAGAACCTTTCTCTCGAGTTTTAATAAGGCACCCTTGCACCATATAGCAGGACGGGAATAATGAGTGCTTACGGAGGTTGGTTTTTATTCGTCGAGAGAGGATTTTACAGTTTACACAGCCGTATTACTTTTGCAAGGATACCAAATTCAGACATCGCGGCATAAAGGCAACTCCTTTTCGTGGTATCAAGAGTAGCTTTGAAATCGACGAAAAGGTGGTGAGTGTCGATTCTCTTCTCAGGGGTATTCATTCAAGATTTGGCGCATGGTGAATATCTGGTCGGTTATTGATTTTCCAGATCTTAAGCCACACTGATAAGGTCTAATCAGTTTGTTGACGGTGGGCTTTAACCTTTTACACAATGGGCTCGATAGAAACTTACATGCGATATTTAGGAGACTTATCCCACGCCAGTTGGCGCAAATTGTGGAGCTTCCCTTTTTGTAGATTGGGCAGAGCACACTTAAATTTCAATCGTTGAGCATGCTTTCGTCCGACCATATTTTAAAAAGAAACTGATGAATCGGCCGGCAATCCATCGGCCCCGACGCTTTGTTGTTCTTCTGAGGGGGAATTGCTAATCGAACTTCTTCATATTCAAGCAATGGAACATCTGCTCCATCGTCATCGATTGTAGAGTTTATTCTATTAGTTCTTCCAAAAATAATGTCGGCTGGTTTTCTGTTTGACGATGTTAATAAATTCTTTATTAGAATAATCAGTATATTCGGCTTGAAGGCCCCTGACTATTTCAATTATAGTAGAGTGCACGCGTTCATTGGCACCATTCATTTCACTTCACAGGGGTTAAATATTTTTATATTCCTAATGCTTCTTGGTAATTTAACATGATAGGACTTATGAAACTGTCTTCCTTGTACATTACCAATGTTTTTGGTGCAGAAAAGTAATGAAGCAGCTGTGTGTATTAGTTCGTATCGGATATATAAAAAGGATGTGTTTTTGTCCCAAAAAATTTACTTATGCACGATATATATTTTTCACCTGGAACTTCAATAATATTTATGTGGAGGATTTCGGTGGGATAAGATGGAATAGGAGCAGCTGGGATTTCGGGTTTACATGCTTGGCTATCGTATTTATTTCAGTGCCAAATTTCACAAGTGCTTGTGTATTTTTTTATTAGTTTGGTCATTTGAGGAAAATAATATTTTTCCAATATTTGTTCCTTATTTTCTCTACCATTCCGATGCGCTCTTTTGTGTTCTTCTTTGATAATCTGAAACTTATCTTCATGATGATTAATGATTTTTATTGCTTCTCTATTAAGATGTGTTTTTCTTATATAGTGTCTGTAATTATGACTCTCTAACTATTGTTCCTCAGAAATAATTATTTTGATTTAAACACGTTTATTGGAGCATCACAATGAATAATTAAATCAGTGTTGTCTTCATCAGCGCTATGTGGAAGGTTTAGCATCAGACGGTGATATGACTTTAATTTGCGTTGGTAGCCGGTACAAAGTGTCGCTAACATGGTTGATTTAAATTAATATATAAAATTTATAATTATACTCTTCTATTCTAGCCTTCCAACGCTTAAGTTTTGCATTGTTATTACTATTACTCAAGGCAAATTTAAGAGGTTAATATTTTTGTTTCCTTTACTCCGTATAAATAAGTCCCAAGTTTTTCAAATGACCATATGACAGCAAACATCTCCTTTTCAATAATAGAATAATTCTCTTCTGTTTTGTTAAGAGATCTTGAGATATACGAGGTAAGACAATTAAGTAATGAGACTGATTCCATAAAAACCGTATATTTGAAAATTATTCTACAACTCTGCCATCCCCTTCAAAATAGTCCCCTTGGGCAGCTATACAGCGATTCAAACGCGTTTTCCATGCTTCGCAACATTTCTGGAACGCTTCGATTGGGATGTCCGCAGGTACCCTCGTCAAAGCCGCTTGGATGTTCGTAATCGACTCAAAATGGGTTCTTTTGACCAACGATTTTGTTTTAGGAAACAAAAAAAGTAACAGAGTGACATGTCGGGTGAATAAGGTGGCTGCTGCAACACGGCGATCCCTTTAAAAACCAAATACTGGGACACTCTGATGCGGTGTGGCACGGCGCGTTGTCCTGATGAAGGATCCGGAGTGCTTACGGAGACAACCATTGAGCTTAGGGCACGACTAAGAGCACTATCACCATACACTCTTACAATTTTTGCGTACGTTTCCGAAGCTGTTTCGCCCAATATGGCGTAAAATTTTATCCCGACGCGTAGCTCTTGATTTCGTTTTTCCATTTTCGTGATGAGCACTAAAACACACGCGAACAAACCAAGCTAGAGCTTGGTACATATATATATCAATGGACAGGGGAGGTATGCCGGAAAAAGAGAAAGGGAATTTCAAGGTCACAGGTTGACAATAAAATCAGTCTCATTACTTAATTGTCAAACCTTGGCTTATATTTGAAAATTTCTTCTTGTGAAGGAACAGTTTCAATAGCTAAATTGGTAGCATTTCTTGATAAAATTAAAGCTTTTGTGAAGTCCGAAAATGTAAAAATTTCTAAAGACATAATTAATTCCTTTAAATCATTAAATGATTTTAAACATTCGCCATCTAGTGAAATATTAATTTTTTTGATTGATTTGCTCTTGTCTGAGCGTAAAAAGCTCTCGTTTGATGTACTTGTACAAGTATGTTAGCTTAATTTTAGCGAAATCCTTAATAAATTTTCTGTAACAAGAGAATAACCCTAGAAAGCTCTAAGGTTTGCTAGATAAGGGTGTGATTTACAATAAATATGTTATACCGTTGATATTTTAATATCAGCGCGGACGCTCGAATCTACTGTACCTCTACCCGAAACGGAATCAAAAGTATCCCCGTATTTTTTTGCAATATTTTCTATAGTTTGGATATTATTTACTTGTTTAACCAATTTTTCTTGCAATTTAATACATTAAGTAATCGTGATATATTATTTCTTCTGCCAAATATAAGTCCTAATTCTTTGAGCGTGTCCTCTCCTATATTGCCGCCAAAAATCCTTAAATTTGGTAGTATGTAAAAGTCAAGTAGTCATGATGCCTAAGTTTTGGAAAAAAGTTCCACTTATTTTGTACGTTAAAGGGTTTGTCTAATTTACCTGAACCTGTTACAAGTTTTTCACACACAAAATTTTTATTTGCCCCAGTATAAATAAGAACCTGAGGGCTCCTTTATTTTTGGTGCGGCACTCTATATAAGACGAGTGGAAGGGCGTCCATCATTAAATTCTTCACCGTATTATTCTTCGGGAACTTTCGTCTTTTGGTTCAATATGAAACAGTCTTTGTTGTTTTCTTTGGAATGTTTTAAGTGACTACTGTGATCAAATTGAAAGATTAATTTTGTGCATTTCATCTTCTTCAAAGTAATCCCCTTATGACAACGAATTTTCCAGTTATCATAGCACTTGGAAAAATCCTACGTCGCGATGGCCATCAGAGCCTTCTTCGATTCAGTTTTTATATCCTCAATTGAGTCAAAAAGTGGTCATGTGAATTTGCTGAATAGCCAGGAGTACACGAAGGCATTATCGCACTTCTTTGTTCAATAGATTCCGATATAGTAAAAATCGATGAATTCACTTTTAGGGCCTCACAAATCGACACGTATCTCAAATACTAATGGACATTTTGACATGAAATTTAGCAAGATGTTTTTAACCAAGTTACAGAGAAAAATTTATCGATTCGAAAGACGAAGTATAAATTAAAAATTCACCGTTCAATTTGATCACACTAGTATTTTGTGATATTGCTATATGAGTATAGTTCGACCTGTTTATGTAGTTTACTTTATGGAAGTGTATTGACTGATCGGAGGTTTTGGCTGGCTGGACCTTGGTGTTGATGACAATAATGGACGCTGTTTGACATATGCGATTCATGAATTATAAATTTGATTTTTTATGCGGACATTAAGTTTTTTTGGTGATTTTGGTAATGTAAAATAATTAGTGCTGTTATAATTCAAATTGGAAGTTTTTGCATAAATTGTATGTTTCATCAAATTTAGATTTTGAATATCTAAATAGGAAGGAATGTATTTGGGCCTTAATTTTATTGATGATAGGCTGACAATTTATTCTAGCATAGAATTGCTAGATTGCTCATATTTTTGACTTAATATCGTTAATTCGCTCTCTAGAGTTCTAAGATCACTTGTCTGCGTAGTGTAAAGAGAGACAAGTCTTAATTTTCTCCCATTCATCGTTAAAAATATTGTAGGAAATTGAAGGGGTATCAGCAGAACTCTTGATTTTGTTTCCGACGTCCTGCATGATAGCAGGGAAAATTGGCTTTCCTTTGACTATCTCGTAGTCCTTTGAAAAGGATTTCACAAATTGAGATATCTTAATGAAACTTGGCATAATCGGACCACTGCCACGCCTATAAATTGCCATTAACCAAAAATATATAAAGTGCCATAACTAAGTACTAAATTAAGATATAAAGCTGTAATTTGGTAAAGAGGATTACAGGGCACTTGCGGAAATTTTTTTTGATAAAGTGGCCCCGCCCTTTAACAAGTTTAATATACATATCTCCTAGACCACTTCAGCTATAATAACCAAATTTGCTGAGTATACATTTCATAAGAACTTCTACCGAGAGTGTGAAAATGGAAGAAATCGCGAGATAACCCCCAATATAACGGTGCTATTATAAACTAACAAAAGTGCGATAAATCAATAACTAAATGCAACAGAGGCATTAAATTTTGTGATGGTGTAATTATTTATTTTGTCTCGATCTCTTCGCAATACGGGCGTGATTTCTGACAGTGTTAACCCAAATGCTATATGCAAACGCTAATGCCACTTTTCGTTATAATTTTATAACTTAAGAAGGGACTCACCTAACCAAACCAAATCTTTAAGCTTTGTTTTGACTATTTAGTATGAGATTTATATGAAGTTTGCGCAAATTCGGTCGAGGGGCTAATCAGTTTTCACATTTTTTGTAACAAATGTATTCAATATACATAGGTGATCCATTTGTAAATACAAGCTGCTTTCTAATGTAAACAGGACTTAAAGAAAAAAAAGCAGAACAAATTGTTTATTCCAGAAAATCAATTTTTTTTTATTGAAAATAGCCTCTTTCTGATGTATTGGCCGGTTTGGCCGTATATCCGTGCAAGCCTTTTGAATGGCCTCTACGTCTGCATAACGCTTTCCTTTCATAGGAAAATGCATATTCTCGAAAAGAAAGAAGACGCACGATGCCATATCAGGTGAATCCGGGGGGTGGTTAATGGTTAAAATGTGATTTTTGGTCAAATAATCGTCCTTCGAATGTTGGATTGTGAGCAATTCTTGGTCGTTCGTCAATTTGTGCGGAACATCGTAAGACCAAATGTTCGGAATGAGATAAATCGATGTTTTGGAAATTTTCAATTCCATTTCAATGAATTTCAATGATGATTTTGGCTGATTTTTGAAGAATTTTCGCACAGTTTCCATGGAATTTCCGGTGATCACGGATTTTGATTGGCCCACATTTTGGTCGTCATTTATGTCCGCACGACCACTTTAAAAACGTTGAAACCACTCGTGGTTTCAATTTCATGAATTGAAGCGTTTTGGTAAAAGTTTTACCAATTTAAACCAAAATTTAATGTTGGCTCTTTGTTCGAAGTTCATTTTCGCACCGATAACACAAAGATACTGATACTTAAAACGGAATAACTTCACTTCCAATAGATCAAATGTCATGAACAATCGATAAAGACAGCTGATTCTTTACATCAGTCGACATATAGATGGCGCCACCAAGGTGCGATAGATTCAAAAGTCCTGTTTACTTTGGAACGCACATTGTATACCAAAGAAGGCGGGGTTAAGTCCAGGTGCAACCGAACATATAAACTTTAACGTATTAAAAGTCAATCCAAGCGATTTTGTATGTTCATGTACTTTATATAACTAATAATAATAACTAATACCATTGCATGTATTATATGGCACTTATTAAAAAAGTGATCACATATATGTAGTAAAGTCAGCCGGATGTTGGAAGGGGTAAGTCAAGTATTGGCTTAAATTTATCTGTTTTAGGTACAGATATACACTGTTATGAGCAAAACATGCGAGCTCATTTTCATGGACATAAAAACATATTGGCCGATATATGCTGTACAAAGGTATATGAAAGTATTTGTCCGATTGAACCCATTTTTGACACACACACATAAAATTATAAAAGAAGAATTTTCCTTGAATTTCAATTATATATCTTAGACATTGACCGATATTTTTGAATAAAAGTCAACTATAAGTATTGGTGTGCAAATATTCGGTACCTAGGAGTACCGCTGCCCAGCTGGTTGATGTCCTCATAAAAAATAAAGGCTGACATCACCGCCGTCCAAGAAATGCAATCGACGGAACAATAACTGAGACAAGAGGTCCTTGTGGCATTTAATACAGTGGAGATATAAGGATCGCAAGTTTGGTATGGGGTTCATGTTGGGAGAGAGACTCCATCGCCGAGTACTATCATTCATTCAGGTGAATGAACGTCTAGCCACGAAGCGAGGTTTTTTAACATATCGCTGATTTGCGGCCACGCCCCACTCGGAAGAGAAGAAAGATGTGACCAAAGATGCCTTCTATGAGTGCTTGGAGCGCGCCTATGGGAAATACCCCCGCCACGGTGTCAAAATCGTGCAAAGAAGGTATCTTTGGCAGCTACGGTCGGTAAATTCAGTCTCCACGACGAAACCTCCCAAATGGGTTGAGGCTGATCGACTTCTCCGGGGCCCGAAATATGGTTACCTGTGGTATCAGATTCCAGCACAAGAAAATACATTAAGCTACCTAGCTGTCTCCGGATCGAAAAGGCACCAACCAGATCGATCATGTTGTGATAGTTGGAAGACACGTTTCCGCTTTCTCGACGTGCGTACGCTCCGAGGTCCTAATATCGACTCGCACACGCCTAAGTGCAGCGAAAAGCGCACGTCAACAAACACAAGGAAGGTTCGACGTCGAGAAGCTGCAATCACAACAGACAGCCGAACGATTTTCTACTCAGCTTGCTCTCCTACTTTCTGAGAGCACTCGTCAACAACTGGGTTTAAGGGACGCTATTTTAAACTTCTTACGTACAGCTACAACCGAAACTATTGGTTTTCGGAAAGTGCAAAAGAACGACGAGGATTGCCGTGTCGTAGCGGAGAGAAAACAGGCTGCCTACCTCGCAACGTTACGATCGACAACAACACGAGCGGGATGGGATAGTTATCGACAGTTGAAGAAGGAAGCGAGACGCACTTGCAGGCAGAAAAAGAAAGAGGCCGAAATGCGTGAGTACGAAGAGTTTGATAAGCTGGCCGACAAATGTAATGCTCGAAAATTCTACAAAAAAATGCGGCGGCTTACAGAAGGTTTCAAAACCGGAGCATACTCTTGTAGAACCTCCAAAATTTATCTAGTCACCGGTGCACAGAGCATACTTAAATTATGGAGCTGAAAGGCAGTGAACGTACAACGCCAGGAGAAGACGAACCCGATTCCCCAATCGATAACGATGGAGCAGATGTTCCATTGCCCGACCATGAAGAAGTTCGAATAGCAATTACCCGCCTGAAGAACAACAAACACGGCGGCGAAGAACTGATAAGGAGCATGCATCAGCTTCTTTGTAAAATATGGTCGAACAAAAGCATGCCCAACTATTGGAATTTAAGTGTGCTCTGCTCAGTCCATAAAAAAGGAGACCCCTCAATGTGCGCCTACTACCGTGGGATAAGCCTTCTCAACATCGCATATATGGTTCTATGGAGTTTATTGTGTGAAAGATCAACAAACTGGTTGGACCTTATCAGTGTGGCCTTAGACCTGGACCGACCAGATATTCATCATGCGCCAAATCTTGGAAAAGATCCGTGAAGAGAGAATCGATACACACCACATCTTTGTCGATTTCAAAACTGCTTTCGACAGCACGCCTTTATGCCGCGATGTCATAATTTGTTATCCTCGCAAAAGCAATACGGCTGTGTAAACTTTAAAGTTGTCTCTCGACGAATAAAAACCAACCTCCATAAACACTTATTAGAGAAGAAGAGGTTTGATAATAGTACCATCTGCTGGTTGGCTAATTATTTTTTTAAGGAGTCAGAAGAAACAGCTGGTGGTGCCCTCAGCAACATTAAATTCGACTGTATCTAAGATTTTGTGCAGATCCTGATTCTAAAATGGTATAGCCAAAGATATTGTTGTCCATCAATCAACTGAGTCGCGAAATATTGTGGAAGTTATCTTCCAAAGCAAGCAAGTGGATAAAATTTCCGAAAGATGGAGATGAAATAAAAGAGCTAGCACCTCTCGTAATAGCCACTTGTTTCATTTTACATAACATTGCTAAATTTTTAAAAGACGATTATATCCTAATCAATGACGATTGCAACAATAATGATATGTGGCAATTAGGAAATAATTTCGAATAACAAACAGCAAATAAACAAGCCTCCCTTGAGAGACTAGAATTAACACAAAGCAATGAGGATAAATCTGTTTCCCAGTTTTTTATAATGATTTTTTTATTGCCTATTTTATTTATATATGTATATGTATTTTACTTTTACCGCGACATTTCATGTTTGCTATTTTTTTATTATGTTTTCCTCCGTTAGTTCAATCGCAAATTTTTACCATATTTCTTTTACACACACTTTTATTGCTAGTTTTTTTTTTTTAATTCTAAGTTTTAATACTTGGAAATTTTGAAATTTCGTCACTTTCCATTTCATTATTATTATTTAGCTCTACTTCTCGTTCACTACCACCTGACGACATGTTTGCACTTCAAAAATAATTAGAAGTCTTTAATATTTAACCAGAGAACGTAAAGCATAGAGAAGGTGCAGGTTCGATGTCGAACAATTTATAGAATTGCGGTAGGGAATTCACCTAACAGCCACAGAATTCACGATCTGGAATGTTAACATTTTTAAAAGTTCTCTCACATACTCAAACAGAGAATATGAAGAGAAGTAAATATACATATGTATTTTCGGCATATGATGACAAGGCATACATGCCCAAGCAGTGAATATGAAGAAACTCCCAATGAAGAATTTCGTTTTCTTGTTTATATTTTGTTTCATTTTTGACACCGAAAAATGTGTACAAAACACATTAACTATGTTCTCTATCTCACATACCCAAGAATATGAAGAGACATAAATATATGAATGCATGCTCCTTATGATACTCCCAACAACAGCATTGTGATATTTTCATGCTTCAATTTTTGCTTTCATGCAAATATGTATGCTTTTGCGTTTTGCTGTCGGCAATTGAATATTGACATGTAAACATAATTATGATATGATTATAATTTTGTATAAATGCATTCATACTAATATTTGTAGTCAATTAGGACTTGAATATTTAATCATTTTATTTGATTTTACTATTTTTATTACTAATAAATATTTTTGTATTATGTTTCTTAGTAATAGAAATTGAATTTATCACAACAATATACATATGTACATATAAATACATCGTCAATCATACTGATCTATTATCTGTGCATGTGCGCGTTCAGAAATTCATATCATGATTTTATCACTTATCAATATACTTATTGCATGCTTTTTTTTTTTTTTTTGCTGCTGTCACAGAAGGAACAGTTCGTCCCGTCGTCATGTCTATATTTATAGAGATATTCTCTAAAACACCCATGTCCCGTCAAAAATTGCGTCAGGTAGAAATCTGTTTCTCCGTGTTTCCTTTCTACCCATTCTTGTACTTTTCTAATTAGCGTATGTGTCCATCTCCCCGTCGTAGCTAAATCCCATCGCTTTTGCCACTCATTGAGGCTTGTTTGCCTCTCATCCTTCCGTTCTTCAGCCGTTAGTCGCCTGCCAAGTCTCGTAGATCTTTCGTATACTCGTTTGAGTTCCATGGCCATTACCTCTGGTGGCATGATGCCCGCCAATATCCCAACCGCTTCGTAGGATACCGTACGAAATGCACATGTCACCCTAATGGCACTAAGCCGCATTGCTACCTTCGCTTTCTTAGCATACGTTTTTTGCTGCAATGCTGGTCCCCATATGGGCGCCGCGTACAACAGAATTGATTGGCTCACCTTGGCCAATAGCGCACGCCTATTTTGGCTTGGTCCACCAATGTTGGCCATTATTCTCGCTAGTGCGGCCGTGGCACGTGCTGCTTTCTCACATGCCTTTTCAGTGTGCGTCTTGTAGTTGAATCTATTGTCTATCAGTACTCTTAGATACTTCATCGACTTCTATGTCATGATACTATGACCGTCTATGTTTAGTTTGATGTCTTTGGGTTTTTTTCTACTTGTGATCAGCACAGCTTCGGTTTTTTGTCCAGCGAGTTGGAGGTTTGTTGCCGTGAGCCAATCTTTAACCATCGTCGCCGCATGATTGCAGAGGTTTTCAATTTGGCGAAGTTCTTTTGCCACTACGGTAATGGCAATATCATCCGCATATCCGATGATCTGCACCTGTTTCGGGAGTGGGAGACGCAACACCCCGTCATACAGTACGTTCCACAACAATGGGCCAAGCACAGAACCTTGCGGAACTCCGCCCGTTACCACATACTTCTTTTGCCCGTCATCCGTATCGTACAGCAACAGCCGGTCCGACAGTAGCTGGATACAATCTTAATCAAGTATGCCGGGGTTTCGCAACGTTCTAGTGCTCTGATAATATGAGGCCAGTATGCCGAGTTAAACGCATTTTTGACGTCAAAGGTGACTACTGCGCAGTATTCCTTTGTGCCATACAGCCATCTGGTACCCTCTATTGCCTTGTTGGCTATGTCCGTAAGCTTCTTGATCGCATCAGTGGTTGATCTCTGCTTGCGGAATCCATACTGGTTGTCGGACAAACCTTTCTTATCTTGGTTTTCTAAATGCAGCTCTATTCGTGCACAGATTATCCTCTCTAGAATCTTGCCTGTCGTATCCAGCATGCAGAGTGGTCGATATGAGCTGGGCTCTCCGGCTGGCTTATTAGGCTTCTGCAACAAGACCAGCCTCTGCTTTTTCCAAGATTTTGGGAATACTCCTTTTTGTAAACACCGCGTGAACAGTTCCGTGAAAGGTCCCGTATTGTGCTTAATGGCAATCTTTAGGGCTTTATTTGGAATACCATCCACACCTGGTGCTTTGGCATTACCAAATCTCTCTGCCGTTTCTAAAACCTCCACATCAGTGACTGTGGTGTTTTCTGTTTCAGCTGGTTCCTGTATGTTAACCGTTCGGTTCTCCAGAGGCTGCGCAGGGAAAAGAGTCTCCACAACTGTTTTCAGTAGCGCTGAGCACGTTGGTGCATGCCCTTTACCACCTCTTATTTTTGCCATTACCAGCTTGTACGCATCACCCCATGGGCTTTTGCCGATTTTTGCACAGAGTTCTTTAAAGCAGCAGGATTTACTCTTTTTAATAGCTTTTTTAAGATCGCTTCGTTTGATTTTAAAGTATGCACGTAGTTGCATTTGTTCCGTGAGTCCCCGACTCCTTTGACACCTCCTTCTCGCTTTGTGGCATTCTTTCCTTAATTTGTCGATCTCCTCACTCCACCAGTAAACAGGCTTTCTATGGGCGCCATTTTTTTTTTCCTACACATTGAAGCGTCGCATGCTTTACTAATGTGCCTCATTAGGATCTCCGCTTGCCGATCTATGTTTTCCTGAAATGTTAGGTTACCGTCTAACAGGAGCTTAAAAAGTTCTACGTCAAGAGTTTCTATTTTCCACCCTTTCCTTTGTACCGTCTTATCGGACATACTCCTTCGGTTGATCGCTGAGTGTTCAATTTCGAACATGATTGCATGATGGTCACTATGTGTGTAAAGGTCGCACACCTGCCAATCTGTTGTCCGCGCCAGTGAGCTGCTAACGAAGGTTATATCAATAACGGAGCCCCGGCCGTTTTTCTCGAAGGTGTTCTGATTTCCGGTGTTCAGTAACACAATGTCAAGCGACGAGAATGCCTTTAGTAGGGCATCTCCACGCCTATTTGTACAGATGCTACCCCACTCCATCGCCCAAGCATTGAAATCGCCGGCGATCACATTCCTCGTAGTTGATGAAATTTCTCTAACCAGCTCGTCCAGGATTTTATCAAAATCACTCTGCGATATGCTTGATGGTACGTAACAACTGTAAAAATTTATCCCAGAGATTTTCGCTCGTGTGTAGAAGGATTTCCCCAATAGCGGTTCGTCTTGAAACATTTTGCCTCCACATATCCATATGGCAGCTTTGTTCGTATTGTCAGATATCCATGAAGCGTCGCTTATATTTTTATATTGTTCACTTAGTATAGCTACATCGACCTTTTCCTCATAAACCGTCTGCTTGAGAAGCTCTTGTGCAGCCTCACAGTGATTGAGGTTGAGTTGCATGACTCTCATTTTTTGGTGATTTTACATGCTTCTATATATAACGGACACTTTTTACTACCGATTTGGTGATCGGTGCTTTCCCTGCCCTTTTTCTTACATGCACTACACGCCGGGTTCTTATCGCATGCCTTCGCAAAGTGTCCAGTTTCTCCACACTTGACACAGCACTGGCTCCTATCATCTGGATTGTGGCATGTTTTCGCCAGATGGCCGTACTCAAGACATCTAAAACACCTCCTGAGATTTTGCTTCGCTCTTATTCTGCACACTACCCAGCCTATTTTGATTTTGTGCGCGTCCTGAAGTATTCTTGCCTCCAACGCGGGTAGGCTTACCACTGTAGTTTGAGTTCCTAAGTACGCAGGCCTGATGCTCTTAATCGAAGTTCCATCAAAATTACTCAATTCCTTTATTTGTAGTCGTATAGCCTCGGCAATGTCTTCTTTAGTCGTGATTTCATCAAGGTCACGTATTTCTAACATGACCTCGTGAGTTAAAGCTTTTATCTGCGCCTTTTCTCCTAGTACTCTGCTTATTTCGGTCTTGAATGTACCTGTGCTTTTCATTTGTGCCTCTTTCAACTCGAGCAGGATTTGTCCTTTAGCCGTCTTTCTGATCTTTGTTACATTTTCCGCTAGTTTCTGCAGGGTGTCATTTTTCCTCACAGTCCTTAGAATGTCGCTATATGACATGTCACCTGTTTTTTCAATGATTATTGCATCAGGTCGAGGAGGCGGCTTATGTGGTGCCTTCTTTTGTGGCTGACGCTTGACTGCGATCCAACCATCTTGCTTTCCCATTTCTTTATCATTGACTTTATCATTATCACGCTTTCCTTCTTTGTTTAAGGGAACTTCAGGTTTGCTCGGCCATTCCCTATGGGTGGTTTTGTTCTTCTTCGGTGGTGTTCTTCGCTTTGGTTGAACTTCGTCGCGAGGCCTCTTTGGCGTATTCTCTCCAGCTGTTGGTATGACGAGAAAGCTTCGTCGTGCTTCTTTATTGGCGATGTGCTCTTCCTGAGCACTTGCATGCAATTTTGCAATCACACTGACAAGATCTCTCATGGCGTTGTTGATAGTCCGCTGCGGTGGATGCATTGTTGCAATCAGCTTCTTGATCGCGTTCCCTAGTTCAGCCATACAGTCTCCATGAGGTTGTATCGCCTTTGCCAGGGGAGTGGTCTCGCCCAATGCTGGTGGTGATGACCTCGCTCTTATAGGTTTGTCAACACCAAGGTTTTTAATCGGGGACCTACCCAATTTTGGTGCCCTCTTAAAGGGATCTGCTTCCGTAATAGTCGCACTTCGGGGGGAGTTCTGCACTTTATTTCCACCATCACTCAGGCTTCCAGTGCTGCAACCTCCTATAATCCCAAGAATGTTGCTGCTGTTGTTGTTTGTGTTTTTGTTTCTTGCATTATTCTCCATATATTTAATATACCAGCGCATTGTGTGCAGGGGGGCGGGCCGAAATAAACAGGAACGGGTGTACCCTCGGGGACACTGCCCCTACCCCAGTTCCCTGAGGCCTGTCCTTCACTTTACCAGTCCCGGAAAACACGGACGGACCGGCGCTCGCCCGGGGCAACGCAGGCTACTACTCCTGCGTCCAATGCACACTCCTTGACCAGGGCCCGAAGGGGCTGGTTCCTGATACACACCGCAGCAGACACATCGGCAGAGCATGCTCACATCACCCTCCCCATCCCGCCAGCTGAGAAATCGCTGTTGACACTTTGAGGGACTCCCAGTGCGCCGCGGTGAGTACCGGTCATTTTTAATAACAGCCGCACCTAACATGGTGAACAGACGCTGACCAGGAAGCCGCCCATTGTGGGTCCGTCGCGCCTGGATTTCTGTTGTTCATCATGCATATGAGTGATGATGAGGGGGACACGTATTTCTGTGAGGCGGTGTCGATTCGCCACAGTCACAGGAGCTTCAGCGGATCTGCAAGCTTTTATGCCGCATCCTCCACTCCTGCCGCTCATCGTCGGGGATTGCTTATTCGTTTTAACCTATTTCGCAACTGACCTGCTACTACAGGCCGTTCGGCTATCCGCGACCTGCCGACCCCCCCGGTAGCTTAGAGCCCAGCTAGAGAGCCCAAATTCGATAGAATAGAACACTCCGTCCGTACTTATTGCACGTGCGCGCAAAAATTTAAGCATTGTTCTACAAAAACAACAACTGTTCATATAGTTCTTGTCGATTTACAATATTTGTCAATTCTAAAATAAGTATTTTTCCGTGGCTCGCAAAAATTTCCGTCGACATGTATGCAAGCTCATACATATGCATACATAAATACGCTACCTTGTAGGCGATGCTGCTCCAGCAGCAAGGAAAGCGGTAACAATCGGCGATCCATTGTATATTTCTTTCATGCATAACCAAACCATAATTAGGACAACGCAATGCAAGTGTCAATGGTGGTGCTGGTGGTAAGCACCTGAAAAGCCACGATGAGTACAATGGTTCGAGTCTCGGCAGAATTTATTTTTAATTTTTACCTTTTATTTTATAGCAAAAGCTAAAAATCATAAATTGAACATCTTCTGGTGTTTGTTCTAAGAAAGAAGTGAGAAAAGTGGCAACATAGGAGTAGTCGATTTATAATATTTATCTAAAATATTTTTCCGTGACAAAAATCTGCGTCGATAAGTCTTCATGCTCATACGTATACATACATACATACATACTTACCCACGTTGGAAGGCGAAGCTGCTACAGCGACAAGGGAAGCGGTGACAATCCATTAGTTTATGTTTTTCGGCACAACTCGGATTTTCTGTCAACAACACAATGTTGTGATTGACTCTTTGAAAAAACTTAAGTTTCGGCTATTGGTTGACCGTGACAACGGAGATGCGAAAGATGTTTGCGACACTTGTTATTATGAATGTATGTACATACATGCATATGTATGTGACTCGCATTTGCATTCGTAAACATACAAATGCGCCAAAGAAATAATATACATATGTATATGCCATAGAAATTCTATTGCTACGAATATGGGAATGATAACGAAATAGTGCTAATATGCATATTTCATGAAGGTCATTAATTTTTTTGAAGAAATGAAAGGAATGAATGGAAGTGTTTATACGAGCACATTTAAGTTCATTTTATAATAGTCGAAATTAATGTAATTTTTTTTTAATTTATTTAAAATTATTTTTTATTTAATTTTATAATATAAAATTTTTACCAGTTTTTGGAAAACAATGGTTCTTATAACACAAAATAATCACGCATATGTATGTGACAATGGTTCATATAATACAATATAAGCATGCATATGTCACTCAGAGAATGCTTCTTTACATTCTTTGTGTGACTTTGGATATTTTTCTTCAAAGCATTTCTCTTTATTCATTCTCGCATGAATTCAGTCGTTTTACATCAGTCGGTATGAGAGGATCTGTCACTTGTTGGTGAGCACGAAAAAAAAGTAGCCCAGTGAGAAATTGGAATTAAAATTAAGCAATTTTATTTATTAATTAATAGTTTAATGAAAATTAGCAAATTGTCTTTTGAGGATATATTCCATTTTATCTTTAAAAGGCTTGGAACATAAAAGGCATTGCATGGCATCAAAGGCATTTAGAATTATAAAATATTTCTAGAGGGCATATTTCGTTTTGCGCTATGGTCTTGCGTGATGTTAATTCGTTGATGGCACAGTTTGCACAATTGTGCTAAGAAATGCCGACCGCTGTTTTACATATACTTCTGCCTTTGATCGTGATCAATTCTGCTAAATAGCAGCGAGAATGGTGAATTCCCTATCGCAATCTTATAAGTTCTGTTAGCCGTCCAATCGAACATCATACAGAATTCAATTTGCACCTTCTCCATACTTTACGTTCTCTGCTCTGGTAAAGTATAGAGAAAAATTTACTACATTTGGGCTTCGTCAATTCGGCTGCCATATTGACTTGTGATGCTTTTGCTATTTAGACAATTGTTGTTTTTGTAGAACATGTAAGTTATTGCAGATTAAATGAAAACGGCTTAAAAAAAATTTGTTTTTGGTCAAAAGTGACCTTTTATTATCAAATGTTTAGTTACAACTAAATTTACAATTTTGATTATCACTTATTTATAACTTAAAAATTACCTATGCTAGCTTTATTGAATTTACTTGTGCCGGATGTTGGTTGCAATTGTTACCTTACCGTTGGTCAGCATTAATTCCTACTGCGCATTATCGCAGTTAACTTTAGTGTTGCTAACTCCTCCGCCGTCAAAAACGAACGTTCTCGTTTGTTTAAACTATTAGGGTTATTGGCACTTTTGACGTGGGAGTTTCCGATGTGTCTTCTTTATTATTGCCCACATTCACGTTTACATTGTAGCTCGATAGTTCTATTAGTTTTGTTTTACAATTCTTTTACAATAATTCAGGCAAATAACTACTAATGAAAAATTTGTTATTAGAGCAGCTGTGTGGGTTGTCTGCAGTGTTTGTAAATGATTGGTGTTATTGATGTGGAGTTCCTTCATCATCTCAAGGCAGTCAAGGCTGAGAATTTCTTCCTCTTTGTTCGAAGGGATATTTGACTGTAGGATTGCGGGTAATGGTTTGCTAGTTAATATTTCATTAAAAGAGTGTGTTTGGTTGTAGATTAAAACTGTGGAATTACGATATTGAACGGCGTATGATCCCACAAGATTTATTTTTTGGTTATCGATTTCAATCGTGCCATTATACTGGTTTAATAATATGATGCCAGGGAAGATGTTTTCTATCGATGGGATGTGCTGGTTATTTATTCGAGTGCATTCTGCTGGTTCGTTTCTGAGTAGTTGCGGGACACAAGTAATATTACTAATATCTATCATATTCTTATAGTTACAAATTCTTATATGATTATTCTCATTACATTTTATTTTTATTCCACATACCCTATGTTTACTACAGGTTACGATATCCTCATAGGGAATTTTATTAATATATTTATTTTTCTTTATGGGTTTGATAACAATTGAATCACAAATATCTTCGTTTATTAATGGTATTCCTATCATATAAAATAATATTGTTTCATTTGAGGCTATTTTTACATTTGCAAATTCTAGCGATTCTTCTACGTTATTTAACGTGAAGTTATTTTTTATAAAAATGGATTTTGCTAAAGCTAGTTCTTCGATTGATAAAATATACGAATTGACGATTCCGGCTTTGGCCCAATGAATCGTATAATTTCTTCTTTTGCAATCTTTAATTTATATTTTAATTGTATAGCAAAATTGCGTTGTACATCTTCATTAGATTGTACCGCTTTTAAAATCTTATTCGATACTCTCGTAATATTGTTTATCCTACCAAAAATTATTTTATTTATTACTACTTGATTATTATTATTATTTATTATATTATTTATTTGATTATCTAAAATTACTAAGTCATCATGATCGGGATTTCCCGCGATCCATTTCCAAACTTTTCCTATTGTTTCTATAGATTTTTTGAATCTTTTCGGTCGGAGTCTGTTTAGGTAAGTTTGTGTAAGGGTTAATTCATTTATCAGGATGGGTAGAAAGGGATTTTCTGATGTTATCTTGGTTTTAATAGTGTTGCCCATTTCGTCGAGCGTCATTTGAAATGCGTCTAGGTCTACTTTGTGTATTATTCGGTAGGTTCCTGTTTGTATTCTTGTCAATCCTGTATCAAATGTTGCTAATTGTGAATTTGAATAGTCTATTATTTTAAAGTCTGCGTACACTAGGTGCACAAAACACCTGCAAAGTTAAAGAGAAAAAAAAATTACTATTGTCTGATGTTGCTTTTATGTACTGTTCGTCCTTTTTCAGTGGTTACTATACTGGATTTGTCTTCCTTAACTGTTTCCTTTCTATATTTTGCTGTAAGTTTTGACCATATTCGTTTGTTTAATCTGACATAAATTACATCTCCAGGACTATATATTTTCATAGGTTTCCGGGTTTTATTATGGGTTTCTAAATCTTTTGCCTGTCTTCTACGAAGGGTTTCTATATTTTTCTGTCGTGCATTTTCCTACATCTCTGGGTCTACTGTAACACGTCTATAGTTTGATCCCTAATGTTCTGGTTCGTACCGTTATTCAAAATACTTTGTATTATGCTTTGTCCGTCCGTCTGTAACATCTGAGTTACAACGTTACAAGTTGGGTGCCAGAACCGGAAGGTCCTGTTGATGCAACGGGAGTTGTATTCCCTAGCACTGGTGGTCTGATTAAATTATTTGGGTTAGACATTTTCTTTAAAATATATAAATAATTTTCTTTATTAATCTTTGGAGGGTCCCTTTTACAGGAAAATCGCAGAGCTATTTTACTTTAATAAGAACCGAAGGGTCCCCCATTAGGTCGTGAATCGCGGCCCTTTTTAACTTTATATGTTATTGGCTGTACAAGCCCTTTTTTATTTTTTTTTTGTGGTTTATAATTTTCTGGAGGGTCCCTTTGGTGGTGAATCGCAGAAAATTTTGTATGTTATAAGCTGGAGGGTCCCCCCGCAGGTGGTGAATCGCAGCTTTGTATTATTATTTAGTATTGGCTGTTAATAATTTCACTGAAATATGGCTGAAATAATTTTCTTATTGGAACTCTTAAAACTTTCTTTAAATTATTTACTTTGTTTTCCAAAAAATTTTTTTTAAATATTTTTAAATTATTAATTTTCTCTCATAAGTTTCTTGTTTTTTCTTTCCAAAAAATTTGTTTATATATTTCTAAATTATTAATTTTCAAAAAATGTTCTTTTCTCTTTTTTTTATATTCTTAATTATTAAATTTAAATAGCTTAACTTATTCCTTACATATATATCAGCTTCCATTCCATGGCCGGTGACCCTGCAGTTGTCCTTTTTCCTCTCGGTACTTGGGCGCTCTCTTTCACTCCCTCGATGCCAGAAAGTCAGTTCCGCTGCTTGCTTTCCGTATTGCTTATGGTACTTTTGTTGAGTTGTTTGTCACTTTTCAGTACTACATATGGTACTTTTTGAGTTGTTTGTGCTTTTTTTTTGGCACTTTTCAGCACTACATATGGTACTTTTTGAGTTGCTTGTTTAACACATTGCTCGGGCGCCAGTTATTGCCGGTTAAATGAAAACTTTGTGAAAAATTTGTTTTTGGTCAAAAGTGACCTTTTATTATCAAATGTTCAGTTACAACTAAATTTACAATTTTGATTATCCCTTATTTATAATTTAAAAATTACCTATGCTAGCATTATTGAATTTACTTGTGCTGGATGTTGGTTGCAATTGTTACCTTACCGTTGGTCAGCATTAATTCCTACTGCGCGTGCCGGATGTTGATTTGTGAATTGCTTACCCAGCATTATCGCAGGTAACTTTAGTGTTGCTAACTTGTATGCCTTGTCATCATATGCCGAAAATACATATATTTACTTCTTTTCATATTCTCTGATTGAGTATGTGAGAGAACTGTTAAAAATGTTAACATTTCACATCGTGAATTCTGTGGCTGTGAGGTGAATTCCTTATCACAATTTTATAAAATGTTCGACATCGAATCTGCACCTTCTCTATACTTTACATTCTCTGGCTCAACTCAGCATAGCAACAGCTAACCACAAGTATAGCAACAAACAATCCTAAACAAACAAACATCAAAACAGCCTCATGTTCCAGTAAGTCCACTATTACACGAAGCAACTTTTGTTGCTAATTCACGAGCGATTCTCTTTTGCTGTCGCCCATTACATTCACACGAGCAACTTGTGTTGCGCAACTCTGTGCGAGTTTTTTCTCATTCTCTTTCACTTTACTTTAACCCATTGCCTTTTTTTTCCTTATAGGTATTTGGGCCACACTATCACATATATTAATCAGTTCTGTCAATTAAGAAATACATTTGATTTATAATTCAAAATTAAAACAAAGATTATATAACATATCTTCACATATATCACCCTTTTCACTATCGTCTGAATCAATTTGTATGGCTTCCTCAATACATTTCACAATATCTTTAATTAATTCGATTTTTTCGTCATACTCCATTTTCTAAAATATTTATATTATATTATGTATATTTGTATACATATTTGAAAATTACTTACCAAAAGATGAAATTTAATTTTTAAAATATATTCAAAATAATAATTTCAGAAAAATATACGCAAATGCAAATATGTACTACGAAAGAAAGAACACGAATGCTGAAAAACGTCGCATTGAACTGTTACAAATAAGAACACAAAGCGATTTGCTGAACACTGGAAACTCGGCGCGATTCTCCTCTCCTCGTCGCCTCCTCGCCTGTAAACCAAAAGTTGCTTCGTGTAATAGCAGAGTAAACAAACAACATTAAAGATAAATCATCAAACGAATTTTATCTTGGAACAATAGAAGTGTACTATCAGTACAACAAACAATAACAACCCAAATAGTTATTTACTAGTAAACAACCAAAATCTCAATAGTATTAGCAACGATAAGCAGAGCCTATATAAACCACAGGAACAATAGCCTCCAGGTCACTTTATTATTATCGACTACCGAGTAACATGTTCTGTATGCCACTTGTAAAGGTACAGTTTAAGTGTAATTTATTCAATATTAAAATACATGTGTATACAGTGAAATATTATACAAATAAAGTATCAGTCAGAACCAATCTCATTGGCTGACTTAAAATTATAAATTTATTTTATTCCTTAAGAGTAAAGAAATTAACTGGTGCCCAACGTGGGGCAGCAACAAAAAAGGATAATCAATAATATCCTTAGTCAGTCTGCCTGAAAGACAGAATTATCAAAATCCATTTAAGAAAATAGCAAGAGTATGGGGATACAAACGAGAACGAGATAATACAAGTCATGCTAATATTGTCACATATTGACATACACTTCCTAGAAAAAAATAATAAGTAAGCAATATTCATTTCAAGATAGATTTCATGCACAAACTCTATCTTGAAACGAATCAAGTTTGCCTACACATTTTCTGCTGATAAAACAAATTCTTCTAGCATGCATGTAGATGTGCGTATGTATGCAAGTAAATATAAACACATGTATAAGTGTCTGCGCACACTTCAAATTAGAATATAAGCAACAAATTGAAATAAAGAAAAAGGCAGTCGAAGATTAGACCTAAGCAAAGTGTTTTTATTTTTAACTGTAGAGTTGACATAAAGAGCCAAGAAGAAGTTGAGCTCTTTATGACACCAAAACTGACTCCGGAAATATTCAAAGAATTGTGGAAAACAATAATATATTTATAGAAAAATATTAACAGAACTATACAAAAATATTGCTAAAATATTATACAAAACATTTAAATCATTTCATACACGCGTAGAAAAAAACCTTAAACAATATCAGAAAATAATGAGCCTTCAAAATATAGAAATAAATAAAGTGTGATTTTTACTGAAAAACATTCGTACAACGGTAGAGGTTATCTGAGTTTGGACGCAACCCATAAGCAACAGCAGCAATAGCAGCAACTACAACAAACACAACAGCAGCAGCAGTAACAGCAATTACAACAAAAGCAACATCAGCAACAAAAGAAATAGCAGAACAAATAAGAGTAAGAAAAATACATATATATATATAAAAATAATAAATTTTTTTATAGTAAGTAAGAAAATTCAAAACAGTGTGTAAAAATCGCACAATAGTGTAAAATAGGAATTCAATCGTGCGTATACAGAGTGTTGCAAAATTAAAAACAAATAATAATGTTTCACTAAAAGAGTGACTCTAAAAGTGTAATTATAAAATTGCTAATGTGTCTCGACTAGATTTCTTCTCAAACTATACAAGATCAATTACAATACACAGTGGGAACTTATTACATAAAACTAATGGCGGGATTCTGTAACCAGTCTCTAGTCTCTATTTGAGACATTTTGAGACAAAGTATCAATTTGATACTAGTTACTATTCACTAAACAGTCTCTAGCGTTAGTCTCAAAATATTGAGACTAGGTAGCTAGCTGGTCACAAAACTAAAAAGAACTCTTGCTGCCATTTTCAATGTACTGAATAGAGATCATCAAAGATATTAATCGATTGTCGTGTTTTTACATTTTGTAAGCAATTCAAACACGAAAAGGTTAAAAATAAATAAATTTTACATAAATTTCGTAAATATTATGAAACAAAGTCAACATATATTTTTATTTTTGTTGATAATTATGTTTTTTGACTATTTTATAGAAAAGTTAATATTTGTTATCGACATATTTATTATCATTCAAGTGTAAAAACATCTCTGAATAACGAAATGTAATAGACTTTGAGACTGTCACTTACAGAATAGCAAAATCGTCTCAAGTCTCAAAAATTGTCTCTAACTCAAAATCTCAAATTTAGAGACTTGATACTGTCTCACGTTACAGAATCGCACGGTAAGTTGAATCAAAATAAATACGAACCTTCTTTTTTTGTTAAATAATTTTCACACGAAATAAAATTTTCTCGAAATGGAAACATCCACCATACCACTCTTTCAACTCACTTTGAACTGTATTAGCGGAATTGCAGACTTTGATGGACGAGATCCAAACCAACTAACAGACTTCATTAAGCAAATTGAAGACATATTAAGCACAATACTAAATTTTGATGCAGGTAATCAAAAAATTTTATTAAATTTTCTGAAAGGAAGATGCGTAGGAAAAACTAGGGAAATAATTCACAGATATGGACAAGTTAGTGATTAGGAAACATTGAAACAAATACTTCTGAGCAATTTCGGGGAAAAGAGAAGTTCAGCGGAACTTATGGATGAGTTGAAAGCCATCAGTCTTGACTCAACAATAGAAAATTACTATTTTAAAATAAATAAAATTAGGAATAAACTACATAATAGAATATTAGCGCATAATGATCTAAATTTCTCAGCGAATGAAGTTAATACGATAGCACTGAAATCATTTAAGGAACATCTCCCAGAACCCACTAAAACTATGATTATAGCAAGAGACCCGGATAGCCTAGAAAAGGCGCACAAAATAATATGAAGCGGCACATCAAGGCTTCACAGCGCTAGGGCAACAAAGGAAATATCCTAACCCAAATAGCTATCGTAGGGCTAATTATAGCGATAACGTTAACAATAGAACGTTTGCCAAATCCAACCAATATATAAATAATATCCCCACTTACAATAGTAGTTATAATAGACATAACAATTATATGCCACAAAACAGGTGTAACGGTGGCTATGTCCCAAGGAATGTAGATAATAATTATAACAGTTGGAACGGATCAAGCCAAACTAGAATATCAAACCAGACAACAAACACAAATTATAACCCACAGAGAAACTTTAATCAACAAAGAGACGGGAATCAAACACGGAATTACAATCAATCAGGAAATTATAATCGGTCCGTAATATCAAATCCAAATCAGAACCTTTGGATATTGGCAATACAAATACAAATTTTCAATGGGTTGCAAAGAAGAATTACCCTATATAATAATAGATACACACATAACAAAGTTATATTTCATCATTGACACTGGAGCAGAGTTCAGTTTGACTAACGAAAGATGATAATTTAACATTTACAAGTTCAACAAAACATAGAATAATAACCAAAAATGATATTCCGGTTTACTCTGAAATCTACCGATACCCAGAAATACACAAACCGGAAATAGAAAAACAAATAGACCAAATGTTAACCCAAGGTATAATTAGAGCATCCTTTAGTCCTTACAATAGAAGCTGGACGTAACCAATGAACAATGGCGTCTTGTGATCGACTACAGGAAGTTGAACAGCGTAACTACGGAAGACAGATTTCCAATTCCAAATATAGACGATATATTTGAAAAATTGGGAAGATGTCAAAATTTTTCCGCTCTCGACTTAGCCAAAGGTTTTCATCAAATTGAAATGGACGAACGCGACATTCATAAAACAGCTTTCTCCACTGCAAATGGACATTATGAATATTTAAGAATGCCCTTCGGATAATGAACGATATATTAAAAAAATATATCGGCAAAATCTGCATTGTGTACATGGACGATATTCTAGTAGTTTCTACAAGCGTTGAAGGGCACCTAGAGCAAAATTTTAATGAGAATAAAAGAAAAAAATCTGAAGATCCAATTAAATAAATGAGATTTCTTAAGACAAGAAACAAAATTCCTAGGTCACTTAATTACAAAAGATGGTATTAACCCAAACCCTCAAAAAGTGGAAACAATGGAAATGATTCTAGTTCCAAGAAGCGTTAAGGAAATAAAAGCATTTTTAGGTATTACGGGATACTATAGGAGATTTATTAAAGATTACTCTAAAATAGCATACCATTTAATAAAATATTTAAAAAAAAGGGCTCAAAAATAAACATTAATGACCAAGATTACAAAGATTCTTTCTTTAAATTAAAAATGTTGATAAAAATTTACCCCATTTTAATCCACCCAGATTTCACAAAAACTTTTACTCTTGTAACAGATGCGAGTAATTTTGCTCTAGGAGCAGCCCTTATGCAAGATAACAAAACAATTTCATTTGCCAGTCGTACTTTGAATGGACATGAGAAAAATTATAGCACTATAGAGAAAGAGTTGTTAACCATAGTGTGGGCCACTAAATATTTTCGACCATACCTATTTGGTGGCAGATTCACCATTAAAACAGACCAGGAACCTAATTCAAAATTATAAATGTAGAAAATTAAACTCAGTGAATTTGATTTCGATATTTTATACATTAAAGGTAAAGAAAATGTAATTGCAGATGGTCTAAGCAGACTAAATTATGAAAATAATAATATGGTAAAATTGAATTTAAATGGAATATTCAATGATGACGACATAGATACTGTACATAGTGCCGAAACGGATAGTTCATATTTCATAAAAATAACTGAAAATTCAATCATTATATATATAAATCAACTTATAATTCAAAGAGCGCAAAGGCAATCAATAACAAAAAAATTGTACATCAAAGGAAAATAAGAAACATAAGAAACGTAACACTTGAAAGCGACATTTTAAAAATAATGCAAAAGAACCTACCGGAAAAAGGATTAATCGTAATTTATTGCCCAAATGACAAATTATTTTTACAAAGTCAAGAGTTATATATAAAATTTTTCGCAAATAATGCAAATCTAAAAATAATGAACTCAAACATAATTTTAAAAGATGTAATAGACAAAGGAGAACTCTTAACATTGAAAGAAGAGAAACATCTGGAAAATAATCACAAGGGAATAAATGAAATATTTGAGGAAATAAAAAAGACACACTACTACCCCAAATTACAAAAAGAAATACAGAAATACATAATTAATAGTGAAATATCCAATAAGGCGAAGTTCTACAGAAACCCTATCAAACATAGTTTAATTATTACGAAAACTCCTAAAAAACATAATGAAATTGTTCATTTTGATATTTCGTACCCACAAAGAGGCATAATGTACCTTATGAGCATCGACAAATTAACAAAATAAGCAACAGCCAAATCATTAAAGACAGAAATTCGCTATCAATTGTAAATGCCATAAAGGAAATAATTCAATATTTAGGCAAACCGGAAATTTTAGTAACAGACAATGAATTAGATACAGTACCAATAAAACAATTCTTGAAAGATAATAAAATAAACCTACACCTAACGACCACTTATAATAAAACAGGAAATGCAGATGTTGAAAGATTACACTTAACTTTGAATGAATACTTAAGACTATTTAATGCTGATGCAAATAACAACGACAATTTGAAAGAGAAAGTATTCAAAGCAATAACTGCTTATAATAATACCATATATTCTACGACAAAAAAGAGGCCAATTGATTTCATAAATAACTTACTTTCCGAACAAGGACTAAACAAACTCGCGGAAAAACTACAAAAGCAAAGAGAAAATATAAAAAATAATATCAATAAAAAATAAAACAGGGTAAACATACAAGATTTTCAGAATAAATATATAAAAAATTATAGAGTAAACAAAGCACAACCAAGATACAAGGGGGTAGACAACTTTAAAGAAAGGGGAAATCATTTAATATCTAAAGATTCAAAGTTTAAAAAAGCATACAAGACTCAAGTTAAACGAAAATTTAAGTTTCAGGATTGATATGGCGAAAATTACAGTACTAATAACGCCATTACCTAATAGGCATCACTTTGAAATGAGAACAGAAATATGCAATTACAATAGGAAACAAAATATATAAGTAAACAGAAGGAGCACATTTGAAAAACTTAAAAGAAATTAACATCTGTTCGTTTTAACAATCGAAGATGACATTATCTTGATTAAAAATGCATATAAAATAGAAATGAAACGAAACTCTGACAATAGGGAAATTGTACTCGAAGAAAATGCATTAATAAATTTTTATAATTGTAAAGTCGAGATAAAAAATAAATCATTCCAAAACCAAAAACTTACTGTAGAAGAAAGATATATTTTCCCTGAAAAAGAAACTGATGTATTACAGTTTGAAAAAGTAATATATTTCTCAGAGATAATAATAAATCAAGAAAAAAATATTAACAAGTTAGAAGAATTAAAAATACACAAAAATGTAAATTATGGCATAGGCATACTAATAATATTATTAATAGCAATAGGAATATTGGTAAAATGTATAATATATAAGAGAAATAAAAATACGAATTTAAATGTACAGCTACAAATTCAACCTCTTTCATATGAGGAAAACACAAGAAAAATAATTGGTTCCACGTCAAGCTCAAAATTATAAATATTCTTTTACAATCATAAGTAAGTTTTATAATCACTAGTAATAATAAGAAAACTTGGTAGCATTGAATGGAGATCATGGAGTCACATATTGACACACACTCCCTAGAAAAAATTAATAAATAAGCAATATTCATTTTAAGATAGATTTCATACATGAACTCTATCTTGAAACGAATCAAGTTTGCCTACACATTTTCTGCTGATAAAACAAATTGTTCTGGCATGTATGCAGATGTGTGTAAGTAAATATAAACACATGTATAAGTGTCTGCGCACACTTCAAATTAGAATATAAGCAACAAATTGAAATAAATAAAAAGGCAGTCGATTAGACCTAAGCAAAGAAGCTCAGTGTTTTAATTTTTAACTGTAGAGTTGACATAAAGAGCCAAGAAGAAGTTGAGATCTTTATGACACCAAAACTATGTACAACCGAAGAATCAACGGATCAACCAAATTACACACGATCAACAATCAAATACAGAATATAAACAGGAAGAACATTTTTTAATCTAAGGTATGGGTTACCAATGCTTGTAAGGACCACAGAAGAAGGTAACTCAGTGTATATTTTAATTGATAGTGATGCAGAAGAAAATTATATTAAAAATCATTTGGACTGAAAAACGCACCGTCGATCTTTCAAAGATGCATTGACGACATTCCTAGGAGTATGCGCATACGTATATATAGATGATATCCTAATATATTCGCCTAATCCTGAACAATATATGAAAGATATCACCGACATAATACACACTTTACACGCAGCCAACATGAAAATCTCGGATGAAAAGGCAATATTTTTTTAAAGACAGACAGCATTTTTAAGACATATAATTAAAAACGGTAGAATTACAGTAGATACAGAAAAAATAGAAGCTATAGATAGGTAAAGAACCCCTACAAATTTGAAGGACTTAAGATGTTTCTTGGGAATGACCTCATATTATAGAAAATTTATAAAAGGATTTCCATCCATAACGAAACCATTAACACTCTACCTACAAGGAGAGAATGGTAATATTTCAAAGAATAGAAGTAGCTCAGTAAAAAATTAGATGACGAAGCGCTTAAAGCAGTTGAAACACTAAAATATGAACTAAAAGAACAAATAGAATTATTCCAACCAGATTTTGGAAAATGATTTGATTTGACTGCAAACGCAAGTTGGAGTGTATTGTCACAATGCATGAAACCTACAGCATTCATTTCACGTACATTAACGCGAATTGAACAAAATTACTCAACAAACGAAAAATAAATGTCAGCAATCTTTTGGGCACTCAAGAAAGTTAAGAATTATCTGTATGGTCTCATTAGTAATACTACTTGTGCACATGAGCATCCTCCCCCGACACACTCACCACATTACGCTTACAACCCACATTCTACAGCACACACCGATACCTATACACATGTACACCACCCACAGTCACACCATCCCATTCAGCACCAACAGGGATAAAAAATGACCGAGGAACTGATTCCGATCTGTTCGTTCTACGACACTACCCTTGATCGGTAATACGTTTTCACGTCCCGCTGCTATCCGCCGCTATCTTTTGGGAAAGCAACCGAGTGTTTTAAATAGTTTACTTTCACTTAAATCAGTGCATTATATTTTCAACGGATTGAATAAAGCCTCTATTTTGTGTAAGAGAGATAAAGCCCACTTTGTTCAATATTTATTTCCTTTTTTGTTCTTACTGGTGAAGTGAAAATATAAAAGGTTAGTGCACTTTTATAACATGGCCCTTCGAGTCATACAGAAAAGTACATTGGTGAAAGAAAGTGTAGTGCAGTGACACAAAACATACACAAATCAAATGTGAGTGACAAAAAAAAAAAAAATAAAGAAAATATATAATACTAGCTGACCCGGCAAACGTTGTTTTGCCATATAAATTATTTTTAGGTAATTTCATTGAAGCACTCTGTGATAAACGATATTTTTCGTTTTGTTGTCAGGTGCGAAAACGATCAAAACAGATGGTTTTCCGACACGGGAATATGCGACATACAGTTGTCCGTGTGAAAAACATGCATTTTCCAGGTTCAGGCCACAAACACTCAATGATTGGCCTTGTGATTTCTTAATTGTCATGGCAAATGCGAGACGAATTGGAAATTGGATTCGCTTAAACTCGAATGTCATATCGGTTGGGATCATTGGAATTCTCGGAATGAGAACTTCCTCACCTTTGAATTTTCCTTTTAGTAGTCTCGCGTGAATCACATTGGCCATGAGTTTTGTGATCGCTAAACGCGTTCCGTTGCATAATTTTGGTTGGTTAAGATTGCGAAGCATGACGACGACTGAACGAACCTTCAATTGTAAATTGTGCGGTGGCAAGCCAGGCACATCCAATGAATTCAAGAACTCAGTTGGGTAGTTGGTTGCTTCGTCTTCGTTTGTTACACAGTCGAGAGATTTGAAGGAATGCAGTGTCCCAACGATTTGATTTTGAATTTTGAAGTTTAAGTGATCCACATCCTTGTTCTTTGCTGCTAAAATTACTCATTCACTCAACCAATCGTAGTTTTTGTGGTTAGCAAAGATGTTCGGAAACACTTTGTTGATGAGCTCCTCTTTCGTTGAGACGAAATTGCAAAAATTTGGCGGGAACGAAATGAATCCATTCGATACGTCGACAGGAAATCGACCATTACCGATAATTAGCAGTTGATTGGAGAGCAGTTCGGCAGATGGATCGTTTAGCAATGCAACTCGCATGTTTGTGATCGGCTGAAGTTTCCACACATAACGCCACAATGGTGATGATTTAAGGCAAGCATTGATCTCATTGGCAGCGGTATCGTGGTATTACTGGTAGTGTTTACCAGAAATCACCTGAGAGTAAAATCAATGCACACCCAAAATGTCTTGCGTCATTACGCAGATCTTTCATAGTGCGATTCAGAGCTTCTAACGCGCGTTTATGCGACATTGTGCATTCGTCCCAGATAATGATTTTGCTTGCTACCAAAACTTTGGCCATTGCTGAATGTTTCGCTATGTTACATGTCGGTTCTTCAACCGCTTGCAGGTTTAATGGCAATTTTAATGCAGAATGAGCGGTTCGGCAACCTTCCAACATCGTTGCTGCTACTTCAGAAGAATCAACTGCTACAGCAATTTCTGATCTTGCACGAACTGCAGCCAAAATCATTGATATGAGGAATGTCTTTCCAGTTCCATCAGGCGCATCAAAATCATGCAGACATTTCCATCATCAATTGCCTTCATCACCGTATCGTACACTTCTTTTTGTTGAGGATTCAACAATGGTGCATACATTCGAACCAACTGGCTTAATGCATTTGTGTCGTATTCACGTTCACGCTGCAATTCTCGTTCGAAAGCGTCGTTTACTCCACGATCAGGCGACGTCATTCCTAACCTGGCTAACAAACTGCCGCACATGGGGTAACACATGTCTTCTATCAAAACAAAAGCCTAGTTGTGCATCTCTTCATTCATATCAAGATGAGGATACTCTGAATGGACACGAACTCGATGCAAAATGTCCTCTGACATGTCATTCTTGTAAATCAAGCAAAT
Organism: Bactrocera correcta; assembly: GCA_027475135.1. NCBI lineage: Eukaryota > Metazoa > Arthropoda > Insecta > Diptera > Tephritidae > Bactrocera > Bactrocera correcta. The sequence continues at coordinate 40,546,757 of CM050322.1, read as the reverse complement.
AGAGCTCCTGACATGCAACACGAAATGTTGGCAGCACTACACCATTGACAGTTCGAAGTGATTCAAATGATGTCGGGCCACGAACATTCACCAGCAATAGTCGTAAGTAAAAGCATTCATCATTTTTCGGATGAACTGTATAAATACGGCCAAGAGCTTCAGTAGAACGCACATCCGGACGACCAGGAACTACATTACCTTGCTTTCGACGTTGAAATTTCTTCGTTGAAGCAATCCAAGTGTAATAACGCGGCATCTCTGAGTCAAGTAACGCACGTGCAAACGGATCACTTTGGCAAATCGAGAAGAAACTGGTCAATGTTGTCGCTGGTGGGTTTTCAGCACGTTGATCAGCATTTGCGGGGGTGAAATAAACTCGTTGACCGTTCTCCAGATGCACTGCCAAATGTGTAACACTCGGATAGCGTTTATGAATGAGAAATGAGAATATACGCCAAATCGCCTCATTGCAGCATACGTATCGACCAATTTGATAGCGCGTGATTTCATCATTGGGGTCAGGAGCTTGAAGACCAAAAGCCGCCATGTCACTGCCCTTCGTGACATATTTGCAGATGTACTTGATGAACTTCACTGAATTGCAATACTCCACGTTACAATGCGCCCTGAATGCTTTGGAAAGAAGTGGCGAATACGGAACAACCCAAGAGTTGTCGATCACGAAATCATTTCCTTTCACTTTGACTGTGATTGTTCTACCGCCATCATCAGAAGATCGACGTCGATACAGTGGATAACCATCTTTGCCAGTGATGGTATCAGCAGTCAAATTTTGTGGATAACGCTTGCCGTCGACCATGCACGGTGATTGTGGTTTAAAGGCGCCACACCGTCCATGAATCATGTTTGGGATCAGGAATCTCGGCAAATATAATGTCATCAATTTGGTCTGACTGTATTCTTTCGACTAACCAAATGAGAATGTGCGCATGCGATAAGCCTCATTTTTGCCATTCAATAGAATACACCCAACATCGAGTATCCCCAAAGACACGATGCCTAACAATATAGTGCATGAGCGACCGGATTTTTTGCTTGAATACACGTGCGGTGATTGCACACAACCTCTATTGGGTGAATTTTAACGGAAGGATGCGAGCTGTAGTCAATTCTGCAATCGCAATGAAACGCTACTCGATCCAAATCAACACTTGAAGCACTTCCTCTTATGCGTTGATTTAGATTATCACGTTGTTGAGTTGTTTCATTTGCCTGACGATTTCTCATTGTTAACTGAGCTTTTCCGGGCCATACTAACACGGCGCTGTTCTCGTGCGATTTCTTGTTCATCCGTCGTCAGTTGATAGGCAATATTCCGAACTCTATTTGCATTTTGCGTTCGATGCGAAAGATTAGATCTTTTGGCTCGTGGCATTCTGAATTACATTGAGAAATGAACACACAAATCATGTGCTCAATTGTCATAACCTCACAAAATAAACATCTTTCTTGGCAACTTTCCGTTTGAAAATAGAATTCCACACCAATATGATCAATCAGAATGAAATGAACAGCGAACTCGAATTGGTTTTCAAAGTATTCCACCTAAAAATTATTTGAATAACCCGAAATTAACATTTGGGTTGATTATCGATGAGCACGCAATAACAAAGACCATAACCATTTACAATGAGCATTTCATCAAACTGAACTCACCTCTATGAAATCACTTTTCGCTTGCAATTTTCACAATAGCCGTGAACATAAAATTACCAATAAAACACGGCTAATATATCATTTCAAAATAATGTATTAAATCAAATTGAATTACAATAACTAACGAAAGCCGATAAAAGCTTAAGAAAATGCCGATATTTATGTTACTAAACTCAAGTCACATATGACATTGCATCTTGCGTGGGTTGCCAACTGTGCATATGCATGCAGCTGTCAAAAGTTGATGTACACAACGCCCTCTACTGGCAATACAGCATTTAAAATCATGTTCGTTTTTATTTCCTTTTTAAAATCGTGTTTGAAAATTTATTTTCTTCATATTTTTTTCGGAAAATTTTCCAGAATTTTCTTAAGTATTCTCCTTGTTTGGGTGGAGACCTGTCCGAATTGGTGGTAATCACCGAAATCGGTCCAGGCGTTCTCCAGTTATAAGCGTAGTAACTAACGTCACTTTCTTTTATATATATAGATAATAGGTTGTCAAAAACGTCTTGCAGTATTTTTATACCCTGAACAGGGTATATTGACTTTGTCACGATGTTTGTAACACCCAGAAGGAAGCGTCGGAGACCCTACAAAGTATGTATATAAATGATCAGGATGTTGAGCTGAGTCGATTTAGTCATGTCCGTCTGTCTGTCCGACTGTCCGTCTGTCTGTATATATACGAACTAGTCCCTCAGTTTTTAAGATATCTATTTGAAATTTTGCAAACGTCATTTTCTCTTCAAGAAGCTGCTCATTTGTCGGAACGGCCGATATCGGACCACTATAGCATATAGCTGCCGTATAAACTGAACGATCGGAATCAAGTTCTCATATGGAAAACTTTCGCATTTGACAATGTATCATCACCAAATTTGGTATGGATTATTTTGTAGGAAAAAAATGTAATATCCGAGAAAATTGTTCAGATCGGTTAGCTATAACATATAGCTGCCATACAAACTGAACGATCGGAATCAAGTTCTTGTATGGACAACTTTCACATTTAACAAGATATATTCACGAAATTTGGTATATATTATTTTCTAAGGCAACAATGTAATCTCCGAAGAAATTGTTCAGATCGGTTAACTATAGCATATAGCTGCCATACACACTGAACGATCGGAATCAATTTCTTGTATGGAAAACTTTAACATTTGACAAGATATATTCACGAAATTTGGTATAGATTATTTTTTAAGGTAACAATGTAATCTCCGAAGAAATTGTTCAGAACGGGTTACTATAGCTATAGCTTCTATACAAACTGGACACATAGTTACTAACAGAAATGCACCTTTGAAGGGTATTTAGCTTCGGTGCAACCGAAGTTAACGTTTTTTCTTGTTATTGAATCAATTCGTGTGGCACCCAAACATCGTGCTTCTTACTGACTCCAAGCTTCTTCCAATGGTTTATAACGGTTTGATGACTACTACTGCCGGTCTCTTTCGACCAATTCAGCGATTTAATCGCAATTCCATAAACGTATCGGGTCCATAAACTGCACAAATTTTATTGGCGGCTTGAGATGCATTTTTGTCTTTATCGTAGTAGTACTGTAAAATATGCCGTATTTTCTCTTTATTTTGCTCCATGTTTGCGACGCTATAACTCACGCACGACAATCAATCAAACACGTATTAGCGCGTGAAATGAGCATTCCAAAAAGGTGTGGCATGACCCGATGCGAGGAATAAAACTAGAACTACGCGCTTTCAGCGCCAACTAGCGAAAATACCGCAAGACTTTTGTGACAACCTAATACTTAGATATAATATATGTATATATCGTTGCCCAAACGGTCAATAGCATAAAATTGATATCTACTAAAACCTTTTTATAAAAACAGTTAGTGAAAGGTCGGTGGTAAATTCAGTTACCGATATAATCGCAAAACAATACGATACTATAGTAATATACTACTGTGTCCACTTGAATTTAAGCTGCGCGAGTTGTGGTTATTGAACCGTGTTTTTAAGGCTCGGTCAATAACGATGAATATTGAACTTTAGTTCAAATATTCTTATTAACACTAAACTTCGGTTTGGTGTATCGCTAAAAGAAAATCACGACTTGTCGGATTAACCGTCAGAATTCTTCTGTTCATTTATTTCCAATATTTTCTTAAGCTAAGTTCTATTTTCTGATACAAAATACATTATTTCTTTTCTTATTATTATTTTGGCGCAACCACTTGTAGTTGCGACAATATTTGTCAAGTGGCCTACTTCTCACATTACATCAATTGCATTCCCTCAAATATTTATGTTGCACTATTTATTGTGACGTTAATTGCTATCGCAATATTCGTTTGAACATATTAAATGTGCAGCGGAAATGCAATGTGATCCAATGTAAGTGCCCTGGTTTGTTTCGAAATATGATATGCATATTTCGTGTGGTCGCAATATTGTTGCGGTAACAAAAAAGGGAAAATATTTAAGTAGACCAATTAATTCTAAGTGTTTTGGGGTAGGTTGTTAACGTTGACGTCGGCATTATTTCTTTGTTGCAGTTCTTATGAATTGCAGTTGCATTCATATCGGTCATGCCGATAGTGGTTGGCATCGACGTCGACGTAACTCCTCCCCCCCTTGATTGAGCTCTCTCCTGGGAGATCACATTAGTAATTTTGAAATTCTTTCTCTTGTTTTTACAATAAATGATTATCGAAAGACTGACTATAATTACAATTGATATTGTATATATGCTTATATGTATGTATTGTTGTCGTTTTTGATATTTAACTTCATCTATAAAGTTTATATTTTCTATTTGTTGTAATATAATATCATCAAATATAAGTTTCTTATTTATATCTTTAATATTGTCTATATCGCTTGCTAATACAATGCTACTTTTAATTATTTTACTTTTTGTTGAAAATGTTTTATTATTAATTGTTATGCTACAATTGTAAAAATGTATTAAATAGTTTCCGCTTAAGGGAGAGCTGTTGTTTATAATGCAGTCACTTTCTACACTAGTATTTTTAGTATTTTTTACAAATATAATTCCTTCGTTAATGTTTATAATTTCGGAGGCGTTATTAAAAATTTTCATACAGTTTCTTTTTATCAAACAATTATTAATTGGCTTAAGACGTTGTAAATCTATATTATCATTAAATTCGTACAATTCATTGTTATATCTTAGTGCATATACTTGTTGAAACATTAACTCAAAGTTGCTTATATCTCCTAACGGCAATATTATAGATGTGTGTAGTGTTATTATTTCTGTTGGAATTTTGATAGCGAAAATAATGTTATGGTTTTTGTCTGTAAGGGATCCTAATTTTATTTTTTTCGATTTTTGTGAGTCTAAGTTGTATTTTGTTATTTCTTGGTCGGTTATCATGTTGCTATGTAAAATTCCTAAACCACTTGCTGCTATATTGTCTTGTATGTGTTCTACATTGTCCTGTAATATTTTCAGTTTTAGAGAAAAGTCGAGGTATAAAATTTCGTCTTGGGTCCTTTTACTTATGCTCCCTATGGAGTTTAGTTTTGCAGATATCATATCCCTATCGTTATGCATAAGTCTTTTTAATTCAAGAAACGTTTTATTGAAATTAGTATTAATTTCTATTTGTTTGTTTATTGTTTCGATAGCCTTGTGGTTGTTTGTGTCGATGATGTTGAGGTGTTGTTCAAGGTCTTGTCTATCATTGTCGTCCATGGTACCGTAAAGCCATTTTTGTACAGTTCCTACAGCATTTAGTAGGCCTCTTTTTTGTCTGTGGGGTGTGATAGTATTTATCTTGCTTCTAATAAATTTAATTTGCATGTTTAGTATTGCTTGTCCTACTTGCAGATTTGCCGATTTTATATTAGATTCTATTTCATTAAGTAAATTTGATATTTCTAGTGGATTTATAACGTGTAGTATTGTTACATATGACTTAACTATATCTGCATCGCCTGTTTGTATTTCTATATATCCTTTGTTGCTTTCTATTTTATCTATTGTTACTTGTCCCAGCCCCAGGGTCCAAATTGCTGTCAGGATCAAAAGTTTCAGGATCCATTGCCCCTGCAAATTTGTATTTCCGTTTAACGTTGTTTAAATGTATATCGTTTAGATTTGTTTTTATAAACTTCGGTTGTTCCTTATGCCTAACGCTTTTGTAATTCTTTACGTAACCTATATTTCTTTCTTCTACATAGTGTTCTCTGTTTTCGTTACTCTTATTTATTCGCTTAGATTTTTCTTTGAATATTCTGTCATAAATTGTGCTCTTGTTACACTTACCTTCCTCAATATTTATGGGTTTTTCTTTTGTAACTGAGTGGTAGCTGTTATTATACCATTCTATAGCTTTGCTCATTTTATTTGTTATACTGGAGTTTTTATTTTCTATACCTAATACTCTAATTTTTTCTCCTAGTGTATTGTGTAGGCGTTCTACATCAGAATTGCCGGTATGGTTATTTGGTTTAACGAGATGTAGTTCAATATTTTCGTTTCTGAGGAAATCTTTAATATTAATGCTTTTAAATTCGTTATCAGCAATAATTTTTTTAAAATGTCCTCTTTGCGACTTATATTGGTTTATTTTTTCGATTATAGTTTGGCTGGTCCTATCTTCAAGAAAAAATGCTGTGGCGAATTTAGAAAACCTGTCTATAAAAGTTAGAAAATTCGCTTTTGAATTAGTGTAGCAGTCCATGTGAATTATTTCTTTGCAATCTTTCGGTGTTTCCGTTAAATTAAATTTTGCTCTTATAGGTCGCCTATCATATTTGACTCTGTTGCATGTATCGCAGTTGTTTACGAATTTGTGTACCAGTTTTTTCAAATTTGGGAAGTAGATATGTCTTTTAACTCCTTCGTAGTTCTCCGATATTCCTGTGTGTCCTGTTTCAAACTTGTGATCATTTTGGATATGTCTGTAGGCTTCTTCTTCGCTATTTATATCTTTAGCGTGATATGAACATTTAACAAATTTAATGTTGTCGAATCCATCAAATAACTCGATGATTTTTTGTTGTAATTTATTATATTCATGGTCGTTAACTTCGCTGTATATGCCAATTTTGCCTGAAGTGATATGTCTTCTGAGGATATCAGAAATATTGTTGTCGAGATCTACTGGTGTTACGTATATTTTTTTATTGTTGTGTTTTATTTCGAACTCCAATTGTTTGCTATCTGTTAAAATTATCTGAATTTTAAACCGATTGACTATGGTGTCCAAAATGGGTATATGGTTGTTCAATTGCTCCTCCTGAGAGTGTATTGTATTTACATCGTTTTCGTCTAAATTATTTTCTAAAGATAGATTGCTACCTGTTTCCATAAAATTTATTAAATTGGTGTTATTATTGATTCTGCTAAGGAAATCTGCTACTTTGTTTTCCTTTCCTTTTATATAATTTACGTTCATGTTGTATTCTCCTAATTTTATTATCCATCTTTGTAGTCTAGGATTTATATCTTTACAATGAGCCTTCGTGTATAGCCATTTTAATGGTTGATGATCTGTTAATAAATCAAATTGGACGCCATATAAGTAAGGCCGGAAGTAGTTTGTGGCCCAAACGATTGCTAACAACTCCTTTTCTGTTGTAGAATATCTACGTTCGTGGTCGTTGAGTGTTCTACTCGCATAACATACAGGATGTTCATTTTGTTGTAATACGGCACCGATTGCGAAATTGCTTGCATCAGTAGTTAATGTAAATTTCTTTTTGAAATCTGGATAACTTAGTACTGGAGCTTCTGTCATTATTTGTTTTAATTTTTGAAATGAGTTTATATATGTAGAGTCGTTAATATTAATTTTGACATTTTTCTTTAGAAAATTTGTCATAGGTTGTGCTACTTTCGCGTAGTCTTTTATAAATTTCCGATAGTATCCCGTAGCTCCTAGAAAAGACTTTATTTGTCTTGTTGTTTTTGGTAATTTTAAATCTTGTATTTTATTTATTTTCTCGAAATTCGGTTTAACTCCTTCAGGTGTTAAAACGTGGCCTAGAAATTGTGTTTCTTTGGCACAAAAATTGCACTTGTCAAATTGTACCTTAAGGTTATGCTTCTTTAGTGCATTGAAAATTTTTGTTAGGCTTTGTATATGCTCTTCTAATGTTGTACTGAAAACGAGAATGTCATCCATGTATACTACGCATATTTTATTTATGTATTCTCTAAGAACACAATTCATCAGCCTTTGGAAGGTTGATGGAGCGTTTTTGAGGCCGAATGGCATTCTAACGTATTCGTAATGACCAAAAGGGGTGGAAAACGCGGTTTTCTTTCTATCTTCCTCTTTTACTAAGATTTGGTGGAATCCTTTTGCGAGATCGAGTGTCGTAAAGTATACAGCTCTTCCTAATTTATCTAATATATTATCAATGTTTGGGATTGGGAATTTGTCATCGATTGTGATATCATTTAGTTTTCTGTAGTCTATCACGATCCGCCATTTCTTTGTTTGGGAGTTATCTGATTTTTTTGGCACTATCCATAAAGGACTATTGTAAGGGGAATTACTATTTCTTATGATTCCTTGTTTTAACATTTCTTTAATTTGTTTAGTTATCTCTTCTTCGTGTATCTGTGGGTATCTGTAAATTTTCGAATATACTGGAGTGTCTGTCGTGGTCACTATCTCGTGTTCAATAGCTGATGTACTAGTAAGGTCATCTCCTTCTTTATAAAATAGGTTCTTGTAATTTTTTATTAGCTTACTAACTAAGAATTTCTCTTCTTTATTTAGATTTGTTGTAAATTGCTCAATTGGTAAGTCCCTATTTTCCGTACTTTCTAATTGATAAATTTCATTAAAATTATATGGGCAAGAATTCATAAATTTTATCACTTCGTTATTAATTGTTAAGGTATCGTTTCTCATATCAATAACTGCTTGTAATGGTTTTAGTATGTTTTGCCCGAGGATTGCATCGAATCCTTTATTATGTAAATCAGTTAATTGCCATGACATATTTGCGTCAAAATTAAATTCGAGGGGTAAACTTGTTATTATTTCCCATTTGATTAGTGCTTCACTATTAAATGACCGGATTTTTATTGAGTTATTTAATAGTATTCTGTTATACTTCATTAATTTTCTATTGTCGATAAGGGACGTAGTAGAGCCTGAGTCGATTAGACATGTAATCTTTTCATTTTTTATTGTTAATTCTACTAACGGAAGGTAGTTTTGGTATGGTCCAAGGGAAAATTTACTTCTTGGTTTATATGGTCTACTTCCATTGGAATTTCATTCCTATAGTTGGTACTTCTTTCACCGTTATAATTGTTATGGTTTTGGTAAGTCCGTCTGAATGAGCTTGCTGTGTTATTACTTTGGTTTTGATTATTGAAACGATTACTGTTTAATCGTGTTTGTTCTGTATTTCCTTGTCTAGGATTCGTCCTTGTTCTTTCGTTGTTGAATTTATTATTAGAATTGTTAAAATTATAAAACCTATTATTTGTTTGGTTATGGTCCCCAGGTCTTTGATTGTTTATTTTATTTGCTACTTGACCATGATAGCTTCTATTAGTAAGTCCTGTTTCTTCTAATACGTAAAATGCTTCCCTTAATGAGTTAATGTTCCTACCGTAAATTATTGCCGATAAATGAGGCGGAATATTATTTAAAAATGTTTTTAATATTAATGACTCGTTAGTCTTAGGAGAAAATTCTGTCGGCTTAGTTTCGTCTAAATTATATTTTGAGTTAAGCTTATCTAATATGTTTTTTAAGTTGTAATAATAATGACTTACATTATACTGCCTGGTTGTGATGGCCTGGTGAAAGAGTTGGTGGTAGCTTTCCCTTATTCCGAAGTTCCGTATCAGTTCTGTCTTCACTTCGTCCCACGATGAGTCTCTGTTTAGTGTCCGTATTGTCTGGAGCGCCTCTCCTTGGATCTTGGTCTTTATGTGTCTCTCCCATACATAATTTTTGACCGCTTGGTTCTCGTCGAACAAGGGCAGGATCAGTTCCACCTCTCCAATGAATGAAGATATGTCGTAGCTCCCGTCGCCTCTGAACTCTTTGATTTTCGCAGCTTCCTTAAGGAGGTCCGACGCTGATATCCGGTTTAGATCGTTGTTGATGATTGCCATTGTGGTAGTTAAATGTGTATAATTGTGTTTTTTTTTTTTTTTTTTTTTTTTTTTTTCGAGAAGTTAGTTCTTTTATATTTATAAAATGATGTAACACTGTTTGAACCCGCAAGCAATAGTAAGTTTCTTATAAATGATTCTATGACTTTTGGCAGTTAGATTTCGTAATATGTCAGAAGTTCACTCTAAAATATTTTTTTTTTCCCTCTTTAATAAGTACGTTTAAGCGGTTGACATGTTGTGTCAGGCTCTTTTTCTTTGTCTAAGGGCAAAGTTCCGTCGACTGCGCCAGTTGTGGTTATTGAACCGTGTTTTTAAGGCTCGGTCAATAACGATGAATATTGAACTTTAGTTCAAATATTCTTATTAACACTAAACTTCGGTTTGGTGTATCGCTAAAAGAAAATCACGACTTGTCGGATTAACCGTCAGAATTCTTCTGTTCATTTATTTCCAATATTTTCTTAAGCTAAGTTCTATTTTCTGATACAAAATACATTATTTCTTTTCTTATTATTATTTTGGCGCAACCACTTGTAGTTGCGACAATATTTGTCAAGTGGCCTACTTCTCACATTACATCAATTGCATTCCCTCAAATATTTATGTTGCACTATTTATTGTGACGTTAATTGCTATCGCAATATTCGTTTGAACATATTAAATGTGCAGCGGAAATGCAATGTGATCCAATGTAAGTGCCCTGGTTTGTTTCGAAATATGATATGCATATTTCGTGTGGTCGCAATATTGTTGCGGTAACAAAAAAGGGAAAATATTTAAGTAGACCAATTAATTCTAAGTGTTTTGGGGTAGGTTGTTAACGTTGACGTCGGCATTATTTCTTTGTTGCAGTTCTTATGAATTGCAGTTGCATTCATATCGGTCATGCCGATAGTGGTTGGCATCGACGTCGACGTAACTCGCGCGACGAAGTATTTAGAGAATTATTTTTTTGTTTTTATTTTGGTAGTACTGACAGTCACATTTATGTCAAAATATTCATTAGTGTTTGAGATACGTGTCGTTTTGTGAGCTGCTAAAAGTAAGTTTTTCGTTTTTTGCGATGTCGAAATTGGTTGAGCAAAGAATTTGCATTAAATTTTGTTTACGAAAGTCAATTTTCTGCTGCGAATACATTGAGGATGGTGCAGAAAGCCTTTGGTGATGAGGCTTTGTCTAAAAAAATGTTTACAAGTGGTATAGTGAGTTCCAAGCCGGCCGTAAACGTGTCGAAGACAAAGAGCGTCCAGGGCGACCATCAACCTCAACCGACAAAGCTCAAGTTCAACAAAGTCGATTAACAATTAGAGACCTTGCTGATGAAGTTGGCATATCTGAAGACTCAGGCAATACCATTTTGTAGAATGTTTTGGGCCTCAAGCGCGTCAAATCTCGACTGTAAGGCCATCCCGGAAAGTGACTACAACCAGTATTTCGAAGATTGGAAAATCCGTTAGCATAAGTGCATTGCATCGGGAGGTGATTACTTTGAAGGGAATGAAATTGATTTGGAAGAATAAATAAAAAATTTTTAAAATAAATACAATGTCACCTTATTTTTTGGCCACAGTATAGTTAATCAAGTATAAGCAGGATTGCTTTAAATAAGCTAAGGCAATCATAAGCAAACAATAAAAAAAAAATTTTATATTCACACATATATGCTAACTTAAAGGAATTTGTAGAATCATGCATTCTGCTCCTTGTATTCGATAGGTACGTCACAATCAGTCGGGTTCTATTACACAGTTTCGCACATGAAGATTGCGAAACAAATAAGGACAGATCCAACTTTGAGACGCAAATGATGCGGTGACATACTAAGCCTCTCCAAAGAATTTTGAAATTCCTCTGGATAACTCATTCATTGTCAAGACGAACCATTGATTTATATGGGCGCAAGTCTTCCGGAATTTGACTTTGAATCTTCCAGTTTAAGTCAACAATATCGGTATTTTTGGCAGCTAACAATGCGCTTACTAAGACTACGAATTGAGGGCATGCACCTGGAATGTCCGGTCCCTTAATTGGGAAGTTGCCGCTGCCCAGCTGGTAGATGTCCTCGTAAAGATAAAGGCTGACATCACCGCCGTCCAAGAAATGCGATGGACGGGACAAGGACAGAAACAAGTAGGTCCTTGTGACATTTACTACAGTGGCTATATAAAGGAGCGCAAGTTTGGTGTTGGATTCGCTGATTTGCGCCCACGCCCCGACGGAAGAGAAGGACGATGTGACCAAAGATGCCTTTTATGAGTACTTGGAACGCACTTATGAGAGATGCCCCCGCCACGATGTCAAAATCGTGCTTGGCGACTTCAACGCCAGGGTGGTCAAAGAAGGTATCTGTGGCACTACGGTCGGTAAACTCAGCCTCCACGAGGAAACATCCCCAAATGGGTTGAGGCTGATCGACTTCGCCGGGGCCCGAAATATGGTTATCTGTAGTACTAAATTCCAGCATAAGAAGATACATCAAGCTACCAGGCTGTCTCCGGATCGAAAAACCACCAACCAGATCGATCATGTTGTGATAGACGGAAGACACGTCTCCAGTTGATTAGATGTGCGTGCGCTCCGAGGTCCTAACATCGACTCGGACCACTATATTTTTGCAGCCAAAATTCGCAAACGCCTCCGTGCAGTAAAAAACGCACGCCAACAAACACAAGGAAGGTTCAACGTCGATAAGCTGCAATCTCAACAGACAGCCGAACGATTTTCTACTCGGCTTGCACTCCTGCTCTCTGAGAGCACTCGTCAACAACTCGGTATAAGGGAACTGTGGGACGGCATTTCAAACTCCTTACGTACAGCTGCAACCGAAACCATTGGTTTTCGGAAAGTGCAAAAGAACAGATGGTACGGCGAGGAGTGCCGTGTCGGAGCGGATATATTGATATCATCGGCCACAACACTCGCGCCGTTAGTTCTGCTTTCTCCAGACTGAACAACGAAGCAACGCAAATGGGTCTGGCAGTGAACGAGGGCAACACGAAATATCTCCTGTCATCAAACAAACAGTTGTCGCACTCGCGACTTGGCTCCTAAGTCCCTGTTGGCAGTCATAACTTTGAAGTTGTAGATAATTTCGTCTATTTAGGAACCACCATTAATACCACCAAAAATGTCAGCCTGGAAATCCAACGCAGGATTACTCTTGCAAACAGGTGCTACTTCGGGCTGAGTAGGCAATTGAAAAGTAAAGTCCTCTCTCGACGAACACAAGCCAAACTCTATAAGTCGCTCATAATCCCCGTCCTGCTATACGGTGCAGAGGCTTGAACGATGACAACAACCAATGAGTCGACGTTGCGAGTTTTAGAGAGAAAAGTTCTACGAAAGATTTATGGTCCTTTGCGCCTTGGCCACGGCGAATATCGCATTCGAAGGAACGATGAGCTGTAAGAGATATATACGATTCAGCAAATTAAAAGACAGCGGCTACGCTGGCTAGGTCATGTTGTCCGGATGGATGAAAACACTGCAGCTCTGAAAGTATTCGACGAAGTACCCGCCGCGGGTACCAGAGGAAGAGGAAGACCTCCACTCAGTGGAAGGACCAAGTGGAGAAGAACCTGGCTTCGCTTGGAATATCCAATTGGCGCCACGTAGCGAAGAGAAGAAACGAGTGGGGTCTTTTCCAATTTTATTTCATAAAAGGCATCTTTGGTCACATCGTCCTTCGCTTCCGTCGGGGCGTGGGCGCAAATCAGCGATATGTTGAAGAACCTCGCTTTGACGCGGATTGTGGCTAGACGCCAAACTTGCGCTCCTTTATATAGCCACTGTAGTAAATGCCACAAGGACCTACTTGCCTTTGTCCTTGTCCCGTCCATCGCATTTCTTGGACGGCGGTGATGGCAGCCTTAATTTTTATGGAGACATCAACCAGCTGGGCAGCGGCACCTTCCCAATTAAGGAACCCGACATTCCAGGTGCATGCCCTCAAATCATAGTCCTTAATTCGTTTGCCATGATCGTCATAAAAAGGTGGGTCACTTATCCGAGGCTGTTGTTTATTTTTCACTGGGGGTGTTTTTTTACGTGGCTTGTCCCAAACCCAGCGCGCAACCCTAAATAGGGAATATTTCGCCTTCTCACTTTAGCTCGACTTCAAACGGATGTTCTTAGGCTACCCAGAGGATACTTGGTCAAAGACCGGAAGTCGTGAGCTGCTTGAGTCATATGTAAAATAATCGTTTCTGGCCACTCCCAAGTGAACGGCGATCAGAGAACTTTCCTCACTTGCGTGAACTTCTACACATGACTCCATCCTCCTTACGCATACACTGACGTGGCGCATTCTGTTTGGTCTAATTGGGAAAACAGGAGCAATTAGACTATTTAGCAAAGTAGGCAATGGGAAAAACGATATGCCGTCGATAACGTTCAGAGGGTGCTGTTGAGACTAAATTTTTTAATTAACCTTTTTATTTAACTTTTTATTTAATATTTTATTCAACATTTGATTTAACCATAGAAATCGGCATTACATTGGGTCAATTAAATATTAAAAAATTATTAAAAAAAGTAATATTTGATGTGAAATTAAATAAACGACTTGGGGAAATTAACAATACAACAAATTGTTAACATAATATCTTAAAATCTAACAAAAAAATATAAACACAAACGCAGCTCTGCATAAAAAATAATTGAACATATACAGTACATATTCGTAAAAATATATTAACATGTTCAAAGTCCACATTGGCAATTATATGGCCGGTTAATCTTGTTCTTTGGCAAACAAAAACAAGCAGGATTGCGTACAAAAGCGAATTGATCTCTTTGACGAGCTCTCAATTGCTTAAGAATATAAGAAAAAGCGTAATCGTAAGCACACAAACAATTCGTGCATACTTATGTGCAAAGCATATTGATCTCTTCGACGAGCTCTCAATTACGCAAAAACTAGTACATACAAGCAAATTATTAGGGTGTGCCTACCCTAAATAAAAAATACTTCAAATTAATATTGCGGCTTGAAAACAAAGCATATAAAATAAAATTAAAATAAAAAATAAAAATAAAGTTAAATAGCAAGTAAATAAGTAACGGTATTAAAAAAAGCAAATAATCCGTCTTTTACGAAAAAAAAGATTATATACATAAAAAGTATTCAGTTCACACTGAGAAACCTATATAATAATGAACAATAACCAAAATCAAGGTAAACCTGGAACTACACTCTCAAACAAGTAGCTTGATTTATTTCAGAAAGTGACAGTTTAACAAGATACTGCACTAGATTTGCCTCCTCACCGATTCACGAAAATTCGGAATCGCTACTAGAAATCAAAACTCAAAATCTTAAAAATTTTTGGACTCGCCTCCAAGCGGCGCATGACGCCATCGTAGAATCTGACGATTCAGATCTACCAAAAAATTTTAAATTATCTGCTTACGCCATATACGAAAACTGCTTAGACCAATTCGAAGAAACAAAAGCTATGATCTCCGATCAACTAAAGCTCATTAAAGCAATTGCACCTACTCTCCACAGTAGAGTAGAGCTGCCTCAAGAAGACAGTAAGAAGGCAAGTTCAGGCATCCAACTCGAGGTGCCCGCATGTGACACAGAAACCTTTCACGGAGGTTATGAAGAATGGCCGTCCTTCCGGGACATGTTCACGGCTGTGTACATAAACCCAAATTGTCACAAGTGCAGAAATTGTATCATCTCAGATACAAAACCAAAGGTCAGGCAGGCGTAATAGTGAAACAGTTCGCTCTCAATGACGAAAAGCACGTTTTGAAAACAAAAGAATATTGGTCGACAAGCAAGTAACGACACTATTAAACTTGCTTAAAATCAAGAACGAAACAAGTGAAGAATTTGTGAGACTACAATCCACTGTTTCTAATTGTTTGTCGATTCTGTCGACACAAAATATTCCCACAGACAGCTGGGACCCAATTCTGGTAAACATTTGCACCGCCGCATTACCAGAAAAGTCGTTACTTCTATGGGAGCAATCGCTCTCATCACGAAAAAAGTGCCCAACGTGGCAACAAATGAAAGATTTTCTCACCACCCAATATGAAATTGCGGAAAGGTTAGAAGAAAATATAATAAAAAATAAGAACATTAAACACGACCTCAATGTAAGCTTCAATAGACCCCAAGCTAGAAGCAAAAACAAATCAAACATAATTTTTAACAAAACACAGTCGTTCACATCCGAACAAAGAAAACATACGTCATGCGAGCTATGTAAAAGAGGGCATAAACTTAAAACTTGAGAAAAGTTTAAAAACTTAAAAGTTAACGAACGAAATAGTTTTGTCAGGTCAAAAATACTTTGCACAAATTGCTTGTCACATGCGCACACATATAAAAATTGCAAAAGCAAATTTAACTGCTCATATTGTCACAAAGGACATCATATAATGCTTCATTACAGCACATATCCCATCTCACCTCGAAGGAGCGCATATACAAATAATTACAGTTTAATTACAAAAGCAAATCCCGAAAGCCAAAATACTAAAAATTGCCAAGAGACACCATGTTGCTCAAAGGCACAAATAGTTCAAACGCTGCACAGCGAAACACAAATTGGACTAGTTACAGAACAAGTTACCACCATATCAACTCAAGTTGAGAACAAAAACCTTAATTCACAATTAGGTAAATCGCAAAAGTTAGAGAAACTTTCATTAACAAACAAAACTATAAAAGATCGGTATTGTGAGCACTTCTCTAAAGCCACAACTACTCGATCAAATAATGGCCGGTACGTCGTACGACTACCACTAGAGCCACAATATTCCAACACTCCACAAATTGGTATAAAAAATAAAGTTCGAGTTACCTCTGACAGTCCCTATATTAAAAGAACATACTACTTTTCGGCCCCGCAGGATGGCTTTCGCCAATAATGGAAAAATAAAAAAAATAAAAATCTGAACAAATCCTAGAGCGGTGGCGCACTACTACTTGCAAAATTAGTGCATACGCACTTAAATATTACCTACAATAAAATTTTCCAAAAAGTTGAATTATATTAACTGCATAAGCGCTCCTCATAATGGTAGTTGGTGAGAATCTGTTGGACATCTAGAACATCGCACTTCAAAAATTATAATTATAATGAAGCCGTTCGCAATTACCGGCAACTCTCTAGTAAGATCCCTCATAGTCATTTCATAGTCCTAACTCCAGGGCTAAGGAGTACCCATTCTGGCCACATCCTAGCCAGGCGTGGAGTTACTATCCTTCATAAGCCGAGAATAAATTAAAAGCAAACAATTGCCGATCATAGAAAAGGCAACAACCGGTATACCAAACCGTTAAAATAATAATTTGTAAATAACCGCTAATAATATTTTAATAGAAGCAAACAAATTTTTTTTGGCATAATATATCAATAAGTCGTCAAAGCACGCAAAATCAATTATTACCTCAAGCATCAATATTTACACAAAATACAATTGGCTATTAAAACCAGAATCGCTTCTTACAATTAATATTCTGCGGCCCCGGTTACTCCACCTACAGTAAGCCGAACTAAATGCATCCGATTATATATATAAAACTAGGCAAAATATTCGCCTAGGGGGCCCAGGATGTTTAAATGAGTTAAGTATCCACCCCCTCTACTCGGTAAAACTGGCGCATCCTAATGCTACATCGCAATCCAACACAACTCACCGTACCTATACACTCACTCATCAAAACGGATGGACAAGGAGAAAGCAGACACAATTCGTCCTAAATAATTCGCAAGTCAACTTTCGTCTCAGACACTTCGCTACCAACTTTCGATTGCACATTGCGACGGGTCGACATCAATTTTCGCATCTATACATCGATTGACAACAATTCTACGCGCTGACTATTTTCGCACATCAACCTTCGCATAAACCTAAAACATTTTCTAATATCCTAATTTGCGAAAAACTCGATCGCCAACACCATCGGATCATCGCATGCGTCATTAGAGTCTCACCGATATTTAGTTACTTAACTTTATAGAATATTTGGTAACTGTGTAAAATATCAATTTATTGTTATAAATAAAATTGTTACCTCTTCCTTTTAACTAAAGCAATAAAATGTGTATTAATTGTAAATTAATATTGGTATTTTAAACAAAATAATATTTTAGTTAATTGCAACAAATTTCTCGAATTTTTTATTAACATCTTAAAAAATTTATTCCACCCTCATCGCGCACTACATTAAACGTAAATAATAATGTCGCGCGCGAATAATTCAGAATCGTCTGCTGCACCTGCCAATTTCATTCTTGTTCCTAATTGTGCTGCAGCCGCCAATCACACTACCTCAACCAGCTGTCCAATTGTGAGCAACTTGGAGGATAATAGTGGTACTGATCGGGCTGCTAATCAGCGAAACCCTGTGATACACGCTGAGAGTTCGAACGCAGGCGTATCAAATGCAGCTCCCCCAAATGGGAGTCGGGTGTTACGGTATCACCCCAACAAACACATCTACAAGAAAGTGAACTCATAAGTCCTGTTCACTCCTCAAATTCTTTTGGTTCACTCGGCCTTCATCGTCGCGTCGAGTTGCTACAAGATCAAAGCAAAACCTTACGACAGAGGGGGGCTTTATTAAGAGCACAGCATAGCTTTTTGAATGTTAACGGGTCAACAAGGTGAAACCGATACTTCAATCGTTATTGAACCGAATATAGCACTTGAACAGCAGTTGCGACGGAATTCAACACTCAATCCAGAGACTGTTTTGCCGCAACCAGCTCATACAACTTTTCCGACAGCTGGGCGCGTTAACAGCTTGTCTTTTGATTCTTCAACTTGTCGCCGATTGACTCGGGATCAAGTTGCTTCTCGTAACAGCCTTGCTAAAGAACTACCCAAACATGATAGTAAACCTAACGAGTGGGCGATGTTTTATGCCACTCACAATCAAACTATAGAGGTTTGCGGATTCTCTGACGAAGAGAATCTGCTAAGACTGCGACAGGCGTTGGAAGGTCCAGCGCTAAAGACTGTTAAAAATCTGCTATTGCACTGCTCATGCGTCAATCAAGTTATGGCTACTCTTCGAATGAGATTTGGTAGACCAGAATTGATCATCAGTGTTCTACAACGCCAAATTTGTGAACTACCGCCACCATCGGAGAGCCGTTTGGAATCTATAGTCGATTTCGCCGTAGAAGTGCAAAATATCTGTACAACGATGTCAGTATCAGGTCTCACTGGTCATCTGAACAATCCCGAATTTGAACAGCGGTAGGTTTCGAAATTACCTGGGCTTTTACCAGCGTATTGGGGAATAGATAAGCGGAGCCTAACAACATGCAATCTACAAAACTTCAGTGATTGGCTCTTTCAGTTGGCTCAAGGTGCCAACTGCGTTCTTGTTCCAAAGGATCCAATACGTGAGCGCAAACGAGGGGCACTCAATCATCATTTCAGTTCGGTAAGATGTATCGTTTGCAATGGAAGTTTTAGTGAAGTTTTTAATTGTGGCTCTTTCAAGGTAATGCCACGAAATCAGAGGTGGCAAGTTGTCCGTAAACTAAAATTATGTCGTCGATGTTTGAGAACGCATTCGATGAATAGATGTAATTCGATCAAACCGTGCGGCGTTAATGGATGCACCCGCAGTCATCATCCACTTTCACATAACTCGGAATTCGATCAAACTATAGCTACGAAAGCGTCAAAGATTGTCAAAATGATAGCCAGAGAACATTCTGCCAACATTAATGCTCATATAGCAACAGGGGAAAGCACACTGTTTCGAATACTACCCGTAGTCATACACTCTGGTCAGGAAAGTTTATCAACGTACGCCTTCATAGATGATGGCTCTGTCTGTCGTAGCCGACCTGACTATATAGGCTCTAAATGGTCATAGACAATTTTCCCTTAAAGGTGTTCGCTCTGTCAAGAAAGTCCAGTTGCCTACTCAATCGGTCGACTCTAACAGACTACGATTACAGTTCAAACACAACTGCTGATAGGCTTAAATAATGCTGCTCTTGGATCTCCAATAAAATCCATATATGGGGGAGAAAATGGGCCAATTGCAGAAAAGTCTAAATTAAGTTGGACCTTGAAAGGATTGATGCGTAAAGCCGGCACTGATCCTATACACCACGTTTATCATATCTGTGATTGCTCTGCGCAAGCTGAACTGCTTGAAATCACCAAATCGTACATTTGCCTCGACAATTTAGTTGTCCTAATGTCTAAGGAGGATGAGGTTGCGTTGGAGCAACTACAAAAAATCACTGATCGCATTGGAAGCCGTTTCGAGGCCAGCTTATTGTGAAAGCACCAGGACATTGAAGTCCCCGATAGCTTATCAATGGCCTTATTTCGGGCGAATTGTCTACGGAAAAGGATGCAACGGGACCACGACCTGGCTGAAACTCTTCACAAAAAGATACGCGATTACATTAAAGAGGGGTATATCAGACGCTTGGGATCCCTCGACTCCGCCGTGAAAAAATACTGGTATTTGCCGATTTTCGCAGTTACCAATCCCAATAAACCAGGAAAGGATAGCCTAGTCTGGGACGCAGCAGCTAAGGTAAATGGAGTGTCCCTAAACAGCATGCTGCTGAAAGGTCCAGACCTAGTAACTTCTCTACACTCGGTACTCTTTAAGTTTCGACAAAAGAGAATTGCTGTGACAGCCGACAGCCGTGTTTCACCAAGTTCGTGTCCGACAAGAACACCAAAACTTCTTCCGTTTTCTCTGGTATGAACCAAACGCAGATGAGCCGACTACATTTGCAATGACAGTGATGACGTTTGGGGCAAAAAATAAGAATGCAAAAGATTTTCAAGTGAAATTTCCTCTTGCTTCAAAGTGAATTACCGAAAATCACTACGTCGACGATATGTTCGTAAGTGTGGACACTCAAGAAGAAGCTATTAAATTAGCTCAAGACGTTCGTCATGTCCATGCACTTGGAGGCTTTCATTTAAGGAATTTTTTGTCCAATTCAAGTCGGGTATTATTTGAGCTACATGAGGATCCGCTCGATGAGCTATCTCTCGATCTTGACCGTGAGCTGCCTACTGAAAAGGTTTTAGGCATGTGGTGGATTACGTCCAGCGATCATTTCGCATTTCACGTGTCCGCTAAGTATAGAGATTCTGACGTATTTCTTCATCAAAGGCGGCCTACTAAGCGCGAGGTTTTGAGTTTGGTCATGACAATTTACGATCCTCTTAGACTCATCAGTTTCTACGTAATGTATGCAAAGTTTATCCGAAAATAGATATAGAGAGCTGGATGCGACTGGGATGCTCCAATCCCTGATGACCAATTTGCCAAGTGGCTAAGATGGCTCAAACTAATTCCGAACATTAATAAGTTAAATAAATTTTTAATACCATTTGAAGAACACCCAATCAAAAATATGTTCATAACTATAGGAGTACTTGTAGTCCTAGTATTAAGTTTATTTGTAATATTCAAATTATATATAAGTAGCTGACCCCGCAGCCGTTGTCCTGCGTGAAAATATGTGTTTTGAAATGAAAAGAAAGTTAAATTTATCATTTCATTTTTTTTTTTTCAATGCAACACAGCTTGATAAACAACATTTTTTGGTTTCTGTTCTGGTGTACAGAAAAGATGGTTTTCCAACTCGTGAGCACGTCAAGTATATCTGACCGTGTGAAAAACATAGCATTTCCAAATTTATGCCACACACTATGTGAATATCCTTGTGCAATTTTCACTGGAAACGGAGTACGTTTAAACCAGTGGTGCGCACGCCTCAATGTTACTACATTTTACGTTTCCGCTGCACAAACATTGCTATAGATTTTCGTACGTACCTAGCGTACGTGTTCAGCCGCTTTCGTGTGCCTGTGATATTTTTCGCAGTAGCAGAATTATCAGTCAAACACGCGTGTTTGGATTTTTATTGCGTTGTTGTTAAATGAGCGCCACTGGTTTAAACTGAAATGGCAAATCGATAGAACTCAAAGGAATTCGTAGAATCAAGCATTCTGCTCCTTGTATTCGATAGGCGCGTTACAATCAGTCAGGTTTCATTACACAGTTTCGGCGCATGAAGATTGCGAAACATACGAGTAATAACGACAGCTCCAACTTTGAGACGCAAATGGTGCGGTGACATACCAAGCCTCTCCAAAGAATTTAGAAATTCCACTGGATAATTGATGTCATAAATTTGTACGAGTGCAAGTCTCCGGAATTTGACTTAGAAACTGTTGACTGATAAGTCAACAACATCGGTATTTTTGGCAGCTAACATTGCACGTGCACTTAAGGAATCGTAGATTCGATAATTTGGCCAATGTCCGAACATTCGTGATGAGTTCATATTTCGTGAACTGATAAACGGCAGATGGAATTGATATCAAACCACCGGAAGTATCAACCGGAATTGATCCATTTCCAATTTTTAGCGAAGACGATGTAAAATGCCTTCGGCAATTTCATTTTTGTTCGTATCGCATAATAGACGCGGATTTGAAGGCTGATATGTCGAAATGATTATCGCGAAAAGTGTGCGAACTTCATTTGCATTTCAGTGATTATCATTTTCCAGCAATTGTAATTGCTGGCTTGCTTCTCAAAAAATTGCACACACCGTGCCATTCACAGTACGCAATGACTCAAATATAGTTGAACAGAGAACATTTATCAATAGCAACCGAAGGTACAAATGCATTTTTTGATAACACACCTAGATGTCCATCTACTGGTTGGCCTAGCTTTCTGCGTAATTATTTCTTCAACGAAGCGTTCCTTGTATAATATCAAGGTATTTCCAAATGTCCTCGCAAACGGATCTCTGACGGAAGTTGAGCAAAAACTCGTAAATGTTAATTTTGTTGCTGGCGGTGTTTCCACTGGCTGTACTGTATTCTCTGGGTTGAAGTACACACTTTGGCCTTCTCCAAATTAACTGTGAGACGAACAACAGCCGAAAAACGTTCACGAATTACAGAAGTAAATGTCCTACAAAGCGCTTTATTGCAGTTTATGTATCAACAGTATCCTTCAAGTCCAATAACCCGCATATTGCTTCCCATGGTGGCGTACTTTCAAACGTATTTTATCGATTACACCAAAATAAAATACTAAACACTGATATGAGTTTTGAATATGAATAAAACAATATTGTCAAATTCGATATTCAATCATCTAAATTGAATGCTGAATGTTCTGCCATTGTCGTCTGGTGAGCGACGCCGATAGAGTAGATATCCCACATTTCTAGTTTGTGTTTCCGAAAGAAACGTGGATACTGTTTCGTACATTTATTGTCAGACATATATTTATTGTCAGACATACAAACCAAATTGGGATTGTGGTGTCCTCAAGGTCCTTGAACCATATTGGTTTTCATCACTTCGTATAATATTGCACCTTTCTTTGCATCAGGAATTGATTTCATCAATTTGTTCTCATGTAACCACCATCTCACTGAGTACATCGAGCATCTAACAGCGCCATATATACGTTGCTTCAAGATAAAGTCCATCGAAGCTGTTGCTTGAAAAGTCTTGCTGTGACATCGGGACGATCGCTTTCTGATTGACCGCGATCCATAATACCGCACGTATGTCATCGCATCCTGGGAGTACTCGGTCATATGCCTTGGGCTGCTATTGTATGTTGATGCCAAAAAGAACACCGATTGATATTAGCGCAACCTTTTCGTGGCATCGTAATAAATTTCAATCTGTAATTAATTACTTTGTGTGCAACACACATCACGATTTCACTGAATAATTTTCAAAAATTTTTGAAGCAAACGGTAAATTTGAACGATTCAAATAATTGAAAAACAAAGCAAAAAAATTTAAAAAAAAATTTGTATGGAAAAAATTAACTTTTTGGAATTTTCCAATTTTCCGACTTTTCCTTACGAAAAGCATAAAGCTTCCTTGATCCACAACAAACAACCTCTTAAAATTTCATCAATATTGGTTCAGCCATTCTCTTAGCGTTACTAACGAACAAACATTAATTCGTTTGTATAAGAAAAAAAGGGCTGTTTTTAAGGGTTTTCCGGCAATTATTCGAATTTTTTTTTCCGCAGAAACCATCCCTGAACCTCAACGAACATTTTAAAAAAATTATTATCAAATTTGGTTCAGTCGTATGAAAGTTATGTGCGTACTTACATTTTGGCGATTCATTTTTATTTATATAGATTTATATTATATAGAACGAGTAGAAATGGCTCATCTACTCAAGACTCACGTATAGATCAGGAGATCTATTTTTCATAAGAGAGGGGAGAGTTAATAAAACATAGCAACAGCTAACCACAAGTATAGCATTACATCACTACAACAAACAAACATCAAAACAGCCTTATGTTTCAGTAAATTAACAACATTAAAGACAAATCATCAAAAGAACTTTATCTTGGAGCAATAGAAGCGTACTATCAGTACAACAAATAATGACAACACAAACAGTTATTCACTAGTAAACAACCATCATCTCAATAGTATGAGCAGCGATAAGCATAGCCTATATAAACCACTGGAACAATAGCCTCCAGGTCACTTTATCATTATCGACTACCGAGTAACAAGTTCTGTATACCACTTGTAAAGGTACAGTTTAAGTTTAGTATATTCAATATTAAAGTACATGTGTATACTGTGAATTATTATACGAATAAAGGATCAGTACCAATCTGATTAGCTAATTTAAAATTATATTTATTTTATTCCTAACCCGAGTAAATAAATTAACTGGTACCCAACGTGGGGCAGCAACAAAAACTGCCTGAAAGAGAAGAACCTAGTCCCTGGAAACGAATAAAAGATTCATTTAAATCATCGAAGAAGTTTACCAATGCATCATCCCACAGAACGTCAATCAAGAGGGATTCACATAAAAATCCTAATACGACAATAAATTTCAAGTAAAGGACCAATATACCATCCTTGGCAAACAACATGCTTTCATATAAAGAAAACCATTCCAAGCAGCGCTGGAGACCGATTTTTAATAAAATAAATCAACAGATAAATCAGCAAGGTTACTGAACCAGCAAATTTAATTGCAATAACAAACGCAGTCGCCGATCTGCAATGACAGTTATCCGAACTACAATTAGGAAGAAGTACGACCATTTCACAACGAACAGAACAAATATGTTCTTACACCAAACCAGGATCTGACAATGTTTGAATCAAGAACACAATTTAATGGTGACTACAACGAATGCAAAAACCGCGTTAATGGAAGACATACGACAAGTCGAAGGACATAATATATATATGTATATGCCCAAGAGTTAATAATGATCAGAGGAAAAATTACTTGCAAAGCAGCACAAATCCCGAACAACCACAACATAAAGAGAAACTTCCAAGACATCATCGATAGGCTAGATGATTCCTCTGCTGACAAACGCCCAATATACGTTCTGCAGGAAGATGTGATAAAAATACAACAAAAAGAACAACCACTGCATGTATATTATGGCAATCTGAACCAAGCATTGAATGTAGTGCTATCTAAGATTGAGATGACACACAAGGAAGAACGAATAGTCCAATTATTGACACAATAAATCCAAGCTAAAGCAATCAGAACATTCGCCACTGGATTGAGAAGTGTAGCCATCAAGAATGCCATCTATGTACGATCCTGCACAACATTAGCAGATGCTTACAGTATCGCCCGTGCAATGCAACATAATTCACGCCATAAGAAACTCGAGCACATTCCACGATACAATCATCGTCATAATCATAATTTCAACAATCAGTATCAGAATAATTATTATCGTCAACAACAACTCCCAGTTGAACCAATGGATATCGATTCATCCACCAAATTCCGTAGACCAACGAGACAAGGTTACAACGAGAATCAGCAACAACCACCACGAAATTCGCAGCCGCGACAGAATTATCAAAGTCCATTTAAGAAAGTAGTAGGAGATTTGGGTTACAAACGAGAACGAGATAATACAAGTCATGCTTATACTTGTGTATATATGTACTTGTACAACCGAAGAATCAACGGATCAACCAAATTACATACGATCAACATTCAAATACAGAATATGAACAGGAAGAATATTTTTTATTCTAAGGCATGGGTTACCAACGCTTGTAAGGACCACAGAAGAAGGTAACTCAGTGTATATTTTAATTGATAGTGATGCAGAAGAAAATTATATTAAAAATCATTTGGACTGAAAAACGCACCGTCGATCTTTCAAAGATGCATTGACGACATTCATAGGAGTATGCGCATACGTCTATATAGATGATGTCTTAATATGTTCAGCTAATCCTGAACAACATATGAAAGATATCATCAACATAATACACACTTTACTGCCAACATGAAAATCTCGGATGAAAAGTCAAATTTTTTTTAAAGACAGACAGAATTTTTAGGACATATCATTAAAAACGGTAGAATTACTGTAGATTTGAAGGACTTAAGATCTTTCTTGGGAATGACCTCATATTATAGAAAATTAATCTTTCACTAACTCACCTTCTTTACCACCAAAAGATTTTATATTAGAAAGGAAAAAATGGAGTTGTATGTAATTGAGTATATGCGAGTATATATGAACTGCTGTTTTCTTGTTTGAGCACAATGTATTTCACTTTATAAATGTAAAAAAGGGATAGTAATTAATTTTGTATAAATCGGAAACTGGATGACAACGGCGAAACTCGGAAAAACCGCTGATGCTGCTTTAGGAGGAAAACTCGGAAAAAACGCTGATGCCGCTGATGAGTTGATGTGGTGTGATAGTGTGTTGTATGTGTGGATGTTCGGGGGAGGATGCTCATTTGTACATCCTGGCCGCCCTAGGCGTGTATTTAGCCTAGTAGCCTCTGAAGTTGTTGCAGTGTTGGAACAACGTTTCTGAGACCTTTCTTACGACGGGCTTGCGGCCTAGGATGGCGCCTCCGATGGGGGGTGGTATGGTGATGATGGCGCCAGACGTGGGACTCCTCCGAAGGGAAGGCTTGCCTTCGCGGCTGCGGTCGCGGGAGTCGTCGGCTGGCAGTACGGCCGCGAGGGGCATGACGACGTTGAACGTCGGGTTCGGTATTGCGGTGGAACACCGTGTGATGGTGACCCATACAAACCTGGCACTGATACCCGGTGGTGCAATCGCGTGTTAGATGGGTAGGCGCCAGACAATTTAAGCAATGACCGTGGGCCTGGGCAACCTGCTGGCGTTGCTGAGGTGTCATCCCCTTGAAGATGCCACAATGTGGCAATCGATGTCGGCGGCGACACAGCGCGCACTGAAGATGTGCTGGTTGCGGAGCCGGTGCTTGCGTGTCACTACGCGGAGCTGTTGGAACTTCTCGGTGGGCTGCTATAGCTATGGTTGCCCGCGGTGCTGCTACAGGGGTAGCTTTAGGGCGCGGAACAGTCACGGCCGAACGTACAGTGGGCGTTGGAGTAGTGGGCATCTCGGCTTCCATATTGACCTGTTAAGAAATAGGTTTTTTTAATTATCATATATATGTGTATATAATCATATGGCCGGTGGTGCCACGTAATGAGGCAGGAGTGAGTCGTCATATGGATCGACCTTTCCCTTTTGGTTTGGGTTTAGGTGGCTATTTATTTACAGTGGGTACGTTTACTATTATATATATATATATATATATATATATATATATTTTTTTTTTTTTTCTTTATTTATTAGTTGCGGTTACGTTTCGATTTTATCTGCGGTTGGCAAAAAGAATAATTTAACGAGCGGTCTAGTTAGCGTTCCCGATTGTGTACGGAGATCGACTACGCGAATATGACCGTCGGAGCCGTAGTAGAGCTTCTCTATGCGGCCAAGCCGCCATTCGGTAGGGGGGAGACAATCGTCCTTGATTAAGACACAATCTCCAAGCTTAGGCGCATTTTCTGTGATTTTCCATCGGTACCTTCTGTGGAGGTCGTTTAAATAATCATCTTTCCATCGGCGACTGAAGTCATGATGGAGAATCTTAATTCTTTCCCAAAGGTTTAATAAAGAAAGTGACTCCACGCCTGGCTCTGGTGTGGCCAGAATGGGCGCTCCTTTAAGAAAATGCCCTGGCGTGAGGGCAGTAAAGTCTGAGGGATCTTGCGAGAGTGCAGGGAGAGGCCGTGAGTTAAGAATAGCTTCAATTCTAGTTAAGATTGTCGTGAACTCTTCATAATTGAATTTATAGTTGCCAGCTATCTTTTTAAAATGAGATTTGAAGCTTTTTACAGCTGACTCCCAAAAGCCGCCCATGTAAGGGGCGCTTGGGGGGATAAACTGCCAATTGATACCTTGGGGAGCGTATTTTTGGACAATGTGCGGTGAGACTTGTTTTGTGAAGTCCACAAACTGTCTATCGGTAGCTCCTTGAGCTCCGATATATGCTTTACTATTATCGCTCATGATTTTTGATGGAAAGCCTCGTCGTCCGACGAAACGAGCAAAAGCCCGCACGAAAAGCGTCCGTCGTCAGATTCGTACATAGCTCAAGATGTACTGCTTTCGTCGTGAAACAGACAAAAACAGCCACATAGCCTTTCATGAGGGTAGGAGACCTTAGCATGGATGCCTTTATCATTGGGTCAATTACCGGTGCAACTCACCTTGATTTCCAAACCCAATTGGTGTAGGAAAAGAAATAATGCACAGAACGAGGTTTCTGGTTTCTGGTTTCAAATTTCGGATTTCACCTTTTATTTACAATTATTTTTTTTTTTTAAACAAATTTCGTGAATCTGCTTTATTTATGTATATCTATGTATATTTCACAAACGTGAGAAATTGGTCGAATAACCCAATTGGCGGCGGAATCGGCGAGCGATGATTGACGCGGGAGGAAAACAAACGATGCTGCGGAAAGCGTATGCGCAAGTGCACGGTGGTTACCACTACGGGAGCAAACAGCGAAATGAAGCGGCTCGAGTTGTCCGTCCCTTTTTTTTGTGTTCTAGTTGGAAGTGTGGTGTCATGTTTTAGTGTATTGGTATGATGTGTAGTGATGTGGAAGGTGAGTGGTGAGTGTGGTGTGCTGTGATGATGATTTTGTGTTGAAATTTGGTGTGGCTGTGTTTCATGACAGGGTAGGCCGAGAGTCATTTAGACATCCCGGTCCCCCTAGGCAAATTATTAGCCCAGTAGCCTTTGCAATTGCTGCAATGTGGCCACCACGTTGCTGAGCCCAGTGGGTTGGCGAGACCGCGGCCTAAGTTGACGCCGCCGCGTAGAGGTATTAGGTTGTTGGCACCGAGTACGTGTTCGGGATTCTGGTGGTGGCTCAGCTCTTCGTGCTCGTGCAGCACGGTTCGCCTGCGGTCGTCGGGTCGTAGCACGACTGGAGGATGCAAGAAATTGTCAGCCGTCTCGATGAAGGAGCGTGTGATGCGGCCGCATGCATATTTGGCACATGTATCCGGAGCACACTCCGATGTGGAGTGGGTAGGTGCCAGACAATTTAGGCAGTGGCCATGTGCCTGGACAATCTGCTGGCGGAGCGGAGGCAGCATCCTCTTAAAAATACCGCAGTGCTGCAACCTGTGGGGGCGGCGGCAAAGCGGGCATCGGAGGCGCTGTGGGTCTGCTGGCACCGGCGTCGGATTTGCACGTGTTGAACTTCGGGCAACGGTTGGTTGCGTTGTGGCCGTGGGATTGCAAGGGGCTGGTGTAGGCCCCGTTCGTGGCACGTGAATAGTCGACCGAACGGCTGGCGTTGGTGCTGGCGGCATATCGACATCAATTTGATCTGTCAAAGATATTTAAGTTATATGTTTGTGGTATAAGGATATGATAGTTGGTGCTACGTTAGGTGGCGTTACGGTTTACGTGTCGGTTTTATCGGCTGTGGGCAAAAAGCATAGTTTAACGAGCGGCCGAGTTAGTGTTCCGTTTTGCGTACGGAGATCAACTACGCGAATATGACCGTCGGAGCCGTGGTAAAGCTTCTCTATGCGGCCAAGCCGCCATTCAGTGGGGGGGAGACAACCGTCATGAATTAAGACACAATCTCCAAGCTTAGGCGCGTTTTCGGGTGTTTTCCACCGGTACCTTCTGTGGAGGTCCTTTAAATAATCTTCTTTCCATCGAAGACTGGAATCATGATGGAGAATTTTAATTCTTTCCCATCTGTTTAATAAAGAAAGCGACTCCACGCCTGGCTCAGGTGTGGCCAGAATGGGCGCTCCTTTAAGAAAATGTCCTGGCGTGAGGGCTGTAAAGTCTGATGGATCTTTCGATAGGGCAGCGAGAGGCCGTGAGTTAAGAACGGCTTCAATTCTGGTTAACAATGTCGTAAATTCTTCATAATTAAATTTATAAGTGCCAGCTAGCTTCTTGAAATGTGACTTGAAGCGTTTTACGGCTGATTCCCATAAACCACCCATATGTGGAGCGCTTGGGGGAATAAACTGCCAATTGATACCTTGGGGAGCATATTTTTGTATAATGTCAGGGGAGACTTGTTTCATAAAATTCACAAATTGTTTTATTATTATCGCTCATGATTTTGGATGGAAAGCCACGTCGTCCGACGAAGCGAGCAAATGCCGCGAGGAAAGCCTCCTTTGTCAGATTGGTACATAGCTCCAGGTGTACTGCTTTTGTCGTAAAACAGACAAAGACAGCCACATAGCCTTTCATCGGGGTGGGAGACCTTAGCATGGACGCCTTTATTTGAAAAGGCCCAGCAAAGTCGACACCTGTGGTGGTGAAAGGCAGAGCGAAGTTGCAGCGTTCAGGTGGAAGTGCTGCCATAATCTGCGTTCTCATTTTCTGCTTGTGCATAGTGCAGACCTTGCACGTGAAAATGCACTTCTTGATTTGGGGCTTAAGGCGGGAAACATAGTACTCTTGGCGTACCATATGTTGCATGAGGCGATGTTCGGCGTGTAATATGAGTATATGGATATAATTGATGAATAATGTGGCAAATGAGGATTTCTCTGGTATATACGTTATACGTAAGGCTGGAATTAGCAAGCCGGCCGTTTGCACGAAGAAGACCTTTCGTGTCTATAAATGGGTTTAGTACTAAGAGTGAGCTCTTTTTGTCAATTGGCTTCGATTGTCTTAGTAACCCTAGGTAGCGGCTGAATTAGCGCGTTTGGGTTGATGCGATTGTAAGTCTTGGTGCGTCAATGTATCGCATTGGGGGCAAGTTGCTCCCTTTACCTTAAGTTTGAGTCGCTCTGCGAATTTGAGAATATAGGCGACTACTCTGAGTGCTCGGGGAACGATGAAAATCGTTCAAGGATGTCAGCATCATCCATTGTTATGTGATAAGTGGCGGTTTTTCGACTTTCTGGGGCAATTATGTTGCGCATTGGCGATTGTGGCCAAGAATCGGGAGATTCTGTTAACCATCGGGGGCCATTCCACCAGAGGGTGGTGGTGGCGAGATGAAGGGGTTTGCACCCTCTTGTCCAAAGATCGGCAGGATTGTCAGCACTGACTACGTGTCGCCAAGTAGCTGATCCTACTAGATCAAGTATTTGAGACGTTCGATTAGAAATATATGTTTTCCACGGGTGTGGTGGTTTTTCTAACCAGGCTAGAACTATTTCGGAATCCGACCGGAGGTATAATTTATATTTTGCCATGTTTAAGTGGGTCTGCACCATTGAAGCTAGCTTTGCTTGTAGCAGAGCGCCACAGAGTTCAAGTCGTGGGAGACTTATGGTTTTTAGAGGCGCAAGTTATGCTTTTGCCACTAGTAAGTGGCTTGTAGTTGCAATATCGCTTTGGGTGCGCACATATATACTGGCACAATATGCCTTTTCAGAGGCGTCGCAGAAGCCGTGTAGTTCCACTTTGTATTCGGGGGAATAGTTTACCCACCGTGCAATTTGTATCTGCGAAATATCTTTTAGGTTATTAGCAAACTGGGACCACTTTTCTAAGCGAAGAGGCTTCACTTGTTCGTCCCAGTCGGTTCCGTCTAGCCATAATTCTTGAATCAGGATTTTCGCTTGTATCATAATTGGCGAAAGCCATCCTGCGGGGTCGAAAAGTTTTGCCACAGAAGAGAGAATTTGGCGTTTTGTAATGGCGGATAATGCGGATATGGACTCAGTCGTGTATGAAAACTGGTCTGATATCGCATTCCATTGGATGCCCAGTGTTTTTGTTGTACTTTCCTTTTCGAATATAAGGAAATTAGTATCCAACAAATTGTCGTCTGGTTTATTTTTCAAGATATTTGGGTGATTAGCTGTGATCTTTTTTAGGGGAAACCCTGCGGTGTTGAGGGCCTTTATCACTTGTGATAAGGTATCGTATGCTAGTGGAAGACTGTGGCTCCCAGACAAGATATCGTCTACATACGTTCGTGTAGTGTACGAAAGGCTAGATATGGGGCACAGTTTACGCCAAAAGTAACTGTTTTCAATTTAAAGTCGCGTAGTGGACTATTTGCAGATTTTCGGAAAATAATCCGCTGAAAATCTTGATCCTCTTTATGAACCAGTATTTGTCGATATATATACGCCAGTTCAATGTGAGGAGCATTAAATCTGGTTGGAGTGTAGGTCCCGTAAACAGAATATCATTTAGGGAATTACCCGAGCTCGTGGATCGGGATGCATTGAAGACAACTCGAGCTTTTGTTGTTTTCTTCTCAGGTTTTATTACTGCATGATGTGGCAAGTAGAAAGAGTAATATTTGCCTCTTATGATTTTTTCACATGGGCTTACTTCCTCCATGTGATCTAAATGAAGGTATTCTTCTAAGACATCATCATATTCTTGATTCAGCTCACCTTTTCTAAGTAGGTTTTTTTCCATACTTAGAAACTGCTGTATTGCAGAGGTGCGAGAGTGACCTAGGGCGAGTGTATCTGGAAATTGTTGTTTTAGTGGTAGTCGTACGACATACCGACCATTATCTGATCGAGTAGTTGTGGCTTTGTAAAAGTCTTCACAATACTGATCTTCTAGTGTTGTAATTGTAATGGGGGGGAGTTCTTCTAACTCCCAAAATTTTCTCAATTGTGAATTGAGGTACTCGTTTGAGATTTCCTCAACTTGAGCTGTGACTGGTTCCGCAACTAGTCCACTTAGGACCCATCCGAAAATGGTATTTTGCGCCAGTAGTGTTTTCGAAATTTTTTCAACACCTTCTAATATGATTTGCGGTATAAGGTCGCTGCCTATTAGGATGTCTATCTGAGCTGTCATGTTGCAGTTGGGATCTGCCAGTGTCCGGTGTGAAATTTTAGCCCAATGCTTGCGATTTATTTGATAGTTTGGAAGCATGTTTGTTAGTTGCGGTAAGACAATAGCATTTGCTTAAATGCGCCTTTCCGCTTTGGGGGAAATTAGGGTAATGGGGCAGATTTTACTTGAGTTTTGTACTACTCGTCCGCCCATTCCCGTAATTTCATAGTTTCCATGCTTTGTTGACAGTTTTAGCCTATTTTGTGCCCTAGACACTATGAATGATCGTTGCGATGCGTGGTCTATTAGGGCTCTTAGTTTGAACAGTTCTCCTCGATGTTCGATGGAGACAACTGTTGTAGGTAGTAATCTACTATGATTTTCGCTGTGTAGCGTTTGAGTTTTTAATGCCTTTGAACATGGTGTCTCTTGGCAATTTTCTTGAGTTTTTGTTTCGGGAGTTACTGTTGCAACTAAACCGTGGCTTTTTTTGAAAAAGCTCTGCTATGAGATGTGTTGGGAAAGTTATTGAGATGTAACATAGAATGATGCCTTTTGTGGCAATATACGCAATTAAATTTGCTTTCGCAAGTATTAAGATTGTGTGAGTGGGACAGGCAGTTTGTACAGAGTCTTTTTGACCTGACAAAGTTGTTCCTATCATTGACATTCAATTTTTTAAATTTCTCGCAAGCTTTTAACTTATGCCCTCCAGAACATAGTTCGCATGACGTGAATTTATTTTGTTCAGATGTGAACTATTGTGCTTTGAAAAAGCTTCTGTTTAAATGATTGTTGCATCCGGCTTGGGGTTCATTGAAGCTTCGATTTAGGTCTTGTTGAACGTTTTTAGATCTGACTACTTTTTTATCTACCCTTTGCGCAAATTCTTATTGGGTAGTTAGAAATCTTTCATCTGTTGCCCCGTTGGGCATTTTCTTCTTGATGAGAGCGATTGCTCCCACAAAAGTAATAATTTTTCTGGTAATGCGGCGGTACATATGTTTACCAGTATAGGATCCTAATTGTGAGTGGGAATATTTTGTGTCGAAGGGTGTCGTAATTGCTGTTTTACAGATGTCATCAGGGTGTATTGGCACCTGGTGGAAGGCTTTTTGCAGATCAATCTTAGAAAAGATTGTCTTATCTGCTAAAACCGTTGAGAAATCTTGCAGAAATGGTAGCAGATAGCGGTCTGGCATGGTGATAGCGTTTAATGCCCTATAGTCGCCGCAGGGTCTCCATGATCCGTCAGCTCTCCGAACGAGGTGGAGCGGGCTCGCCCAGCTGCTTTTTGAAGGGCGACAAATGCCTAGGTTGATTAGTAATTCGAACTCGGCGCGTGCAGCGGCGAGCTTCTCCGGTGATAGACGTCGTGGCCTGGCAGAAACAGGTTGACCGGTGGTAGTGATTTGATGAACTATGGAAGCGTCTGTTCGACTGCCTGGCGCTGGTGGATACGTGAGTTCTAAAAATTCCTTTAGAATACCTGAGAATTTTTGCGAAGCGTTGATTGTTGAGATTTTCGAAAATTGGCCTTGCGTTACTATACACGGTGATTTAAGCGATGTTGTGCGATCGACAAGCCTCCTTTGTCAGATTGGTACATAGCTCCAGGTGTACTGCTTTTGTCGTAAAACAGACAAAGACAGCCACATAGCCTTTCATCGGGGTGGGAGACCTTAGCATGGACGCCTTTATTTGAAAAGGCCCAGCAAAGTCGACACCTGTGGTGGTGAAAGGCAGAGCGAAGTTGCAGCGTTCAGGTGGAAGTGCTGCCATAATCTGCGTTCTCATTTTCTGCTTGTGCATAGTGCAGACCTTGCACGTGAAAATGCACTTCTTGATTTGGGGCTTAAGGCGGGAAACATAGTACTCTTGGCGTACCATATGTTGCATGAGGCGATGTTCGGCGTGTAACATGAGTATATGGATATAATTGATGAATAATGTGGCAAATGAGGATTTCTCTGGTATATACGTTATACGTAAGGCTGGAATTAGCAAGCCGGCCGTTTGCACGAAGAAGACCTTTCGTGTCTATAAATGGGTTTAGTACTAAGAGTGAGCTCTTTTTGTCAATTGGCTTCGATTGTCTTAGTAACCCTAGGTCGCGGCTGAATTAGCGCGTTTGGGTTGATGCGATTGTAAGTCTTGGTGCGTCAATGTATCGCATTGGGGGCAAGTTGCTCCCTTTACCTTAAGTTTGAGTCGCTCTGCGAATTTGAGAATATAGGCGACTACTCTGAGTGCTCGGGGAACGATGAAAATCGTTCAAGGATGTCAGCATCATCCATTGTTATGTGATAAGTGGCGGTTTTTCGACTTTCTGGGGCAATTATGTTGCGCATTGGCGATTGTGGCCAAGAATCGGGAGATTCTGTTAACCATCGGGGGCCATTCCACCAGAGGGTGGTGGTGGCGAGATGAAGGGGTTTGCACCCTCTTGTCCAAAGATCGGCAGGATTGTCAGCACTGACTACGTGTCGCCAAGTAGCTGATCCTACTAGATCAAGTATTTGAGACGTTCGATTAGAAATATATGTTTTCCACGCGTGTGGTGGTTTTTCTAACCAGGCTAGAACTATTTCGGAATCCGACCGGAGGTATAATTTATATTTTGCCATGTTTAAGTGGGTCTGCACCATTGAAGCTAGCTTTGCTTGTAGCAGAGCGCCACAGAGTTCAAGTCGTGGGAGACTTATGGTTTTTAGAGGCGCAAGTTATGCTTTTGCCACTAGTAAGTGGCTTGTAGTTGCAATATCGCTTTGGGTGCGCACATATATACTGGCACAATATGCCTTTTCAGAGGCGTCGCAGAAGCCGTGTAGTTCCACTTTGTATTCGGGGGAATAGTTTACCCACCGTGCAATTTGTATCTGCGAAATATCTTTTAGGTTATTAGCAAACTGGGACCACTTTTCTAAGCGAAGAGGCTTCACTTGTTCGTCCCAGTCGGTTCCGTCTAGCCATAATTCTTGAATCAGGATTTTCGCTTGTATCATAATTGGCGAAAGCCATCCTGCGGGGTCGAAAAGTTTTGCCACAGAAGAGAGAATTTGGCGTTTTGTAATGGCGGATAATGCGGATATGGACTCAGTCGTGTATGAAAACTGGTCTGATATCGCATTCCATTGGATGCCCAGTGTTTTTGTTGTACTTTCCTTTTCGAATATAAGGAAATTAGTATCCAACAAATTGTCGTCTGGTTTATTTTTCAAGATATTTGGGTGATTAGCTGTGATCTTTTTTAGGGGAAACCCTGCGGTGTTGAGGGCCTTTATCACTTGTGATAAGGTATCGTATGCTAGTGGAAGACTGTGGCTCCCAGACAAGATATCGTCTACATACGTTCGTGTAGTGTACGAAAGGCTAGATATGGGGCACAGTTTACGCCAAAAGTAACTGTTTTCAATTTAAAGTCGCGTAGTGGACTATTTGCAGATTTTCGGAAAATAATCCGCTGAAAATCTTGATCATCTTTATGAACCAGTATTTGTCGATACATCTTTTCGAGATCCCCATTGAATACGTATTTGTATATACGCCAGTTCAATGTGAGGAGCATTAAATCTGGTTGGAGTGTAGGTCCCGTAAATAGAATATCATTTAGGGAATTACCCGAGCTCGTGGATCGGGATGCATTGAAGACAACTCGAGCTTTTGTTGTTTTCTTCTCAGGTTTTATTACTGCATGATGTGGCAAGTAGAAAGAGTAATATTTGCCTCTTATGATTTTTTCACATGGGCTTACTTCCTCCATGTGATCTAAATGAAGGTATTCTTCTAAGACATCATCATATTCTTGATTCAGCTCACCTTTTCTAAGTAGGTTTTTTTCCATACTTAGAAACTGCTGTATTGCAGAGGTGCGAGAGTGACCTAGGGCGAGTGTATATGGAAATTGTTGTTTTAGTGGTAGTCGTACGACACACCGACCATTATCTGATCGAGTAGTTGTGGCTTTGTAAAAGTCTTCACAATACTGTTGTAATTGTAATGGGGGGGAGTTCTTCTAACTCCCAAAATTTTCTCAATTGTGAATTGAGGTACTCGTTTGAGATTTCCTCAACTTGAGCTGTGACTGGTTCCGCAACTAGTCCACTTAAGACCAATCCGAAAATGGTATTTTGCGCCAGCAGTGTTTTGATCCAGAGTCAGATGTGAAATCTTATCCTAATGCTTGCTATTTATTTGATAGCTTGGAAGCATGTTTGTTAGTTACGGTAAGACAATAGCATTTGCTTGAATGCGCTTATCCGCTTGGGGGGAAATTAGGGTAATGGGGCATATTTTGTTAGAGTTTTGTACTTACTACTCGTCCGCCCATTCCCGTAATTTCATAGTTGGCAAGTTTTGTTGGCAATTTTAATTTATTTTGGGCCTTAGACGCTATAAAAGATCGTTGGGACCCTTGGTCTTTTAAGGCTCTTAGTTTGAACAGTTCTCCTCGATGTTCGATGGAGACAACTGCTGTAGGTAGTAGTACTCTACTATGATTTTCGCTGTGTAGCGTTTGAGATTTTAATGCCTTTGAGCAGCATGGTGTCTCTTGGCAATTTTGTTGTGTTTCTGTTTCGGGAGTTGCTGTTGCAACTAAACCCGTGGCTTTTTTTTAAAAAAGCGCTACTTTGAGATGTGTTGGGAGACATGTTGTAATGTAACATAGAATGATGTCTTTTATGACAATCTACGCAGTTGAATTTGCTTTCGCAATTAGTAAGAGCGTGCGCGTGGGACAAGCAGTTTGTACAGAGTCTTTTTGTCCTGACAAAGTTGTTCCTTTCGTTTATATTTAATTTTTTAAACTTCTCGCAAGCTTTTAACTTATGCCCTCCAGTACATAGTTCGCATGACGTGAATTTATTTTGTTCAGATGTGAACGATTGTGCTTTAAAAAAGCTTCTATTTAAATTGTTGTTGTTATTGACTTGGGGTCTATTGAAGCTTCTGTTTAGGTCGGGTTGAACGTTTTTAGTTCTGATTGTTTTTTTATCTACCCTTTCCGCAATTTCATATTGGGCAGTTAAGAAATCTTTCATTTGCTGCCACGTTGGGCAGTCTCTTCTTGATGAGAGCGATTGCTCCCATAGAAGTAATGATTTTTCTGGTAATGCTGCGGTGCATATGTTTACCAGAATAGGGTCCCAACTGTTTTGTGTCGATAGAACCGATAAACAATTTGAAACAGTGGATTCTAATTTTATGAATTCTTCACTTGCTTCTTTTTGAATTTTCGGCAAGTTCATGAGTATGGTTACTTGCTTGTCGACCAATATTCTTTTGTTTTCATATCTGGCTTTCAGAGCTTCCCAAGCCAAATTGAAATTGTCATCACTTAATGCGAACTGTTTTACTATTACGCCTGCTTGACCCTTTG
This sequence comes from Bactrocera correcta, assembly GCA_027475135.1. Classification (NCBI taxonomy): domain Eukaryota; kingdom Metazoa; phylum Arthropoda; class Insecta; order Diptera; family Tephritidae; genus Bactrocera; species Bactrocera correcta. The sequence continues at coordinate 40,508,492 of CM050322.1, read as the reverse complement.
TCTTGTATCGGAGATGATACAATTTTTGCGCTTGCGATAGTTTTGGATGGTTTATATACACGGCAGTAAACATGTCCCGGAAGGACGGCCATTGTTCATAACCTCCATGGAATATTTCTGTATCGCACGCTGGCACTTTGAGATAAATGCCTGTTGCCTCTTGGGCTTGCAATTGTGGTAAGTCTACTCTAGAGTAGGTGCAATTTACTTTATAAGCTTTAGTTGATCTGCGATCATAATTTTTGTGTCTTCATACTGGTCTAAGCAGTTTTCAAATTTGGCGTATGCAGAAGATTTAAAGTTTTCTGGTAGATCTGAATCGTCAGTATCTACAATTGCGTCATATGCAGCTTGGAGACGTGTCCAAAAATTTTCAATCGTTTGGCTTTTTATTTCTAGCGCCGATTCAGAATTGTCTTGAATCGGCGAAGAAGCAAATCGAGTGCAGTATTTTATTAGACAGTCACTCTCAGAAATAAATTTGGAGTATGATATGTCTTTCCCCCTCTTTATGTTTATTATTATTATTATAATAATAATTAAAATAATAACAATTATATTAACAATAATTATAATACTAATATTATAATATTATTATTATTATTTTTTTTTAATGTATTGCGAATATATATATATATATATATTTGTTTTTTCGGATTTATTGGTATGTCCTCGTACTTGTGTGCCGGAAAGGGTCAATACCTTTTGTATATAAGTATGTATGTATGTGTGCACGATATGTGCTTCGTATGCATATAAGTATGCTTAAATTACTTTAATATGGTGCAAACCTGCTTGTTTTTGTTGTGCAAATACAAGGGGTATTGCTTGAACGTGATGCCAATTTGGACTATAAGTATATGAATATATGTATACTATTTATATGTGCATATATGTACATATATATGGTATATGTACATATATATGGTATAATAATTTTTTATATATTTATTATAATATTTTTTTTCCGATTTGTTGTTAATTCGTGTTATCAAATTCTGTAACACTCCGTTTATTTTTTTTTCCAAAATTGTATTACTTTTTCCGTAATTTAATTGTCCCTATGTATATACTGTGTAGGCATGCAATTTATTTAAATATAATTTATTGTTGTAATCGCGGTACTAGTACATGACGCAGGAAGGTCGGTTAAATAGGAAAAAAGAGAAATGATATTTGCAGGTATTTAACTTCTGCTCTCAACACACATGTGTGACGGTATGTATATACTCGTATGTATGTTCCTATATTTGCTTCTAATAAATTTCGGCAAGTATATGTTAGGTAATTACCAAGCTAAGGAAAGTTGGTTTGCATGTATATATGCATGTGTGTTTCAATTTATAAATCATTTGTTCCGCATTTATGTTTTCTTTTATTTCTTGTTTTGTACTTTTTAATATGCCTTTTGCTTATTAGTGCAATCCGCTTGCTGCTTTAAAAGCAGAAGGGGTGCCGGAAAATATTACAAGTAGAGGCTGGGATGTTTTTGTACCATTGTAATTTGTTTTGTGTGATTGTGTTCACAAAGAAAAGCATACATAGGCATAAGTAATTTAACTACAAGTATGTATTGTATCAACTTTAATATCGGTCTTTTAATGCACCGTATTAAATTTGAGTATCCGTTTTGGTGAAACTGTTTAAAGTTATAACCGAGTTATAATTGGTAAAACAGTTTATTTTTTTTTTGTTATGTACATACATAGTAGTAAGGTGGAAGCGATCAACTTACCCTTTCTCGCATGAAGGGAATTTTGGGGGAGTGTATTTCTTTGTGGCTTGCCCTAATGTTTATTTCCTTGTTCTTCTTGTCCACGCAGTTAGTATGCCTCCTATTCTCCTGTGTGCCTTTTGTATGTGTTTTGGGTATGTTGCCTTTGTTTTTATTATCCGCGCCTGGTGGTATGATTTATTTAGTTTCGCGCCCGCTGTTGTTGTTGTTTTTGTTTTCGTTTAGTATTCCCTTCTTTTTGGCGCGCTTTTATTTGTTTCACTGTATAGATATATTATATATCCCAACTGTGTTGCACTGCACTAACACTGTATATGTCAATTTTTTTTTGTTTTTTTTTTTTTGTTTTAAGTATTTTTCACTTCACTGTTTTACAATTTTTATTTTTATTTTTTCCACTTGTATAGTTTTAAGTATATGTATATAGTCACCGCACTTTACTTTTATTTAAAAAAAATGTTATTGTTATGATTATTTTCAGTTTTTTTTTTTAAGGTGCCTTTCTGTAGGACCATGGGTCAATTACCGGTGCAACTCACCTTTATTTCCAAACCCAATTGGTGTAGGAAAAGAAATAATGCACAGAACGAGGTTTCTGGTTTCTGGTTTCAAATTTCGGATTTCACCTTTTATTTACAATTATTTTTTTGTTAATACAAATTTCGTGACTCTGCTTTATTTATGTATATCTATCTATTTATGTAAATCGACCTGTAGACACATCACAGACCACTTTCTTGGTGCTGAAAGGTAATGGAAAACTTTTAAGTTTTAGTGAATGATGAACTTTACCGGATAAGTATGACTGCAATTCGTTATCTTTTTGTTGATCATCCGCAAGTGCATCGTAATTGATAGTAGCAGCCGTGATTGACTGTATCCGCGAAAGTAGATCGGCTGCGACATTCTCTTCCCCTTTAACATGCCGGATATCGGTTGTGATTTGAGAAATGACGTCCAACTGTCTGACTTGGCGATCTGATGCTTTGTGTAACTGCTGACGAAACCCGAAAGTAAGCGGCTTGTGGTCGGTATACACATGGCAGAGTCGACCTTCCACCATGTAACGAAAGTAGCGCATAGCCAAGTAGAGTGCGGTGAGTTCGCGATCGTAGGTACTGTAGCGTGTTTCTGCTGGAGAGAATTTTCGCGAAAAAAATCCAAGAGGTTGGAGATCCCCGTTGACTACTTGATTTAAAACTGCCCCAGCTGCGAAGTCGGATGCGTCTACCCAAAGCGACAGCTCTGCGTTGGGTAGAGGGTGTGCTAGAACAGCGCAGTTTGCAAGTTGGTTTTTGCAGGCCTCAAAATGGCCTACGGCGTCTTCTGTCCAAATGAGTTTGCGATTATCGTTTTTCTTGTTGCCGGGCACCATCGCAAAAAGAGAGCTTTGATGCTGTAACGCATTGGGCAAAAATCTGCGGTAGAAGTTAAGTGTGGCGAGAAAACGTTTAAGCTCCTTTGCTACAGTAGGTAGCTTAAAGTGCGTTATCGCTTCGACGCGGCTGCGGAGCGGGCTTATACCATCCTTGGTGATCGAATGACCAAGGAACTCCAATTCCGTAACGCCAAACTGTGATTTAGAAACATTAATCTTTAATTTGTAATTTTGTAATCGACGAAACGCCATTCGGAGATGTTTCTGGTGCTCTTCAGTTGATTTGGATGCGATACAAACGTCGTCTAAATACGTAAATGCGAAGTCCAATCCTCTAAACACCTCATTGATTAGTCGCTGAAAGGTTTGTGCGGCGTTCCGCAAACCGAAGGTCATATGGGTAAATTCAAATAACCCGAAGGGTGTCGTAATTGCTGTTTTACAGATGTCATCAGGGTGTATTGGCACCTGGTGGAAGGCTTTTTGCAGATCAATCTTAGAAAAGATTGTCTTATCTGCTAAAACCGTTGAGAAATCTTGCAGAAATGGTAGCAGATAGCGGTCTGGCATGGTGATAGCGTTTAATGCCCTATAGTCGCCGCAGGGTCTCCATGATCCGTCAGCTCTCCGAACGAGGTGGAGCGGGCTCGCCCAGCTGCTTTTTGAAGGGCGACAAATGCCTAGATTGATTAGTAATTCGAACTCGGCGCGTGCAGCGGCGAGCTTCTCCGGTGATAGACGTCGTGGCCTGGCAGAAACAGGTTGACCGGTGGTAGTGATTTGATGAACTATGGAAGCGTCTGTTCGACTGCCTGGCGCTGGTGGATACGTGAGTTCTAAAAATTCCTTTAGAATACCTGAGAATTTTTGCGAAGCGTTGATTGTTGAGATTTTCGAAAATTGGCCTTGCGTTACTATACACGGTGATTTAAGCGATGTTGTGCGATCGACAAGACGCTGGCCTTGCAAATCGACAATCAAGCCATAGTACCCAAGAAAATCGGCACCAAGAATGGCTTGCGATACGTCTGCGATAATAAAATTCCAGAGGAATTCCCTCCGCAGGTTAAGATTAAGTTTAAGCATGACTTCACCGTAACTGGATACGGTGGAGCCATTCGCGGCAAACAGGAGTGTTGATGATGGGTGAGCATGAGCTAATTTTGTTGACTTGGGTATGACAGAGACATCTGCACCTGAGTCTATGAGAAATTTCATTTTTGCTGATGTATCGTAGATGCAGAGTCGGTAGCTCCTTTGTATATCAGGGTATTTGCCGAGCCCTGATACTGGATTAACTCCGCCCACCTACTCGACGTTTTGAGGCGGTGACTGTGTGAATGTGCACGGCTGTCGACACTTTGTGGCATTTGCTCCGAATTTCGTATGGTACCAGCACAAGCACGATACATTGGCGTGCCTCTTCTGCTGCGTGAGGCACTTGAAGATCTAGAGCGCTGTTGTGTGCGGCTGTTGCGCATGAATTGATTGACTTGCTTTGTTAAAGCGGCGACTTCAGCTCGAAGATTCGACCACTCATCTGGAAACGACGGTTCGGTGCTAACCTCGCAAATCTGGTTACCAACTTTCATCTCTAAGCACTCTGAGATGGAATCCGCGATTTTTATCTTCTCACCGATAGGAGCGTTTGTCGCGATAATGGCCGCCTGGGCGTACGGCGGTAAACGACTAACCCACAGGTCGTGCAGAATGCTCTCGCTGAGTGCGGGTTCAGCAGTGCGTCACATCTTGTGGTACAACTCGCTGGGTCTACGATCGCCCAGTGGTAGCTCCTTTAAAACCCGTTGGAGACGGCGCTGCTGGCTTTCGGTGAAAATATCAGTAATCAATAATCGTCAAAAACTCGCGAGGCTTCAAACCAGAAACCTAGCGAATAAAAATATGCCTCGATGTTATCCTCTGACATCGAGGGCAGCGGAAGTCTGGGCGAAACGTTTTGGGTTGAAATATACTCGACACCGCTGCTTCCACCTGAAACGGCCATGCTATCATTCATCATGTCACTGGAATCCGGGAAATCGATGATCTAAGCTGCACTGTTCACGCCTTTGCACGTGCACGTGATGAAAAACGAAGATGGCACAGGATCGCGATCGCGTTGAGCACTGGAGTACTGGATGAACTAAGGCGTTCAGGTGATAGATTACGTTGAACACTGGATTAATCTGGACGCTGAATTACCTCTGGTCCTAGATCACGTCGGGGTCACCAATTAAAGGGTTTTACAATGTAGTGAATTAAAGGCTTTTACAATGTAGTGATCCTTACTCGTTGACGGGTTTTTTCAGAAGAAGGCATAAACTCAAAGTTGCAGTGGTTGATGCCTTGCCTTTTCAATAACGAATGTCAGTGTAAAGCGACGATACGATTAAAGGCAACATCAGGATAGCATACGGTTGCATTTTAAAAGTAATAGATCATGGTGTTGCCACATATATTTCACAAACGTGAGAAATTGGTCGAATAACCCAATTGGCGGCGGAATCGGCGAGCGATGATTGACGCGGGAGGAAAACAAACGATGCTGCGGAAAGCGTATGCGCAAGTGCACGGTGGTTACCACTACGGGAGCAAAAAGCGAAGTGAGGCGGCTCGAGTTGTCCGTCCCTTTTTTTTGTGTTCTAATTGGAAGTGTGGTGTCATGTTTGAGTGTATTGGTGTGATGTGTAGTGATGTGGAAGGTGAGTGGTGAGTGTGGTGTGCTGTGATGATGATTTTGTGTTGAAATTTGGTGTGGCTGTGTTTCATGACAGGGTAGGCCGAGAGTCATAAAAGGCCCAGCAAAATCTACACCTGTAGTGGTGAAAGGCAGAGCAAAATTGCAGCGTTCAGGTGGAAGTGCTGCCATAATCTGCGATCGCATTTTCTGCTTATGATAGTGCAGATTTTGCACATGAAAATGCACTTCTTTATTTGGGGCTTCAGTCGGGGTATGTACAGCTCTTGGCGGACCATATGTTGCATGAGGCGATGTTCGGCATGGATCATTAGTGTGTGGATATATCTAAAAAATAACGTGGCAAACGGACACCTCTCTGGTATGATTATAGGGTGGCGTTCATTGTACGTTAGGCTTGAATTAGCAAGCCGACCATTCGCAAGAAGTAAACCCTTCGTATCTAGAAATGGGTTTAAAACTAAGAGTGATCTCTTTTTATCGATAAGCTTCGATTCCCTTAGTAATTCTATATCGCGGCTGAAGTAGCGCGTTTGGGTTGATGAGATAAGAGCGACATTTGCTTTTTGTAAGCTTTATCCCAATGGAGATAAGTTGCTCCTTTAACTTTAAGTTTAAGCCGCTCTAAAAACTTGAGCATATAGGCAACTATCCGGAGAGCTCGGGGGAACGATGAAAATCGTTCAAGGATGTCAGTGTCATCCAGTGTTGCATGATAAGTGTCGATTTTTCGACTTTCTGGGGCAAGTATTTTGCGCATAGGCGATTGTGGCCAAGAATCGGGACCATAGGGAGCCATTCCACCAGAGGGTGGAGGTGGCGAGATGCAGAGGTTTGCAACCTCTTGTACCTAGATCAGCAGGATTGTCAGCACTGGCTACGTGACGCCAAGTGACTGATCCTACTAGGTCAAGTATTTCAGATGTTCGGTTAGTATAAGTTTTCCACGCATGTGGTGGTTTTTCTAACCAGGCTAGAACTATCTCGGAATCGGACCATAAATATAATCTGTATTTCGCCATATTTAAGTGGGTCTGCACCATTGAAGCTAGCTTTGCTTGTAGCAGAGCGCCACAGAGTTCAAGTCGTGGGAGACTTATGGTTTTTAGAGGCGCAAGTTATGCTTTTGCCACTAGTAAGTGGCTTGTAGTTGCAATATCGCTTTGGGTGCGCACATATATACTGGCACAATATGCCTTTTCAGAGGCGTCGCAGAAGCCGTGTAGTTCCACTTTGTATTCGGGGGAATAGTTTACCCACCGTGGAATTTGTATCTGCAAAATTTCTTTTAGGTTATTAGCAAACTGGGACCATTTTTCTAAGCGAAGAGGCTTCACTTGTTCGTCCCAGTCGGTTCCGTCTAGCCATAATTCTTGAATCATAATTGGCGAAAGCCATCCTGCGGGGTCGAAAAGTTTTGCCACAGAAGAGAGAATTTGGCGTTTTGTAATGGCGGATAATGCGGATATGGACTCAGTCGTGTATGAAAACTGGTCTGATATCGCATTCCATTGGATGCCCAGTGTTTTTGTTGTACTTTCCTTTTCGAATATAAGGAAATTAGTATCCAACAAATTGTCGTCTGGTTTATTTTTCAAGATATTTGGGTGATTAGCTGTGATCTTTTTTAGGGGAAACCCTGCGGTGTTGAGGGCCTTTATCACTTGTGATAAGGTATCGTATGCTAGTGGAAGACTGTGGCTCCCAGACAAGATATCGTCTACATACGTTCGTGTAGTGTACGAAAGGCTAGATATGGGGCACAGTTTACGCCAAAAGTAACTGTTTTCAATTTAAAGTCGCGTAGTGGACTATTTGCAGATTTTCGGAAAATAATCCGCTGAAAATCTTGATCATCTTTGTGAACCAGTATTTGTCGATACATCTTTTCGAGATCCCCATTGAATACGTATTTGTATATACGCCAGTTCAATGTGAGGAGCATTAAATCTGGTTGGAGTGTAGGTCCCGTAAACAGAATATCATTTAGGGAATTACCCGAGCTCGTGGATCGGGATGCATTGAAGACAACTCGAGCTTTTGTTGTTTTCTTCTCAGGTTTTATTACTGCATGATGTTGCAAGTAGAAAGAGTAATATTTGCCTCTTATGATTTTTTCACATGGGCTTACTTCCTCCATGTGATCTAAATGAAGGTATTCTTCTAAGACATCATCATATTCTTGATTCAGCTCACCTTTTCTAAGTAGGTTTTTTTCCATACTTAGAAACTGCTGTATTGCAGAGGTGCGAGAGTGACCTAGGGCGAGTGTATCTGGAAATTGTTGTTTTAGTGGTAGTCGTACGACATACCGACCATTATCTGATCGAGTAGTTGTGGCTTTGTAAAAGTCTTCACAATACTGATCTTCTGGTATTGTAATTGTAATGGGGGGGAGTTCTTCTAACTCCCAAAATTTTCTCAATTGTGAATTGAGGTACTCGTTTGAGATTTCCTCAACTTGAGCTGTGACTGGTTCCGCAACTAGTCCACTTAGGACCCATCCGAAAATGGTATTTTGCGCCAGTAGTGTTTTCGAAATTTTTTCAACACCTTCTAATATGATTTGCGGTATAAGGTCGCTGCCTATTAGGATGTCTATCTGAGCTGTCATGTTGCAGTTGGGATCTGCCAGTGTCCGGTGTGAAATTTTAGCCCAATGCTTGCGATTTATTTGATAGTTTGGAAGCATGTTTGTTAGTTGCGGTAAGACAATAGCATTTGCTTAAATGCGCCTTTCCGCTTTGGGGGAAATTAGGGTAATGGGGCAGATTTTACTTGAGTTTTGTACTACTCGTCCGCCCATTCCCGTAATTTCATAGTTTTCATGCTTTGTTGACAGTTTTAGCCTATTTTGTGCCCTAGACACTATGAATGATCGTTGCGATGCGTGGTCTATTAGGGCTCTTAGTTTGAACAGTTCTCCTCGATGTTCGATGGAGACAACTGTTGTAGGTAGTAATCTACTATGATTTTCGCTGTGTAGCGTTTGAGTTTTTAATGCCTTTGAACATGGTGTCTCTTGGCAATTTTCTTGAGTTTTTGTTTCGGGAGTTACTGTTGCAACTAAACCGTGGCTTTTTTTGAAAAAGCTCTGCTATGAGATGTGTTGGGAAAGTTATTGAGATGTAACATAGAATGATGCCTTTTGTGGCAATATACGCAATTAAATTTGCTTTCGCAAGTATTAAGATTGTGTGAGTGGGACAGGCAGTTTGTACAGAGTCTTTTTGACCTGACAAAGTTGTTCCTATCATTGACATTCAATTTTTTAAATTTCTCGCAAGCTTTTAACTTATGCCCTCCAGAACATAGTTCGCATGACGTGAATTTATTTTGTTCAGATGTGAACTATTGTGCTTTGAAAAAGCTTCTGTTTAAATGATTGTTGCATCCGGCTTGGGGTTCATTGAAGCTTCGATTTAGGTCTTGTTGAACGTTTTTAGATCTGACTACTTTTTTGTCTACCCTTTGCGCAAATTCTTATTGGGTAGTTAGAAATCTTTCATCTGTTGCCCCGTTGGGCATTTTCTTCTTGATGAGAGCGATTGCTCCCACAAAAGTAATGATTTTTCTGGTAATGCGGCGGTACATATGTTTACCAGTATAGGATCCCAATTGTGAGTGGGAATATTTTGTGTCGACAGAACCGACAAACAATTTGGCACAGTGGATTCTAGTTTGATGAATTCTTCACTGGTTTCTCTTTGAATTTTAGGCAAGTTCATCAGTATCTTTACTTGCTTGTCAACTAATATTCTCTCATTTTCATATCTTTGTCTTAAAGCTTCCCAATGCGAACTGCTTGACTATTACGCCTGCTTGACCTTTAGTTTTGTATCGGAGATGATACAATTTTTGCGCTTGTGATAATTTTGGATGGTTTATGTAGACGGCTGAAAACATGTCCCGGAAGGACGGCCATTGTTCATAACCTCCATGAAATATTTCCGTATCACACGCTGTCACTTTGAGATGAATGCCTGAAGTTGCCTCTTGGGCTTGCAATTGTGTTAACTCTACTCTACTGTGGGGAGTAGGTGCAATTGCCTTCATAAGTTTTAATTGATCTGAGATCAATTTGTATTTGGCGTAAGCCTAAGATTTAAAATTTTCAGGTAGATCTGAATCATCAGATTCTACTATTGCGTCGTATGCCGCTTGGAGACGTGTCCCAAAATTGTCAATAGATTTATTTTGTATTTCTCCTGAATCGGTGAAGATGCGAATCGAGTGCAGTATTTAATCAAGCTGTCATTCTTAGAAATGAATTTAATATAAGAAATGTCCCTCCCCCTTTTTTGCTTTGTAGCACCTTGCTTTGAGCGTGTAGCTTCAGCAGGTGTACATCGGCTTTTATCGTCGTTAGTCATTTTCGGAATTCTTAAGAATTCTGCATTAGATTCCGTTGATTCAGTGCTCATTCAGAAAATTTTAATTAATAAAATATATATATGGGCCATTCCATCAATTGGCGACATGGTTTTGTACCCGTGGTTCTCCGATTTTGACGAAACCTTAGAATATCATAATATAGACTAAAATAAGAATATCTGTAAACTTTTTAGTGGCCACAGTTGCTCCATTGTTTTTTGGCGCGCACTTCAAATTGAGATCAAACAAAAAAATGACTTTCTTTTATTTTTTAACGACTTCAAAATTGAGTGAAAAAAATTTTGAAGTTATCCATTTTTATGTAAAAAAATCTCAGCTTTCTGATAAAAATATTTTCAAAATCCAAAAAAAATTTCAAAATCCAAAAACTATGTTTTTTCCAAAAATCCCGCTTTTTGTGCTCTTCCCTCACTTTTTTTTCAAAATTGACATTTTTATTCGATTCCTCGTTAAATTTTACATAAGAATCAGTTTTCAAAAATATGGGACTCTGATCCCATGAACAGCAAAAAAAATTCAAAGTTGACGCTCAAAATCCAAAAAAAACATTATTTTCCAAAAAATCCGGTTTTTTGTGCTTTTCCACCAACTTTTTTTCAAAATTGACTTTTCCATTCGATGCCTCGTTAAATTTTACATAAGAATCAATGTTCATAAATGAGGGACTCTGATCCCATGAACAGCAAAAAAACTTCAAAGTTGTCGCTATACGGCGCATATTTTTATGAAAAAAAAGTGGGGGCAGAGCACAAAAAGCGGGATTTTTGGAAAAATCATAGTTTTTTTGGATTTTGAAAATATTTTTATCAGAAAGCTGAGATTTTTTTACATAAAAATGGACAACTTCAAAATTTTTTTCACTCAATTTTGAAGTCGTTAAAAAATAAAAGAAAAAGTCATTTTTTTGTTTGATCTCAATTTGAAGTGCGCGCCAAAAAACAATGGAGCAACTTTGGCCACTAAAAAGTTTACAGATATTCTTATTTTAGTCTATATTATGATATTCTAAAGTTTCGTCAAAATCGGAGAACCACGGGTACAAAACCATGTCGCCAATTGATGGAATGGCCCATATATAAAAACTAGCGGGCCCGGTGCCTGCTTCGCACGGCAAAACAAAATAAGAAAAAAACACACTTGTTTTCAATAAAATTGGTTTTGTTCCCTATTATTCAACTTTTAATTCTAGTTTCTTACAATCTTAGACTATGTATCACTTAAACTATCTTAGAGCTCTTTCGTAGACAACATTTTTGGTTTTGCCATGAGTTGTTGTGTAGATAAAGGGAACTGAAGGCTTCCCAACACGTGAGCGTGAAATATATAACTGGCCGTGTTACAAGCAAGGATATTGTAAATCAATTCAAAACAATTCCAACGAGTGCCCTTTCGCTTTATTTATTGTAATAGCAAATGCAAGACGTATTGGGAACTGTAGTCTTTTGAATTCAAAAGATAAATCTGAAGGAATCATTGGAATTTGTGCAATCAATACGTTTTCACCTTTAAACTTCTCCTTTAAATTTGTTGCTTCGACCAAATTCTTCATGACCTTTTTAACCGCTAATCTTGTCCCAATTGTGGTTGATCTATATTTCGAAGCATAATAATGAGAGCACCCACTTTCAATTGTAAACGATGAGGTGGAAATCCGGTTAAATCCAATGAATTCAAAAATTCTGTCAGATAATTAACAGCGTCGTCTTGATTCGTAACCGAGTCAACTGATTGATATGTTACAACCTCGCCAGGAACATGGGTTAAAATGTCTGCATTTATTTGACCAACGTCTTTATTTTTACCGGCCTGTAGCTCTTTCGGCTAACCAATTATGATTGCGATAATTTTCTGCAATATTTGGAAAAACACTTCACACCAATTCTTCTTTTGTCGGTGCAATTTTACAAAAGTTATCTAGTAAAGTGATTAAGCCAGTTTCGCGATCAACAGCAAGTTGACCATTGCCTATTGCCAACAGTTGCCTTGAAAATGTGTCGGCCGATGGATCGTTTTGAATTTGTACTCGCACCTTTGTAGTCAAATTGAGTATTTGTACAAGTCTCCATAGATAAGATGACTTTAAACACAATGCTGATGTTTTAATTCATCTGCTCGTGTTGAACGGGGAATCACAGGCAATGTCTGACGAAAATCACTAGCCAACAGAATCAAAGCGCCACCAAATATCTGTTGATCATTACTACGCAAGTCTTGCAATGTAGCAATAGCCAACAGAATCAAAGCGCCACCAAATATCTGTTGATCATTACTACGCAAGTCTTGCAATGTCCTGTCTAACGCTTCCACTGATTTCTTATGGGCCATTGTACATTCATCCCACACTATTAATTTGCATTGTTGCAAGACTTTGCCAGTTCCCGAATTTTTGGAAACATTACAGGTGGGATTTTCATTTACATTCATTGTCTCAATTCCGTTGGCTGGCGAATTTAATTGTTTTCGTTCTCACGTATGCGCACATACATTTCGTACACGTGCATACGGTAACAAATAAGAACAACAACAACAATTTATTTCGCAGTGTCTCAGCCTATCTCTTCGGCGTTCGGAAATTAAGTGAATTATAATCGGAGTTCCAACAGCATGGACACCGAAAACGAACGTCGGGAGTAAAGGACACTGCGATAATTCACAATAACATGCTTAAACTAATAATTCACAGTGATCCTTAAACTGATTAAAACTATTAACTATAAATTCGTTACAAATAATCCCCGTTTTGTTACATCCCCCTCTCCGTGAATCGATCCGATTCACTTACTGCACGTCCAAAACGGCTAACTTTGACACGGGACGATGAAGGATTCCACTGCTGGTGCGTACATCAGCTCTCCTGATAACGCCATCAGATCCACGCCGTACCGCTTCCACCCGACCACGGCACCACTGCTTCCGCGGCATGTTAACATCGCATACAAATACCAGATCACCAACCTGAATTGGCTTTGGTATTTCACACCACTTCATTCGACGCGTAAGTGTCGGCAAATACTCAAGAATCCATCGTCTCCAGAACGTGTCTCTTAATTGTCGGGCGATGCGCCACTGTTTACCAAGTGCGCAGTGAAGTTTGTGAAGTATTGGCAGTACCAAGCAAGAAATGATTCGGAGTGAGCGGTTCATCCTGATCTGATGACAGCGGCAGATGTGTGAGTGGTCTGTAGTTGACGATGTTCTCGGCTTCAATTAACAAACTCTGCAGCGTGTGCTCGCGAGGTGCAACTTCCTTTAAAGTTACATTGAGGACACGCTTTACACACCTTACCATACGTTCCCATATGCCACCTTCTGCAGGATTGTTCGGACAATTGAATATCCATTCAACTCCTTTCACAGCAAGATCGTCCTGAATGCGATGACAATCAAATACCCCGGAAAACCGTTTTCCTTCATTGTTGGCTCCTACGAAATTCTTACCGTTGTTGCTACGAATTCTTACTGGCATACCGCGACGATTGATAAAGTTTCGAATTGCAAGAATGCATGCATCAGTCGAAAGATCGGCTGCGACTTCCAGGTGAATCGCTCGCGTTGTTAGACAGGCTAACAACGCCACCCATCTTTTCTCCTTACGTCGATCAACCGTTACGATGAGAGGACCAAAGTAATCAATACTTGTGTAAGAAAATGGCCTCACGAATGGCGTTAGTCGATCTTCTGGCAATTGAGGGTAGGTACTTGGAAATTTTACAAATAAGATATGTCGATCTGATCTTCTGTATAGTACGTCTTATATTCGGCACCCAGTATCTTTGCTGAACCTCACATATCGTCGCCTCTACGTTCTGATGTTTCATCCGATTATGACAGTCCAGTAAGATCGAGCGAGTGAGATAATGATTTGGTGATAGGATAATAGGTCGCGTGGTATTATACGGAAGCCAGCTGGCAGAATCGATACTTCCGCTAACACGCATAATACCTTCTGTGTCGATAGAGTGTGTATAACTCAGACCCCTTCACTACATTTCCACCTTCTTTCAATTGATTAATCTCAAGTGAGTTCAAGGCAGATTGGGCAAGGCGGCATAAAGAAATTTCGGCTATTTTTAATTCCTCGGCGGTCGGACACCCTTCTACTTTTTTGTGACGACACAAATCTATAAATCGGATGACCCAGGCGACCGACCGCTTTAGCTTAGTTAAACTTGAAAATCTTGTCATGTCTATGACGGCATGGCTAACATTACAAATTTCGGGTTAAGCTCTTCACACTCTTCTAACAGATCAGGGATTCCTTCAGATGTAGACCAGGCTTCCTCTTCTTCTGTTAAAAATGATGGTCCATTTAGCCATCGTGAAGTCGGATGACTGTCGAATGCCGTACTTGGTATTGTTGCCTCATCAGCAACGTTCTCCTCCGACGGTATCCAACGCCAGTCGTTAGCGTCGGTAGCGGCGAGAATTTCTGCCACACGATGTGCTACTAATGGCTTGTAGCGACGTGTTCCCGATTCAATCCAGCTCAGAACCGTTTTGGAATCGCTCCACATCACGCGCATACGACGTAAACTTTGTTATCTGTATACGTTGCTCTCCAGTAGGCTACTGCTGCAAATACATCCTCACTGGTATCTACGAAGATGTACTTCGGCAGGTGGTCCACGGGCGAAATATTGGCGAGGGACTCGAAAATTCAATACATTTTTCAACTGTCGACGCCACTTGTCCCATTCTTTACATATTGGTTCAGGCAGATGCTCATCCCACCGCAATTCGTAATGACACGATTCGCGCACCAACAATTTTGCGTTGACCATAAATTTGGATAAAAACCCAAGCGGGTCAAATACTGACATGACTATGCTTAGTAGCTCTCTTTTCGACGGCCGTTTTTGTCCACTGATGACTTCAGCGTCCACGTTATTAAATTTGAGTTTGTAACTAAATACGTCCCTACTAGGTTGGCAATACATTCCAAAAACGCGTTCTACTGCTAATGTGACTAGGCTATTTGTCAGTTGTTCCGGTTTATAACCATTTAGGGCGATTTTGGCTTCTAAGGAATTTTAAGAAACGTTGCGTAGTTCAAACCCGGCATTCTTGTGAATACGTCTGACTTCATTGGCTATTTTAATGGCTTCTTTAACGTTGTCGAAACTATCCAAGAAGTCATCAACATAGTGATACTTTGTGATAGAGTCGTAGGCTCTTGGACAGCTTTCTGGCATAATTTTTATTAACGTAATCCCGAATGATAGCACGATACTCTCGGGCAAATGTTTCATCTCGTCTCATCTTACGCTCAATTCCGACCAGTCTTCTCTCGGCCATGGAGTAGCTGTCGGGGAGCTGAACATTATCTCGTTTCCACAGGAGACCGGCTTGGAAACGTCCGTTGATCTTCGTGACCGTGGACTCGAGTATCTGGCGCGCTCTTTTATCATCGTCGGGCTCGACGAGTGGTGCTGGACGTACACCGAAGCTCTCGATACTAAAGTAATCGGCCACCACATCTTGCAGATATTTATCCTCCGACACGGACATATGCAAAGACCCGAAGACGACCCAACATAACTTAGTACGTGCGGCGTAAGGACCCTTATATTGTAGGGTTTCGATCTCACCAGGAATTCCCAAGTGACTGTGGTCTAATCCAATAAGCAACTTGGGAACGGCGTTGTCGTACGTACGAATCGACAACCTTTTCAAGCGAGCTTCATCTACGTCAGCTTTCTGTAAACTTTGTATCGGAAGTTGTAAATCCTGGATGCCGTAGACATGATGCAACTTATATTTCTGGCCTGAATTGGAACCACTAACCTCGCTATCGACGATACTTGCATTATCAGTAGCAGCTTTTCCACCCAGCCATTGTAGGGATACCCGGATTTGGTGACCCTTTACTCCGAGCTGCTCAATCAAAGAAGAATGGGCCATAGTTATCGACGATCCTTCATCCAGTAGAGCAAAGGTATTAATACGATCTTTGTGACTATGCACTGTAACTGGAACTATTCTAAACAACACTTTTTGTTTTTTCATTTCGTTGTCTGTACAACTGAGTACTGCATCGGCTGTGGTTGGTCCAGATGGTATCTCAACCCGTTGCATCTTTGACTCAGTGGCTCGTGTAACAGTTTGTTATGTACTCTTTGACAACCGGTGGTTCTGCAGGTTTTCCGTCGGCGACAATCTTTTGTGGTAATTCCATCCTGAAGACCGGAGAAGCATAAGCGGAGGAGCTTGGCTTTGCTCACAGTGGACATAGGATTTCTCTGGCGTTGTTTGCGGTTTGAAGAAGAACGCGGCGCTTTGATTCGCTCGAATGAGTCCCCCCACTTTCTTGTACTGTACATATTAGATCGGCCACTCCACGAAGTCAGGTACTGAAATCTTTGATTGTGGGATATGGCTGTATCATCGATGAGGTTTTTGCCCAATCGAGTTTCTTGCTCATGGGTAGCTTATCCACAAGCTCCTCCAATAATTTTGGGTTACACAAGTGCTGCTGACCATTTACTGATTGTAGGAACACGGCTAGGTTCTTTACTTTGACTGAGAAAGGAATCATTTTGTCGATGGTGGATTCTGATATGTGTGGCATCTCCCGTACTTGGCGCAGCTGACGTTTGATAAGTAGTTCTGGACGGCCGAATCGAAATCGCAAAGTGTCCATAACGGCAGGAGCGTTATCCGGATGGATTAGAAGTGAGTGCACTGTCTCTCTAGCCTCACCCTTCAGGCATCTCTGTAGACGTTGATTGTTTTCGAAGTTCGAGTAATTGTATAATGCAGTTTACTGTGCAAAGGCGGCGGCGAACATAGGCCACTCTTCTGCGCATCCGCCGAAATCTGGCAAATCTTGAATTTTTCTCGGTAGTGTAAGCAGATATGAACTGTCTGGTGTAACGTTAGCAAATGACTGCGAATGTAATGAAGTTGAAGGCATAGTACCTATCGAAGAGGCGGTGGCTGTGAAGATTGGCGATGTAGTACCTTCATAAGGACACTGAGTATAGGTATGCGTGGCGACTGTATTCGTTGACGTAGACTGCATAGAAGTGTTCGAACTATTCTGCGAGTTCGTTGTTATCTGCGTTGAGACTGCTGTAGGTTGCATAGCGGTATCTACAGCGGGATCCACAGAGATCGCAAAGGGATTTGACCTTGATCTGTTCTCTACGCGTATCGTGGACTTCAGAAGTTCACACGGACGTTCACTTTCCTTCAACTTTACCTGAGTACCTCGCAGCTGGTTACTTACAGCATTGATTTGCTTTTGCATGGCAACGAGCATTTGTTGCTGACTTTCCACTGTAACTTTGGTAGATACGCTAGAGTTAGTTGACGCACTACCTTGATGATTGGATCTATTATCCACATCATCATTATCCAATCTTTGATCTTCAACTGAAACTGACTTACTAAGGCTGTCTTGTTGTTGAATTCGCATACTCTTTCTAGTTGAGTCTTCCATTGTTTTAATACGGCGGCTTGAAAGAAATGTTACACAAATATGATCGGCAATTTGACAATATAAACGTTATAATGTTGGCGGAGAATTGCGGGATGGCTTCCCATTTGGCGACGTGGCGGCTACGATTTGGCGGCGAATAGCGGGATGGCTTCCCAGTGGCAATATAATACCTATGACGATGGCGACTAATAAGCGGAAAGGTGTCCCGTTTGGCGATATAAAACGTTATGACGTTAGCGGAGAATTCCGGAATGGCTTCCCGTTTGGCGACGTGGCAGCTACAATTTGGCGGAGAAAAGTGGGATAGCTTTCCATTGGCGACGTAACGGTTACAACGTGGTGGCAAATAGCGGGATGGCTTCCCGTTTGGCGACGTAACGGCGGATAGCGGGAAGGCGTCCCGTTTGGCGATAGACACGTTAACAAGTTGTGTCACGATGGCGGCTCGTAACTAATCAGTTATCCCATAAAGCTTTATAATATAAATTATATACTCCACTATCACGGGATTGACGGCACGTGCAAATAAAGATGCAACTGCGAAATAAAGATGTCTCAATTCCGTTGGCTGGCGAATTTAATTGTGTTCGTTCTCACGTATGCGCACATACATTTCGTACACGTGCATACGGTAACAAATAAGAACAACAAAAGCAATTTATTTCGCAGTGTCTCAGCCTATCTCTTCGGCGTTCGGAAATTGAGTGAATTATACTCGGAGTTCCAACAGCATGGACATCGAAAACGAACGTCGGGAGTAAAGGACACTGCGATAATTCACAATAACGTGCTTAAACTAATAATTCACAGTGATCCTTAAACTGATTAAAACTATTAACTAACGGGTGATTTTTTTGAGGTTAGGATTTTCATGCATTAGTATTTGACAGATTACGTGGGATTTCAGACATGGTGTCAAAGAGAAAGATGCTCAGTATGCTTTGACATTTCATCATGAATAGACTTACTAACGAGCAACGCTTGCAAATCATTGAATTTTATTACCAAAATCAGTGTTCGGTTCGAAATGTGTTTATCGACAAATTTTGTTCAGCGATGAGGCTCATTTCTGGTTGAATGGCTACGTAAATAAGCAAAATTGCCGCATTTGGGGTGAAGAGCAACCAGAAGCCGTTCAAGAACTGCCCATGCATCCCGAAAAATGCACTGTTTGGTGTGGTTTGTACGCTGGTGGAATCATTGGACCGTATTTTTTCAAAGATGCTGTTGGACGCAACGTTACGGTGAATGGCGATCGCTATCGTTCGATGCTAACAAACTTTTTGTTGCCAAAAATGGAAGAACTGAACTTGGTTGACATGTGGTTTCAACAAGATGGCGCTACATGCCACACAGCTCGCGATTCTATTGCCATTTTGAGGGAAAACTTCGGACAACAATTCATCTCAAGAAATGGACCCGTAAGTTGGCCACCAAGATCATGCGATTTAACGCCTTTAGACTATTTTTTGTGGGGCTACGTCAAGTCTAAAGTCTACAGAAATAAGCCAGCAACTATTCCAGCTTTGGAAGACAACATTTCCGAAGAAATTCGGGCTATTCCGGCCGAAATGCTCGAAAAAGTTGCCCAAAATTGGACTTTCCGAATGGACCACCTAAGACGCAGCCGCGGTCAACATTTAAATGAAATTATCTTCAAAAAGTAAATGTCATGAACCAATCTAACGTTTCAAATAAAGAACCGATGAGATTTTGCAAATTTTATGCGTTTTTTTTTTAAAAAAAGTTATCAAGCTCTTAAAAAATCACCCTTTATAAATTCGTTACAAATATTCGCCGTTTTGTTACATTCATATTCATCTAATAACGTCACTGCCATTCCAGAAGATACAAGTGCCAACGCTATATTACTATCCTGCAATTCGGCGCATTCGATGCAAAATGTCTTCGATCATAAAATCCTTAAAATTTTTCCATAATTGCAAAGGATCAGATGGAAAACATGTTGCAATAATAATAGCAAATAATGTTTGTATTTGATGAGGAGAACCTGTTGCTGATGCATCCGTAAGTGACGCATCCCAGTGATTGTCATCTTCCAGGAAATGCAATTCCTGACATGCCTGACGAAAAGTGTGACACTGTAGGCCGTTAACTCTTTTCAAACTCAAAACAGATGAAGGCCCATAAACATGAATCAACAATAGACGCAAATAAAAACATTCAGCATGACTGGGATGCACTGTGTAGAGACGTCCAATGGCATCACTTTCAAAAATGCCAGCATAACCTTGAACTGGTCTTCCTTGCTTATTTGTACTTGCTTGTTGGTACTTGTGAATAAAGCAATGTTTTAGCAAATTGATTATTTTGACACAATTCGAAAAACGATAATAATGTAGTTGCTGGTGATCGCTCTGCAATTTGCTGCGCAGTATCAACTGTGAAATATACACGTTGTCCATTTTTCAAATGTACTGACAAATGAATAACTGCCAGATTTCGGTCAAGAATTGGAACGATAATATTCTCCAAACTGCCTCATTGCTACTGATATACCTTCCCATTTGATATTGTGCTAATTTAATCATTTCGGTTCTCTGCAACACCAAACACAGCCATGTCGCTGCCTTTATTTACATACTTGCAGAAATATTTAATCGATTTAACAGAATTGTAATATTCTACATTGATGTGAGCTTTGAATGCTTTTGATAGTATTGGCGAATAGGGGACAACCCACCTATTATCAACTGTAATATCTTGATTATTGACTCGTAGATTGATTGATTTGCCATTATCATCTGTTGAGCGTCGGCGATACAATGGGTAACCATCATTTCCATTAATTGTCTCGGAAATCAAATCTCTGGGATACCGCTTCGTGCATTTCCCATCTTTAATACATGGCGAAATAATATTTAGAACACGACATGGTCCATGAATCATACTTTTTGTAACAACATCAAATAAACCTGGATCGATTTCCTGACCTGGAATTTCTGCTGAGATGATGTTATCTATTTGATCGTTTGTTATTTTGTTGACTAACCATACCAAAATATAATCATGTGGTAATACTCTCTTTTGCCATTCCACCGAATACATCCAACATCGAACTTCGCCGAAAACTTGATGTTTAACAATAAAATCCATCAAAGACTTCAGCTTCTGTCTAAATGCTCGTGCAGTTATGTCGTGACGGTCTGTAGAAGATTGCCCTTCTTATAAATATGGCTTGATTTCGTCCCATTGAAGATTACATGTAGATGTAAAAAACAAATCTGGTCGACCATACAAACGAACATAACAAATGGCATCTTGTGCATATTCATACATCCCAGATAGCATTGAGTTGATTGTATTGTGATTTACGTATCATTATTGATTGTTCTTGGTGATTGATTTTTGATAAACTTGCCGTTTACAATAACAAAATGTACAAGTATCAAAAAACGCTCAACAAGTTGATAAAATATCAATTGTGTGGTTTCGTGATCCCGTTATGACTATACAGTTACATACAACATCAAAATACTTCTTTTTGTGACAAAATAATGCATGCATTTCTCACTTCCATATAGTTATAGTTCATCTCCAAAGCAACAGCTCTCTAGTGCGTGAAATAAATAAAATAAAACATAATTTTAAAGTAATTAATTAAAATTGCTTAATAATTCATTATTTTTGAATTTGCCAATTAAAGTAATAAAAATTAATTATTTTATAATGTCAGTCACTCAAATAAAAAGAAAAGCTAGAAAGGAAGCTAAAAAAATTATAAATTCAAAGTTGTTCTATAGTGATTCAAGTGTTGAAGTTCAATTTCAAGACCAAGGTGTTGCAGTGGTAAATAATATTGATATTGTCAACGAAGCGAGAGGGGAAAGTAGATTTGAGGATTTCTTGGACAGTGATAGTGATAGTGTTACAAGTGATGAAAATGATGAAAATGATGTAACCTATGATCTGCGTTCAGAGCTTAGCAAATGGGCGTCAGACTTCGGAATAAGTTTTGTGGCGTTTAATGCTTTACTGTGTGTGCTAAACAAATGCAACATAAAAGTTCCCAAAGATGCTAGGACAGTTTTACAAACACCGGCTGAAGTGGTCAAGCGAAATGTAGGAGATGGGATTTATGTACATTATGGTCTAAAGAATGCGTTGACAGACATCTTAGTATTAAATGATTTCAGTCTTCCAAATATAATGCTTGATTTCGGCATTGATGGTCTGCCACTGTTCAAGAGCAGCTCGACGCAAGTTTGGCCAATATTAGGTAGTATTGTCAATGCGGACTATGTTTTCATTGTAGGAATATTTGAAGGCAATTCAAAACCGCACTGCTCAACTGATTATTTAAGTGAATTTCTTTCTGAACTTAAAGTCCTGCAACAGGAGGGTCTCGTTTTTGCAACAAAATTTTTTAACGTGGCGGTCCGATGTTTTGTAATGGATGCGCCCGCTAAGTCTTTTGTGTTAGGTATTAAAGGGCACACTGGGTACTATTCATGTATACGTTGCACACAAAAACGTGAAATAGTAAAACATCGCCTCGTTTTCCCCGAAACTCAAAACTTAGTTGCGAGAACAAATGAATCGTTCCGAATGCACTTGCAACCAGAGCATCATAAGCAGTCGTCCAAATCAACATTAGAAAAATTAAATATAGACATTATTCATCAATGTTGTTCGGATTATATGCATGTAGCTTGCTTGGGGGTTATGAGAACGCTTTTGAACGCATGGGTTAAGAAAAGAGGTGAACATTACTCCTTGCCTTTGTATAAAGCAGAATCACTTTCAACAGAATTAGTTTTCAATCAAAAATAATACCAAAGGAATTTAATAGGAAACCACTTATTTTAAAAGAGCTTGATAGATGGAAGGCTACAGAATTGCGACAGTTTGCATTGTATACCGGACCTTATTTGTTATATTATCACCAGAAGGATATGAGCATTTTTAAAATTTTCTTTAGCTTTAAGAATTTTACTTCATAAAGACGAATCAAAACAAAACAATCCATGTGCAGAAAATTTATTAAAATCTTTTGTAAGTGACATTCCGTCTCTGTATGATATCTCATTTATTACATGCAACTTTCATTCATTGTTGCATTTACATGATGATGCCAAAAGGTATAGGCCCTTAGATGGAATTAGCGCTTTCAAATTTGAGAATCACCTCCAAAAAGTGAAGCGGAAGGTAAAGAAAGGGGAACAAGTTGATTCTCAAATTTACAAAAGGCAGGTAGAAAGTAGTTTTCACTTAAAAAGACTGGATGAAAATCAAAGTGTCGTATTTGGTAAATTAGTTAATGGGCAAATATCAAATGTTCAGGTAAATGGGTACTTCTTTTCTTTGGAGCAACCAAATAATTTCTGCCTGGTTGTGAATACAGTTATCCAAATTATAAAAATCTTTAATTCCAATAATGTTCCACTTTTCACCGGTCTTGTCTTGAAAAATTTAACACCTTACTTTTGCACACCTATAAGTTCATATAAATTTAACTTGTATTATGTGGCTGGCATTCAGTACGATAGGGAAAAAAGAATTTACAAAAGAAAAAATAACTTCCAAGATTATATGTTTGAATGAATCTTCTAGAAGTGGATTTTATTTCACACTACTAATTAACTGATTGACAATATGAGCTCTATAAATAATTATGGATATGAACCTAACAGCAGCCAAATAATATGTAAGTACAAATAAAACACTTTAAATTTTCTTCATTTTTATTTAATTTTATGTTTTTCAGATCAAAACCTAACAGCACAGACCAACAGTCTCTTAAAAATTTAATAGCGGAGTTGACGATGGAAGTGCGGGCGTTAAAGACAGAAGTGAAGGAGCTAAAAGAAGAAAACAAAATAAATTTGTTGAAGCTGACAGAGGAAGTTATTGCGGTCAAATTGGAAAACAGGGGAAAACCCTCTGAAAGTCAAAGCCCACAATTCGACCAACTACCATGTTAATGAATTAATTTAAAATATAAATCAATTTGAATTTAAAAATAAACCAAAAAATGAATATTGATTAATAAGATGACTGAAAACTGACTGGAAAAAACAATCGAAATTTATAGTAAAATCACTGTAAATTGACTAAATATTGACTATAAATTCATTGAGAAATGACTGGAAAAACCAATCGAAATGTATAATAAAATGACTGGAAATTGACCCTGAAAATGACTCAATCAAAATCATTCAATTTTGTTCGACCACTTTCTCCCGAGGGAACAGTCAATTTACAATGAATATTGATATAGAAATTCACTGTTTTCTGTCAATTTTTCTATTGAAAATTAGTAATTTTCCATTAAAAATTAATAGTAAATGCTGGCTGGGATGTGTCTTGGACTGCCTGTGTAACTTGCTGGTAAAATAACAACTTGTTCAACATTGTCAACATTTCCATCATTATTGATTGCATCGCGGAGATGTATATAATTCCGTTGATTGAATCGAATAAAGTTCAAACGCTCTGTTTCTATCCTTACACACATGTCTACGACATATTAATGAAAGAGTCTCCGACATTTCAAAATATGATTTTCCTAATTTTGTCGTATCATAATTCTATGTGCATAATAGTTCATAGCGCTGACATTTTTATTGACTTCACGTTCTGAAGAGAAAAAAAAAATAATGAAAATTTTAATTGTTTCATACTAATTCTTGTTAAACAACCCAGTCACGTGGGTTTGCGGGATCTACCATTTTTACATTAGTAGAATATCCATCTTCACCCCTACAAAACAAAATTTGGTACTGTAGGGCATCGTAAGAGCGATGTGTTTCACAAACACATTGTAATTGATTATTTCTTCTACGCAATACAATATCACGTGATTGAAACTAATCGCCAACAATCACCACAGCAACTTCATTATTTATAGGTGCATTAAATCTTCGTTCGTGTTCTCCGATTAGTCTTCTATCAGCAGGAATGACGATTTTATGATCATCAGACGGCATCTGATCAAGTGATGTCCGAAAAGTAATAATCAAATCATTATGTTCATGAAACAATGCTTGCAATTCACGTATTATTATTCTTCTGGCACTTGTGAATGTTGAACAACGGGCATCTACTTCATTTTCATTATTGCCAAAGAAGTAGATTTGCAAGAACTGGTGGTTTGCATCTGGAAATGGCAATAATGACACAATCCGATGATAAATTTGCATTTGTATCTGAAAAGGTGAGGCAAAATATGAGTGATTAGAACTTGTGAAAAGTTCTGAAATGTCGCTGTATGCTTCATTCGAAATTCCCAGAACCGATATTACCTTAAATGTCGGCATGAAATTATTTCGTATTATATTCGTCGCTCCAAAGGAAGTAATTTTAAAGCACGAATTATACATTTGGATATTATCCATGTATGTTTCGATTGCGGCGTTGTTCCTGAAATTAATGTTGCCAATGGTTCCGGTGGGTATTGTAATTCGGGTAATCTTACTTTGCCACTGAAACAACACATTCCAGGTGTTTCATTATGAAATTTCAGTGCATTACAATGTTGGCATACTTTGTTCATTCCACCAATCACCACAAACGTGTGCAAACTGTAATCAACTGCGTGATTATATCTAAATCCAGCACCATTTAAATCAACATTAACATAGATTTGTGCGGCACGCCTTTGAACATGTGGAGTAATACTTGTCGGCCTACGATCTGAACGCGATCTTGCAACACGTTCCCTTGCATTTGCAATCTCTTGTTCTCGCTGTTCTTGCGATTGATTTTCCCTTTCGTTTGATTGTCAGCTCTTGCTCTTCGTGGTATTTTTAGAAGAAATTAAACTAAAAATAATAAAGAACTTCAGTAATAAATTGATGAAATTCAGCAAAATCTGGACTCGAAAAGCACCAAAAAGTCACGAAAAGACACGAAAATTGTTAAAAATATGCTAAAAATGTGTCAAAATTCAATTAAAAATTCGCCAAAAAATCGAAATAATTTTTGTCTTACCGTTCGGAAGCGAAAATAAAACGTTCGAGATCGTCTGCACTCGAAAAGCACCAAAAAGTGACGAAAAGACACGAAATTCTGCTGAAAATGTGACAAAATTCAATTAAAAATTGGTCAAAAAATCCAAGTAATTTTTAGCTCATTGATCGGATATAAAACAAAAAAAAATTCACTAAATTTTTTAATTTTTTTCACAAAATATTAAATTTGAGATTATGTCACAAAATTATGCACTTGTAAGAAGCAGAACTTGTTTAGCAAAACAATCGATTTTTATCTTATTATCATTATCATTGTTTTTTTTTTTTAATTTTTTTTTTAACCAAGTATTGAAATTAAAACGATGATTAGAACGAAAATTAATTTATTTTTATCAAACTACTCACCAAAAAATGCGAAGAAATTAATATTTTCCAAAATCGATTATGATAAGGTGAATCACCAATGACGTCCAAAGAGAAAGGATAACAAATTGCTTTTGCATCACTCCGTGCAATGCTCTCCAATACACAAACGACCAAAATGTATTCAATACTAATGAATACTGTATGAGGTACAAAAAATGCCTGCGGCAAAAACACACTCAATTCACATACGCACCGCACACACAAGCCTTATCGGATTTCAACCAAACTTCATACAAACCATATATGAGACACTGCCTACGTAGTGTATAAGTTTGGTTGAAATCGCTCGACGCGTTTATGATTAGTTCGGCTACGTACATATACGGACTTATTTTTATATGTGTACTAGCGGGCCCGGTGCCTGCTTCGCACGGCAAAACAAAATAAGAAAAGAAACACACTGGTTTTTAATAAAGTTGGTTTTGTTCCCTATTATTCAACTTTTAATTCTAATTTCTTACAATCTTAGACTATGTATCACTTAAACTATCTTAGAGCTCTTTCGTAGACAACATTTTTGGTTTTGCCATGAGTTGTTGTGTAGATAAAGAGAACTGAAGGCTTGCCAATACGTGAGCACGAAACATATAACTGGCCGTGTGACAAGCAAGGATATTCTAAATCAATTCCAAACAATTCCAACGATTGCCCTTTCGCTTTATTTATTGTAATAGCAAAGGCAAGACGTATTGGAAACTGTAGTTTTTGAATTCAAAAGGTAAATCTGATGGAATCATTGGAATTCGTGGAATCAATACATTTTCAACTTTAAACTTCCCCTTTGAAATTGTTGCTTCGATCAAATTGTTCATGACCTTTTTAACCGCTAATCTTGACCCATTGCATAATCGTGGTTGATTTATATTTCGAAGCATAATAATGAGAGCACCCACTTTCAATAAACGCTGAGGAGGAAATCCGTGTAAATCCAATAAATTCAAAAATTCTGTCGGATTATTAACAGCGTCGTCTGGATTCGTAACCGTGTCAACTGATTGATATGTAACAACCTCGCCAGGAACATGGGTTAAAATGTCTGCATTCATTTGACCAACGTCTTTATTTTTACCGGCCTGTAGCTCTTTCAGCACACTTATTTCAATTATGATCGCAATAATTTTCTGCAATATTTGGAAAAACATTTGACACCAATTCTTCTTTTGTTGGTGCAATATTACGAAAGTTTTCTGGTGAAGTGATTAAGCCAGTTTCACGATCAACAGCAAGTGCACCATTACCTATTGCCAACAGTTGCCTTGAAAATGTGTCGGCCGATAGATCGTTTTGAATTTGTACTCGCACATTTGTAGTCAAATTTAGTATTTGTACAAGTCTCCATAAATAAGATGACTTCAAACATGCAATGTCTGACGAAAATCACCAGCCAACAGAATCAAAGCGCCACCAAATATCTGTTGATCATTACTACGCAAGTCTTGCAATGTCCTGTCTAACGCTTCCACTGATTTCTTATGGGCCATTGTACATTCATCCCACACTACTAATTTGCCTTGTTGCAAGACTTTGCCCATTCCCAAGTTTTTGGCGACATTACAGGTGGGATTTTCATTTACATTCATATTCAGCGGTAATTTAAGTGCAGAAAGGGCTGTCCGACCACCATCTAATAATGTCGCTGCTATTCCAGATGATAGAAATGCCAATGCTATATTACTCTGTGATCTTATAGTCGCTAATAGCAGGGAAATCAGAAATGATTTGGCAGTTCCTCCTGGAGCGTCTAAAAAAACACATTTCTCCAGTTTCGTTTCGTACTGATTCCATTATGGTATCATATACGTGTCTCTGTTCTGGATTCAATTTATGCAAACTCAAGTTTATAAATGAGGTCAACTCATTCAATTCATATTGTTTTTCACGATTTATTTCTTGATTGAATGCATCATGCATTGGTCGATTTGGAGCTGTCAAACCCAATTGAATCAATGCCTTTTTCCAATTACCAAACAAATATCTTGAATGATAATCAATGCCTCATTGAACATTTCAAGTGTAATTATTAAATCGTTATTTCCTGCAATTCGGCGCATTCGATGCAAAATATCTTCGCCCATAAAATCCTTAAAATTTTCCCGTAATTGCAATGGATCAGATGGAAAACATGTTGCAATAATAATAGCAAATATATTTCGTGAGGAGAACCTGTTGCTGATGCATCCCTATGTGTCGCATGAATCAACAATAGACGCAAATAAAAACATTCAGGATGACTGGGATGCACTGTGTAGAGACGTCCAATGGCATTACTTTCAAAAATGCCAGCATAACCTTGAACTGGTCTTCCTTGCTTATTTGTACTTGCTTGTTGGTACTTGTGAATAAAGCAATGTTTTAGCAAATTGATTATTTTGACACAATTCGAAAAACGATAATAATGTAGTTGATGGTGGTCGCTCTGCAATTTACTGTGCAGTCTCAACTGTGAAATATACACGTTGTCCATTTTCCAAATGTACTGACAAATCATCGATCATGAATTGGGAACGATAATATTCTCCAAACTGCCTCATTGCTACTGATATACCTTCCCATTTGATATTGTGTTTTTTCATCATTTCGGTTCTCTGCAGCACCAAACACAGTCATGTCGCTGCCTTTATTTACATACTTGCAGAAATATTTAATCGATTAAACAGAATTGCAATATTCTACATTGATATGAGCTTTGAATGCTTTTTATAGTATTGGCGATTAGGGACAACCCATCTATTATCAACTGTAATATCTTGATTATTGACTCGTAGATTGATTGATTTGCCATTATCATCTGTTGAGCGTCGGCGATACAATGGGTAACCATCATTTCCATTAATTGTCTCGGAAATCAAATCTCTGGGATACCGCTTCGTGCATTTCCCATCTTTAATACATGGCGAAATAATATTTAGAACACGACATGGTCCATGAATCATACTTTTTGTAACAACATCAAATAAACCTGGATCGATTTCCTGACCTGGAATTTCTGCTGAGATGATGTTATCTATTTGATCGTTTGTTATTTTGTTGACTAACCATACCAAAATATAATCATGTGGTAATACTCTCTTTTGCCATTCCACCGAATACATCCAACATCGAACTTCGCCGAAAACTTGATGTTTAAGAATAAAATCCATCAATGACTTCAGCTTCTATCTAAATACTCGTGCAGTTATATCGTGACGGTCTGTAGAAGATTGCCCTTCATATAAATATTGCTTGATTTCGTCCCTTTGAAGATTAGATGTAAATGTAAAAAACAAATCTAGTCGACCATACAAACATAGCAAATGACATCTTGTGCATACTCGTATTCATGCATGTGTCTTGGACTACCTGTGTAACTTGCTGTGAAATAACAACTTGTCCAACATTGTCAACATTTCCATCATTATTGATTTCATCGCGGAGATGTATATACTCTTCTGATCGCAATTTCCGTTGATTGAATCGAATAAAGTTCAAACGCTCTGTTTCTATCTTTGCATACATGTCTACGACATATTAATGAAAGAGTCTCCGACATTTCAAAATATAGGTGCACTAACTCTTCGTTCGATCAAGTGCTGTCCGAAAAGTATTAATCAAATCATTATGTTCATGAAACAATGCTTGCACTTGTGAATGTTGAACAACGGGCATCTACTTCATTTTCATTATTGCCAAGGAAGTAGATTTGCAAGAACTGGTGGTTTGCATCTGGAAATGGCAATAATGACACAATCCGATGATAAATTTTCATTTGTATCTGAAATTGTGAGGAAAAATATGAGTGTTAGAACTTGTGAAAAGTTCTGAAATGTCGCTGTATGCTTCATTCGAAACTCCCAGAGCCGAAATTACCTTAAATGTAGGACATGGATATTATCCAAAAAATGTTTCGATTGCGGCGTTGTTCCTGAAATTAATGTTGCCAATGGCTCCGGTGGGTATTGTAATTCGGGTAATCTTATTTTGCCAGTGGCACAACACATTCCAGGAGTTTCATTATGAAATTTCAGTGCATTACAATGTTGGCATACTTTGTTCATTCCACCAATCACCACAAACTTATGCAAATTGTAATCAATGGCGTGATTATATCTAAATCCAGCACCATTTAAAGCAACATTAACGTAGATTTGTGCGGACCGCCTTTGAACATTTTGATTAATACTTGTCGGCCTACGATCTGAACGCGATCTGGTAACACGTTCCCTTGTATTTGCAATCTCTTGTTCTCGCTGTTCTTGCGATTGATTTTCCCTTTCGTTTGATCTATTTTGCGTTCTACTCGACCGACGTCCAATGTCAGCTCTTGCTCTTCGTGGTATTTTTAGAAGAAACTAAACTAAAAATAATAAAGAACTTCAGTAATAAATTGATGGAATCCAGCAAATTGTGGACTCGAAAAGCACCAAAAAGTCACGAAAAGACACGAAAATTGTTAAAAATATGCTAAAAATGTGTCAAAATTCAATTAAAAATTCGCCAAAAAAATCGAAGTAATTTTTGTCTTACCGTTCGGAGCGAAAATGAAACGTTCGAGATCGTCTGCACTCGAAAAGCATCAAAAAGGACGAAAAGACACGAAATTCTGCTGAAAATGTGACAAAATTCAATTAAAAATTGGCAAAAAAATCCTAGTAATTTTTAGCTCACTGATCGGACATTAAACAAAAAAAAATTCACTAAATTTTTAAATTTGTTTCACAAAATATCAAATTTGAGGTTTTATCACAAAATGATGCACTTGTAACAATTAGAACACTTGTTTAGCAAAACAATCGATTTTATCTCATTAATCATTGTTTTTTTTTTTTAATCAAAATACTCACCAAAAAATGCGAAGAAATTGATATTTTCAAAAATCGATTATGATAAGATCAATCACCAATGACGTCCAAAGAGAAAAGAAAAATGATAACAAATTGCTATTTGCATCACTCCGTGCAATGCTCTCCAATACACAAACGACCAAAATGTATTCAATACTAATGAATGGTGTATGCGGTACAAAAAATGCATGCGGCAAAAACACAATCAATTCACATACGCACCGCACACACATGCGTTATCGGATTTCAACCAAACTGCATATAAACCATATATGGACCACTGCCTACGTAGTGTATAAGTTTGGTTGAAATCGCTCGACGCGTTTATGATTAGTTCGGCGACGTACATATACGGACTTATTTTTATATATATAGATAGATGAATCCCTTTTTCTCTTGGTCGCGGCATCACGCGTGAATAGCTGGACCGATTTCACTAATTTTTGTTTTTTGTTATATTTGTTATTTTTAGGAGAAGGCTCTTATGTAAGATGTGTTGCTAAATGCGTTGGTAAGCGGGTAACGCAACAAAATGAGTGTTTGTTTGTTATTAACGCTAAGGCTCGAGAGCGGCTGAAACAATCTTCATGAATTTTCAGAAGTTGTTCGCTGTGGATCTGGAAAGGTTTAGAAATAAACAAATTGTATGTGTGCGATTCACACACGATAGAATTGAAACTTCAGTGAATCGACAAAAGAAAGAGATGAATATGTATAACAAGGGTAGGATAATTACAAAGTTTAATTTTTTAAAAATGAAAGTATTTTGATTAATTTTAAAAGATATTTTATATTTTATTTAACATATGTTGCATAATCTATTGCTCAAGTTCCATATTTTCAGTTTCCAAAAATGATACAAGGGGCTTATGGTATCTAAAATACGATACAAATATTTTAGTTTCAATCTCGTAGCTGATTGAGTGCGACTGTTACACATTAAATGTTGTATCGAGAAACTCAACCAAAGGAAGCGCTGTGTCTGATGCAAAATTTATGTTAAAATCCCCACTTAAAATCATCGGAATTTTATCATTATTCTTTTTGAGAACTCGCGATACCTCTGGGGTATATTTGATCAAATTTTCATGTATAAATTCAATAAATGATTTTATTGATTGGTTAGGAGAGATGTAAATTGCTACAATCAGAACTAAATCTCCCTGGTCATTTCTGATTTCACAGGCACATATTTCTCCAACTTTCGAAAGCTGAACAGACAATGATTCCAACTGTTGTGCATTGAGATCCAATTGTGGCGTAACAACACGTGCTCCATCATTTACGTTGTGATAAATTGCTACTCCGCCTACCGGATCTATCGTACATGGTCTTTTGTAATTAACAATAATATTAAAATTTGGAATGTCTACAACATTTTCATTATTCATCCATATCTCCTAAAGAATTAAATAATTGTTTTTTTACATGCACGAAACTCGAGACTACGTTCGGTTGAACTTTTTCCTGGATTTTTTTTAATTTTCATCTCATTTTAATTTTTTTTTGCGTCGATATGGACGACACATTTCGGCATTAGTTTTCGGCATCTTATAAAATTTATTATTTAGCACAAGATATAAAAATACTCACAAACACACAGTTAAATAGTAACACACCACGCTGACATCTTATTAAGAAGCTGTAATACGCAGGCGCATACAGTGTACATTCAGAGAACTTAAAGCATAGAGAAGGTGCAAATTGAATTCTGTATGATAATTCGATTGCGTGGCTAACAGAGCTGATAGATTCATAGTAGGGAATTCACCGTTCTCGCTGCTATTTAGCAGAATTGAGCATGTGCAGGGGCACAAATATATGTAAATTCATGCGACATAAATAAAGAGAACTGCTTTGAGGAAAAATATGCAAAGTCACACAAAGAATGTAAAAAGGCATTCTCTGAGTGACATATGCATGCTTATATTGTATTACATGAACCATTGTCATATGCGTGATTATTTTGTATCAAATGAACCATTTTTTTCCGACAAATGGTAAAAATTTTATGTTATAAAATTAAATAAAAAATTATTTTAAATAACTTATTATTTCAAAAATTATATTAATTTCGACTATTATAAAATAAACTTAAATGTGCTCATATAAACACTTCCATTCATTCCTTTCATTTCTTCAAAAAAATTAATGACCTTCATGAACTATGCATATTCGCATTATTTAAAACTAAAAACCACGATTTTAAAGCATATCAAACTAAAAAGTGAAAAATAATTCTTCGTATGAACTAATAAAAATAATGAAGGAAAAATTCCTGTATTATTGTGAGAAAAGCGTGGCATGCTCGATATATGAAAAATATGTCACAAAGCACTCCACGCTTTTCTCACAACAATGCAGGAATTTTTCCTTCATTATTATTGTTAGTTTATACAAAAAATTATTTTTCACTTTTTAGTTTGATATGCTTTAAAAGCGTGTTTTTTAGTTTTTTTAAACTATATTTATTTTTAATTTTTTAGTTTGATGTGAGAAATCCCAAAATTTGTTAAAATATGAACTATGACATGTAGTATTGGTTAAGTAAATCGATACTTAGGCAGCATTTAAAATCCACTCGTAACCTTTCATTGACTAATTGTTACATTATTTGCGACCAAGTTCTATTGACGACTTTAAGAATTATTACTTCTTAATCGAATCATTTCTTCTAAAGCTTCACTGTTACATGGGGTTCTACCTGTCAACTTTGAACAGTCCAGTTCTTCAATTCGAAGACAGTCCAAAGATCTACAACGACTAAGTGCTACATAAACTTGTCCAGCAGCAAACAGTCGAGAGCCCAGATAAATTACTGCATGTTCTACTGTACAACCTTGCATCTTATGAAAGGTCGACGCCCAAATCTGTATGCTATTTAAATGTCACTAAAACTAGTTTTATATAGATGTTGCATACTTTTAAGCGCATCTTTTTGGTTTCATATGTTTCAGTACCACTTAAAAAAGTTACAAACATACATGCATACATACATACATACAAGTGAAGCTAATAAAAGCGTATTAAAAAATAAAGGAATGGCCGCTGATTGTCACCGCTTCCCTCGCCGCTGTAACAGCTTCGCCAACAAGCTAGCGTAAATGCATATGTATGAGCTTGCATACATATCAACGCAGATTTTTGCGAGCCACAGAAAAATAATTATTTTAGAATTGACAAATATTGTATATCGACAACAGCTATGTTGCCACTTTTCTCACTTCTTTCAGACAATTGTTGTTTTTCTAGGACAATTCTTCAATTTTTTGTTGGTGACATACATAGTCCATACATACATGTGTGCTCATAGGTATGTTTGTATGCTTGTGAATTATTTCTTCAGAAGTGTATACAAATATATGTACATACATATAAGTATATATCGTCCCCTCAATATAACAATAGCGTATAATTTTTTTTCGGTTTTGAGAAAATCGAGTTTAAAGTTTTTGTCAAATCAGATGGCTATTAAAACCTCACTGACGCGGTAAATAAAAATTCTTCATAGTAGATTTTTCGATGAGTACATTATACCGTTTCTTGTCTTTAAATTTACCAAGTTTTTTTATTCTACGCATCCTTTAAGACCATAATTATAAATATAAAGCGCAAGTCCTCCATATAGGCCATTTTATTTTTTAAGGAATTCGTATGATGTATCTGATACACTATTTTATTTTGTATGGTATACGCTGTTTTATTCAATAATTATACCCTGAACAGGGTATATTAACTTTGTCACGATGTTTGTAACACCCAGAAGGAAGCGTCGGAGACCCTATAAAGTGTATATATAAATGATCAGTATGTTGAGCTGAGTCGATTTAGCCATGTCCGTCTGTCTGTCCGTCTGTCCGTCTGTCTGTATATATACGAACTAGTCCCTCAGTTTTTAAGATATCCTTTTGAAATTTTGCAAACGTCATTTTCTCTTCAAGAAGCTGCTCATTTGTCGGAACGGCCGATATCGGACCACTATAACATATAGCTGCCATATAAACTGAACGATCGGAATCAAGTTCTCATATGGAAAACTTTCGCATTTGACAATGTATCATCACCAAATTTGGTATAGATTATTTTCTAGGGCAAAAATGTAATATGCGAGAAAATTGTTCAGATCGGTTAACTACAACATATAGCTGCCATACAAACTGAACGATCGGAATCAAGTTCTTGTATGGACAACTTTCACATTTGACAAGATATATTCACGAAATTTGGTATATATTATTTTCTAAGGCAACAATGTAATCTCTGAAGAAATTGTTCAGATCGGTTAACTATAGCATATAGCTGCCATACAAACTGAACGATCGGAATCAAGTTCTTGTATGGACAACTTTCACATTTGACAAGATATATTCACGAAATTTGGTATATATTATTTTCTAAGGCAACAATGTAATCTCTGAAGAATTTGTTCAGATCGGTTAACTATAGCATATAGCTGCCATACAAACTGAACGATCGGAATCAAGTTCTTGTATGGACAACTTTCACATTTGACAAAATATATTTACGAAATTTGGTATATATTATTTTCTAAGGCAACAATGTAATCTCTGAAGAATTTGTTCAGATCGGTTAACTATAGCATATAGCTGCCATACAAACTGAACGATCGGAATCAAGTTCTTGTATGGACAACTTTCACATTTGACAAGATATATTCACGAAATTTGGTATATATTATTTTCTAAGGCAACAATGTAATCTCCAAAGAAATTGTTTAGATCGGTTAACTATAACATATAGCTTCCATACAAACTGGACACATAGTTACTAATAGAAATGCACCTGTGAAGGGTATTTAGCTTCGGTGGAACCGAAGTTAACGTTTTTTCTTGTTTTACGGTATTTTTATTAAAATATTTGATGTCAAAAATATCAATTTGTAACATTATAAAACAGTAATTAATTCATAGTTTTGTTAATTCAGTGGCATTCATTACTATCCAATTTGGGTTATTATAATCAAAAAATTATGACAAATGAAGGTATACATTGCGTAAATAAAAAAAAAAACTAGAAATTGGTTCGTCTTCATTTTCTTCCTCTGCTACATCTGGCTCATCTTAACAATTTCGCTTGTTTCCACCTCATAAGTTAAAAAAAAAATGACTGCGAGCCACGAGGAATTACACTCTTTTTGCACAAGTTTTGAAGATCATGCAGCTTTCGATTACAAATTGGCAGCTCTTTATTATATTTGCCAGTAAACGAAAAGTTGAACACCTCTTTTGTTTTTCGCGTTCCTCCAATATCAATTACTTTCAAGTCTCCATCCCATACTATTCTTGTAAATTTCTGATAAAACTTTCGAATTTGTATTGAAAATAAAACAGCTTATATGGAGTATAGAAATGGTCGGAATAAAACTATTTCTCAAACAATAGTGTATATTATTATAAGCTGTTTTATGAGTTAAAGTTTTGATAAATTTTATTTATTTCTACAGGATAAAATGGAGTATAATGCGCATACACTATTATTCTTTTAACAACTTTGCAGTGGCAATTTCAAGCAAAATAGCGCATATGAGCTTATACATTTATTGAAGGAAATTTTTTAACATGAAATTATACACCATTTTTTTCAATGACATTTTTACCCACTTTGTGGAAGTAGAATTTGACGAAAGTTTGACCAGACATAGAATCAATGATGGAGATTCTAAATATGCAATAAAAAAATAATGGCGTATGAGCACTTACGCTATTGTTATATTGAGGGGACGATATGAAGGTTAATGCCCGCACATGTAATATATTGATAAGTGACAACATCATGATTTGAATTTCTGAACGCGCACATTCGTATACATACTTTCATGTATATTCATATGAGCAGTTAATAAGATTAATATGATAGACAATGTACTTATGTATTGTTGTGATAAATTCAATTTCTAAAATTTTTAACAGTTCTCACATACTCAACAGAGAAAATTAAGAGAAATAAATATATGCATTTTCGGCGTATGATGACATAAATAGGAGACATAAATATACTGTGAGCTTCAAAAATAAGTAAACAGAAACTCTGTCGCTATTAAAGTGTTTATTACAACGCCGTCTTTAATACAATAATAGAAAGTTTTATTATAGAATTCAAGGCATATATTATAAGAGTTTAACTTAGTATTAATAATAAGCTTAAACTAAAAACAAAAGTAAGCAGAGTACTGCAAAGTTACAATCTATGTACATAAAGTAAATTAAAGTATTCTGCAAAATTTTTTGTAAATTTTGGAGAGACTTTGCTCTATTCTTCAATGAAAACCTTATTTGGGTCGTCCTTGCTTGAAATGTTCTTCTGCCTGATTTTTCGGCCAATGTGCTCCAACAGATTCTCGATAGGATTAATGTCTGGGGTCTGTTATTCACAGTTCTAATGTTCGATATAACAGCCACTCACTAACAATTTTGGACTCGTGTTTAGGATCGTTACCCTGTTGAAATATTCAGTTTCCTGAAAGGCCTAATTTTTCAATGGTTTGAGTAACGCTATTTTTTAAAATGTTGAAATAATCCAATACGTTAATCGTGGACTCAATAAAAATGAAATTCCGAACACCAGATGCTGCCTTACAACCCCAGACCATAATCGATCCTCCACCGTTCTTTAAGGTATTAATTACACACTTATCATTAAAGGCTTTATTTTTGGATCGCCAAATTTTACGAAGTTGATTCGATTCAAATATTTCGAATTTGCTTTCGTCCGTATAAAAAATGTTTTCCCAGAAGTTTTCAGCCTGATTTGTATACTTTTTTGCAAATTCCAAGTTCATCTGTTGATTCGCCTTTGATGCCTAGGGCATTTGGCGTAGTACTCGTCCATGCAAACCGCTTTTGTTCAACGTTCTCCTGATTGTACTGGCGTTTACTGGTTAACCCGATGTCTCCCCTATATATTTTGATATTTGAACAGCGTTTCAAGCTGGATTTGTTTTTCCTTCCCGTACTATTGATGGCGCTTCAGTGTAAGTAAGGCGCTTTGGTCGCCCGGCGCTTACAAATTTTCAACAGTCTGATGTTTACATGTTTATCAATAATTTTTTATTGTGCAATAGTGTCTTCCAACTATTTCTCGGATTTCCCGCAAAGATTTACCTTTTTTATACAAATCTAATATGATTTTTTAACCGTTTCATTGGTTGTTCGCTTACCCATTACATATTTAGATACTTTAGCGACTTAACCTCAAAAAATACAATAATGATATAAAAAAAAAGTTTTACTACACTCACTCTTTTTAATGGTAACGGTTTCCAAGGGAAATTTGGCGGCTCCCCGAAATAAGTATTAAAAACAAACAACGGTTGTTGCCACTGTTTACTTTTATTTGACGCAAAAAAACGAGAGTATTTTTAGTTTTTGTTTATTATTAATGCTATTTAAACTCCTATAATGTATGTCTTGAAATTTTTAATAAAAAACCTTTTTATTATTGTATTAAAAACTGCTTTGTAATAAACACTTTAATATTGAGTGGATGGGTGTTTACTTATTTTTGACGCTCACAGTATGTATGCATGCTCCTTATGATATTCCCACCAATAGCATTGCGATATTTTCAAGCTTCAATTTTTGCTTTCAACCAGAAAATCGCTTATATGTATGTACTTTCGTGTTTTGCCCTCAGCAATTCTATATTGACATGTAAAAATAATTATGAGTATAATATTGTATGAGTGCATACATAATAATATTTATAATCAATTTGGACTTGATTATTTAATAATTTTATTTGATTTTTAAATAATATAGTATACTGTAAATATTTTTGTATTATATTTCTTACTAATAGAAATTACCCTGCCAACCACGGCTACCCGCTTGAGACAAATATTCCAATACAACTACACGTTTTTTCTCTATACACTAACACCAACGCACATTTTCGGGTTATTTTTTGTTTACCTAAATGCGATGAAAAAAAGTTTGTTTCAATTCCTGATTTATTTGAATGAGTGCGAAGGAGAAAACATAATTGTCAATAGTGACAATAGAAAATCCCAAAAAGGGTAATAAAGAAAACGATTGAAAGACGCATGTCGTTCGTGATCGTACCATCGTGAAGGAGGCTCGTACAACGAGAAGGTAAGTAAATGAATTTTATGTGATTTTTTGACAATATTTTGAAAATAATTACTTCATTTATTTTTATAGCATTGGAAATCAGAACTGAATTGGCAGTATGTGAAAAAAGTGTGTATACTTTGAAATTGGACTGCGCAGTCCAAGATAATATGCAAAAATAAATACATACATATGTACATATGTACATACGTACATATGTATGTATTTTACGCGTTTAAGGCGGCCTGCGCAATCCAATATAATATGTGAAAACAGATGTTTGTTTTATGTTTTAAATGATCAAATAATATATATCTTTTCTTTCAGATGTTATTATTATTTTTATTTAATTAATCTTTGCTTACAGAGTAAATTCTATTTGTATTTAATATATTTTATTTTTTCAGATAATATTAATCTTTTCTTTCAGATATTATTATCATTTTATGCAATTAATCTTTGTTTTTCTTTTAGATATTACAAATTCAATGTAATTATTATTTATTTTCAGGTTTTATTACCTTTACTGTATTTTCAGGAATTGTTCTTTTATAATATTTTTACACTCTTTTATTTTCAGGTTTTAATGACCTTTATTTTATTTTAAGGTATTTGTCTTTTATATATTTTTCCACTCTTTTATTTTCAGCTATTAATAATTATTTTCTTTAATTAATCTTTTCTCAGATAAAATTCTTTTTTTAAATTAAATATATTTTTATTTATGAAATGTTAGCAATATATTAATTATAATTTTATGTACATATTTATTAAAATTAATAATTTAAAAATTAAAAATTTTTCTTTGAAATTTTAATACATTTTTAAAGTAGGAATTAAAAAATGCAACCCTGCATCATCTGATTAAAATACGACCCTGTATCAACCATCGATTGGGGATATTAGAGCAGGACAGATATACTTTTTTGTATGACACTGCTGAATGAGCGCAACAGAGATATATATATGTATACGTATGTGTGAGGGGAAAATACGGTAAAATATTCGCTCGGCCTAAGACACACCCTATATATTTACCCCCACGTTTACCACCATGTTACCCACTGATTATCTGGTTTTTTACCCGCTCATGGTTGGCAGGGTAGATTTGTACATATGTATGTATGTAGATCTTCTATCATATTAATCTTATGTCTCTGCACATGCTCACATCATAATCTTATTATCTGCTCATATAAATGTATGTATACAATCAAATAATGATTTTATAACTTATCAATGTATTACATCTGCGCGCATTGATCTACATCAGTGTTCGGCATTTCATAGCAAAATTTTGCAAACCAACTTCACACGTACGCTTACGCTCTATCGTTTAGTCGTTGTCGAGCCATCAACGAATTAACATCACGCAAGAGTATAGCGCAAAACCAAATATGACCTGCGAGAAATATTTTATGATTCGAAATGCCTTTGGTGCCAAGCAATGCATTTTATGGCCCAAGTCTTTAAAAGATAATAGGGAATATATCCTTAAAACACATTTTGTCAATTTTCATTATACTATTAATTATTAAAATTAGATGCTTAATTTAAATTCCAATTTCTCATTGGGCTACTTTTTTTTTCGTGCTCACCAACACAGTGACAGATCCTCTCATGCCGACCACTGATCTACATGTTCATATACATTCACTTATACTTAAATGTACATGTATTTGTATACATTGCCGAACAAATAATTCACAAACATACAAACATACATATGCGTACACATGTGAATATGTCACCAACACAAAATTGAAACATTGTTCTACAAAAACAACAATTATCTAAATACCAGAAGCACCACAAGTCAATATGGCAACTAAATTGGCGAAGCCCAAATATAGTAAATTTTACAACAAAAACGATTTCATTCATAAACGCAGGCGTAAATTCCACAAGCGACCTTGCCTCATTCATAAAACCAGACGCCTCCTCGAGCATTCCTTTGTCAGCAAGCGCCTTTTCGCGACGATGGCAAAAGCTAAAAAACATAAATTGAACATCTTTCTGGTGTTTGTTCTAAGAACGAAGTGAGAAAGTGGCATCATAGCTGTTGTCGATTTACAACATTTGTCAATTCTAAAATATTTTTCCGTGGCTCGCAAAAATCAGCGTCGATATGTATGCAAGCTCAAGCAACAAGGAAAGCGGTTAGAATCGGCGATCGTTTGTTTGTTTCTTTCGGCACAGCTCAGATTTTGTACCAACAACACAACGTTGTGGCGCTTTGTTGTCGCGTCAGTGATTCGACAGATTGACTCTTTGACACTTGTTATTATGAATGTAATTATGGTCGTAAACATACAGAAAAATGTGCCAAAGAACTAATATATGTATGTATACGAGTATGCCAATAATATAAAATAGTATGTATATTTCTGTCTCATTCTTTCCTGGCTTCATCCTACACATTTTCGTATTTGTGTCTCTTACCTGTCATTTTTTCCGTTGCATCCGATGTGAAATCACAACGATTCTAAAGAAGTTTCACTTCAAACCCGTATACTTTTGATAAGGAAAAGTCGAAAAATTGGAAATTTCCAAAAAGTGACTTTTTTCTATATAATTTTTTTCTTTGTTTTTCAATGTTTTGATTTGTAAATTATTTGAATCGTTCAATTTCGGGGGCTTGCTTTTTTATTCCGGCTATTTAAAAAAAAAAATTAGTGCAAATTATTCAGTGAAAACTTTATGTGTGTTTCACACAAAGTGATCAATTGCAGATTGAAATCTGTTACGAAGCCACGAAGAGGTCCCGTTAATATCGGTCGGTGTTCTTTGCGTACTGTGAATGGTAGTGCGTGTGCAGATTTTTGAGCAGCATGTCAGTAATTACAATTGCTGAAACATGATAATCAATGGAACCAAACGATGGATGGTTCAATAGCTACTTGGCATGCCACTGAAGTTCGCATACTTTTCGCGATGACCATTTCGACATATCAGCCCTCAAATCCGCGAATGGAATTAGGCAAATTTCGGTTATACGTGGCGTATTCCCAAGTTGGAAAACCATCTGCATTACATTGGAAAAAATCGAAAATAAATGATTTTTAACACAACGTAAATTCAACTTTCTTTTTGTTTCAAAACACATAATTTCACGCAGGACAACGCATGCGGGGTCAGCTAGTATAATATATAATAAGATAAGTGGAAAGT
Source organism: Bactrocera correcta (assembly GCA_027475135.1). Classification (NCBI taxonomy): domain Eukaryota; kingdom Metazoa; phylum Arthropoda; class Insecta; order Diptera; family Tephritidae; genus Bactrocera; species Bactrocera correcta. The sequence continues at coordinate 40,466,404 of CM050322.1, read as the reverse complement.
TAAACCCGTGAGATGCTACGACCGTCCGATTGCAAACGAATGTAAAAAACGATCCGATATATAACGCTATCCTTATGCAGGATAAAAATTAGAATAACTGTTAATGTTGTGAGGTGTGCGCTAATTACGAAGAAAACATTAAAATTAATATTAAATATTAACAATGTTAGAGGATAGAGCTCTGTGCAGAAGTTCACGCAAGTGAGGAAAGTTCTCTGATTGCCTTTCACTTGGGAGTGGCGAGAAACCATTATTTTCCATAAGACTCAAGCAGCTCACGTCTTTCGGTCTTATACCAAGTATTGTCTGGGTAGCCAAGGGACATCTATTTGAAGGGGAGCTAAAGTGAGAATTGGAAACATTCCCTCCACAGCGTTGAGCGCTGGATTTCGGACTCGCCACGTGAAAAAACGCCCCCCGTGAAAAATAACAACCACCTTCGGATGAGAAACCTTTTTGTGACGACCATGGCAAATGAAGCTGCGGCTGCCCAGCTAGCTGATGTCCTCGTCAGAGCGAAGGCTGACAACACCGGCGTCCAAAAAATGCGATGGACGGGACAAGGTATGAGGCGAGTAGGTCCATGTGGCATTTACAACAGTGGCCATATGAAGGAGTCCAAATTCGGTGTGGAAAAGATACTCGATCGCCGAGTACAGTCATTCAAACCAGTGGATGAACGTCTAGCCCAATCCGCATTAAAGCGAAGTTCTTCAACATATCACTGATTTGTGCACATGCCCTGACGGAAGAGAAGGACGATTTTAAGTCCAGAATGGGCAAGGAAGGTATCCCTAGCGCAATAGTCGGTAAACTAAGCCTCCACGAGGAAACATCCCCGAATGGGTTGAGGTTGATCGACTTCGCCGGAGCCGGAAATATGGTTATGTGTAGTACTAGTTTCCAGCATAAGAAAATACATCAAGTTATCTGAATGCCTACGGATCGAAAAGCCACCAACCAGATCGATAATTTTGTGATAGACGGGAGACAAGTTTTCAGTGTTCTAGACCTGCGTACGCTCCGAGGTCCTAACATCGACTCGGACCACTATTTTGTTGCAGCTAAGATTACCACCCGGAGCAAAAATCGCACAACAACAAACACAAGGAAGGGTGGGCGCCGAGAAGCTGCAATCACAACAGACAGGCGAACGATTTTCTACTCGACTTGTACTCCTGCTCGGGACGGCATTTCAAGCTGTTTACGTACAGGTGCAATCGAAACTATTGGTTTCCGAAAAATGCGAAAGAACCACTGGTAAGACGGAGGAGAAGCTGGAATGCAGCGGAGAGAAGACAGACTATCTACCTCGCAACGCTTCGGTCGACCACAACATGTGCGGGATGGGATAGATGAGAGTTGAAGACGTAAACGAGACGCATTTGTAGACAGGAAAAGAAGGGCCGAAATGTGTGAGTTTGAAAAGCTTGACAAGCTGGCCGCCAAGGGTAAAATTTTACGAAAAAATGCGACGATTAACAGAAGGTTTCAAGACCAGTGCAAACTCTTGTAAAACCCAGCTAATATTGTGGCTTTAGACCTGGAAAATCAATAACCGACCAGATATTGACCATGCGCCAAATTTTTAAAAAGATGGTTTGGTTACCCCGTAAAACAAATACGCCTGCGTTAACTGACGTTAAGCAATACTAAAAGCTGCGCCAGGATGGGGAAGGAGCTGTTCGATCGGTGCAATACTAAACGAGGTTTAAGACAAGGTGACGTCGTGCAGCTTCTTCTATCAACCTTTGGAGAAATAATTCGACCAAAATAACTAAATAGAGAAGGTACCATCTTCTATAGGAGTGCACAGCTACTGGTGTACGGCGATGATATTGATATTTATGGTCGTTTTCGTAGGAGCCACGGCTCGAATTTGATGGAGCGATGAGCTGTGAGTTGTGAATCCAAGCAAATTTAAAGTAATTTTAATTATAAAACTTGTATTGTCAATATAGCAGGGTTACCGTTTGGCGGTCATGTATACTGGCGCCCCCGACTGCGCCATGAATGCTGTCGTTCGCAGTTTTGTGCGTAACTACATTTATCGTGGCGACATATTTCATAATTCATAAACATTCACATAATTCAGCGAATTAAAAGTCAGCAGCTACACTGGCTAGGTCATATCGTCCGAATGGACGAAAACACTCCAGCTCCATGTGAAGAAGGACCTTGGAATCTCCAATTGGCTCCAAACAGCGGGAAGGAATAACGACTGCGGTGCTGTTGTAAACTCGGCTATAACCTCGTAAGCGATGTCTATGCCAAGAAAGAAGCGGAAGGGTTTCCTTCTTCCTGAAGAATGGTCAAAGGAAGACAGTTAAGTAACATTTCTTTCATGGATTGCTTTTTATTTCGTTGACGGTCTTCTGGTAAGTTTTCATATTCTGCTGAAATAGTGCATGCAGTTGGTTACTACGTGACTTACCACCTTTTTGCACCCCAAGGGCCAATATTGTTGGCGTATTGCAGCAAGTGATGCTTAAGTTTCGGTACGTATATTCTGATGGTAAGAACTTGCTATAATATATTCTGTTAAGGCATGTTCTTGGTTTGCTCGAAGTGCTTATTGGCAGAGACCTTTAAAGATCTTTGTATTCAGCGAAAAACCACTCTTTGCACTATTCGAAGTAAATACCAGGTCACTTGTCGAATATGTGTTGTATCAAGAACACATGAATGATTACTTTTAATGAACATGTGTACTATACAAGACTTTAATTATTTACAACTAAAGCCTAAAACCGCGGCTCCGCTCGCTCCTTGTTGTCAAGGATATCATTTGTCGTGATAACAATATAATGGAATAGTTAAATTGGCAATCTAGATTTTTTATTGACATCGTAAATCACTTAATGAATGCTATATACATAAACACGCTGTTGAAAATAACTTAAGCCCGTCCTGAGATTGGACTGCATTTACCAATTTACTTCCGGACAGTTTGGTAACTCTGTGGGTGATGGACTGCCCAAAAAGATGTCTACAGGGTTCAGATTTGTTGGTGCATACCGCCACGCGATGCCATTTGTTAAACGTTGTACAGTTGTATGAAAATGTTAACGCTCTTGCTTGATCCATGATAATCCGACCGGCAAAAGAACCGACAGTTAAATATTCGTAAATTGTATACGGAGTGAATTACTTCAGCCAGAAAGGCAGCTAGAGTATACATATACTCTAGTTTAGGAACAGTGTTTATAATATCACAATCCTGAATTTCGAAAAGAGCAATATGGAATCTGCGTGTAAATCTTAACGAGACACTACGCAGGTGCAGGTGTCGTACCCTAAGACACTTGTAAAACCAAGCTAGCATTTGGCAAGCCGAAAGACTTCCATCACCGAATTTGTGTAAATTATCATATATCACGTTGAATTATCTTAGAAACAATGGGGTACAAAACTACTTCATTGACAGAAAGTTGATGCATGGTAGAATGGCCAGCAAGGGTGCAGATTTTGGCCCATACGTAACTATATCTAGTTTGCTTATTATTTTATTATGTCATCTTTTGGGTCACTGCAAGTAATTATCGAGTGTGGTGACTGTACAGAAAAACACTTCTTTTTAATCTGTACTGTGAGAGTTCACGCTTGACTCTGAAATTCTTTCTTTAGATTTGTTTCCTCAATTCATTTCTTAATTCTAGTCTCTTAACTAGGCTTAACATACACATGTGTCAATATGTATTTTATATTTATTGCATTCTTCAGATACCAACGCAGTGATATTTTACAGCTATTTAGATTAGTGCATCTAACGCACTTGTACACATACATATGTACGTACATACATACGCTTGATACTTTCTTTATCTGTTGCTTGTGTGCATAGTAATATTAGTATTACGTATACTCTAATTTGAAAATAAAAAAGCCATTTTTTTGAAAAATTCATAACTTTTTTGACATTGGACAAAAAATTTTGAAAAAATTCTCAAAAATGTTTTTCAAAGGGTAGAAAAGGATGGATAAGTTTCAGTAAAATCTAAAGGGGTTGGGTTCAGAAGTGGTCGACTTGGTATGGAATACCCCATATATTTTTTATGTAATTTATTGCTTACATGTACATACATATTAATTATGCATTTGTATCAAAAATATAATGTTTTGCATATAATTCAATCTTGATGTAATAAGACTTTCATGTTCATATGTATATGTATTTATGAACGTTCTGCCAGGGGCTAAAGTTGTATCTTAACTTTACTTGCATATTATGTTTTATTATTAATATTTTTTAATTATGTCTAACTGGAAGTTCAAATGGAATAGTCACAGTTCTTGTTACACATTTGGATCTTATATATAAAATAGTAATGATTAATGCTGGTATCAAAACTAATTTCAGTGAAACGTCTCCACTTACGTGATGAATATTCATACCCTTTAATTTTATATTTTCTGTTTTGAGGAGTTCTGTTTGTTGTTTAAGATGTACGATATCTTTGGTATTGTTTATTAAAAGGTTTTATTTGAAATTCTGGAATATCTTCAATGTCTTTAACCCAAGAAGAGGATAGCAATTCTTTATTAATTTCAGATTGTACGTGATGAGACGCTGTTAAAGTTACTCCTTCATGTCGGGCTGTGCATCCTTCTCTTATTTTCATATAAATCCCTTGGCTAGGGATTTCCATATGCAATTGTTGATTATTATCACATTCTAGATATATCATTGCTTTGCTAAATAATTTGTAAAGGCACCGATTTTGAGAAGATAATTTTATCTAAACGTTTTCATTTGTAGAAGGTTTGAAATCACACGCTTCATTTTCTAATTATTTTAAAGCTGCAACATCACATGAGTTATCCGTCGCTGATTTCCAAGTTAAAGTTCCAGGACATTGGTAATGATTCTCTGAGTTAGTAGAAAATTTATCTGGATCAACTTGGTTTAGAAGTGAACACTGATTTAAATCAAACTTGTATATTAAATATTCTGCCTTTATTTCTGGAATAATCATATTCCGTTTGTATTTTATTGGAAGTGGATTTAATTTATATACGTTTGACGGTTCATGCGATATTAAGGGAATCTCTATGTTTATGACTAGTGGTGAATCAACAATTAAACCTTTAGTAGTCATTGATTTATAAATTTCTTTTAGTTCATTACCTGATTGTCTTCCAAGTAGTATTAATTTGTGTGGTAGTTTGTTTCTAATAAAATCTATTTGTTTATTAATATGTGAAGGCTTTAATAGTTTTGGATTTATGCGACCCTGATTTATGTCATTTAGAAGATTAATTATCGAAGTTTGGATCCTTTCAAATTCGTTTATAACTATTCCTATTGAAATGCTTAATATTTGAAACGTCAAGGTCACTCGCTCAACATTTTGATCTTTTATTAGTTCGTTATAAAATTTATTAAGTTGTTGATTCATTTTCTCAAAATTACGGTTAACTTCATCTGTTGTCTTTTTTATTGTATTTATGATAGAATCAACTACCGATGTCTGCCTTTTAAACAATTTTGCTATATCTTTTTGGTTGCCGAAAATATTTCTAATATTTCATTCCATATTTTCTAGGTCATCAGCATCAATAATTCCGAATAATATATGGTAAATTGAACCAACGAATTCGAATGGTGCTCGCTTTTCTTATTTTGTTCTTTCATAAACAATTCATTGTTTGTTTTAAGACTATTATATTTGTCCTTTAAAGCTGCAGTAATCATTATGCAGGCATCTTCGAAATAGGTCAATATTTTGCATTGATGTTCAAGTCTGTTAATAAATTCTTGTACTTTATGCATCCGATCATAATAAGTACCTAATTCGTAATAGACAATTCCATTTTGAATTTATTATGTCCATTTTACTAATCGGTTCCAAATATATTGCTGCATTATTTTTCAGTTTAGTCACTGAAGCTCCTGGTTTAGTTGTATCATTAATGAATAATGACTTAGTTTGTATTGCTAGCATGAGTATCTTTAAGAACCACATCATCAGTTTCCTTGTTTTACTCGGTCGTTCTGAGATTTCAGTATTTTTTGTTATTCTCGAAGTCAGGAATATGTAACATGATTTGCTTCCCCCGTTCTACTGCTGTTTGTTACCTCCAGTTGGCATAATTTGTGAACGGGCCGTTTAAGTATGCCATTTTGTAATTTTAGAGTTACAACTCTGATATTTCCATCCTCTCCCGGATGAGTTTCAATAACTTTCCCTAATGGCCATTTGGCTGCATGAGCTTCGTCATCTTTAATAATAACCATTTGTCCTGTCCATCGTTTCCAAAAGTCTTTTTTAATTTTTGTATTAATTTCCATCTGTCTAATGAACCTATTTGATTATCATTAATTGCCTCAGGACAACCTATTATTGGACATCCTATGTAATAAAAAAAGGAGGATGGAGTCATGTGTAGAAGTTCACGCAAGTGAGGAAAGTTCTCTGATCGCCATTCACTTGGGAGTGGCCAGAAACGATTCTTTTACATATGACTCAAGCAGCTCACGACTTCCGGTCTCTGACCAAGTATCCTCTGGGTAGCCTAAGAACATCCGTTTGAAGGCGAGCTAAAGTGAGAAGGCGAAATATCCCCTACTTAGGGTTGTGCGCTGGGTTTGGGACCCGCCACGTAAAAAAACGCAGCAATGAAAACAACCAAACAGCCTCGGATGAGAGACCCCCCTTTTGATGACGACCATGGCAAACGAAATAAGGACTACGAATTGAGGGCATGCACCTGGAATGTCCGGTCCCTTAATTGGGAAGGTGCCGCTGCCCAGCTGGTAGATGTCCTCGTGAAAATAAAGGCTGACATCACCGCCGTCCAAGGAACGCGATGGACGGGACAAGGACAGAGACGAGTAGGTCCCTGTGACATTTACTACAGTGGCCATATAAAGGAGCGCAAGTTTGGTGTTGGATTCGTGGTGGGAGAGAGACTTCGTCGCCGAGTACTATCATTCACTCCGGAGAATGAACGTCTAGCCACAATCCGCATCAAAGCGAGGTTCTTCAACATATCGCTGATTTGCGCCCACGCCCCGACGGAAGAGAAGGACGATGTGACCAAAGATGCCTTTTATGAGTACTTGGAGTGCACTTATGAGAGATGCCCCCGCCACGATGTCAAAATCGTGCTTGGCGACTTCAACGCCAGGGTGGGCAAAGAAGGTATCTTTGGCACTACGGTCGGTAAATTCAGCCTCCACGAGGAAACATCCCCAAATGGGTTGAGGCTGATCGACTTCGCCGGGGCCCGAAATATGGTTATCTGTAGTACTAGATTCCAGCATAAGAAGATACATCAAGCTACCTGGCTGTCTCCGGATCGAAAAACCACCAACCAGATCGATCATGTTGTGATAGACGGAAGACACGTCTCCAGTGTTTTAGATGTGCGTGCGCTCCGAGGTCCTAACATCGACTCGAATCACTATATCGTTGCAGCCAAAATTCGCACCCGCCTCTGTGCAGCAAAAAACGCACGCCAACAAACACAAGGAAGGTTCGACGTCGAGAAGCTGCAATCACAACGGACAGCCGAACGATTTTCTACTCGGCTTGCACTCCTGCTCTCTGAGAGCACTCGTCAACAACTCGGTATAAGGGAACTGTGGGACGGCATCTCAAACTCCTTACGTACAGCTGCAACCGAAACCATTGGTTTTCGGAAAGTGCAACAGAACAGCTGGTACGACGAGGAGTGCCGTGTCGCAGCGGAGAGAAAACAGGCTGCCTACCTCGCAACGTTACGATCGACCACAACACGTGCGGGATGGGATAGATACCGAGAGTTGAAGAGGGAAGCAAGACGCATTTGTAGACAGAAAAAGAAAGAGGCCGAAATGCGTGAGTACGAAGAGCTTGATAAGCTGGCCGACAGGGGTAATGCTCGAAAATTCTACGAAAAGATGCGGCGGCTTACAGAAGGTTTCAAGACCGGAGCATACTCTTGTAGAACCCCCGAAGGTGATCTAGTCACTGATGCCCAAAGCATACTTAAATTATGGAGGGAAAACTTCTCCAGCCTGCTGAATGGCAGTGAAAGTACAACGCCAGGAGAAAACGAACCCGATTCCCATTCGATGACGATTGAGCAGACGTTCTATTGCCCGACCATGAAGAGGTTCGAATAGCAATTGCCCGCCTGAAGAACAACAAAGCGGCAGAGGCCGACGGATTGCCGGCCGAGCCATTCAAACACGGCGGCGAACAACTGATAAGGAGCATGCATCAGCTTCTTTGCAAAATATGGTCGGATGAAAGCATGCTCAACGATTGGAATTTATTTGTGCTATGCCCAATCCATAAAAAAGGAGACCCCACAATCTGCGCCAACTACCGTGGGATAAGCCTCCTCAACATCGCATATAAGGTTCTGTCAAGCGTATTGTGTGAAAGATTAAAGCCCATCGTCAACAAACTGATTGGACCTTATCAGTGTGGCTTTAGACCTGGTAAATCAACCACCGACCAGATATTCACCATGCGCCAAATCTTGGAAAAGACCCGTGAAAGGAGAATCGACACACACCACCTCTTCGTCGATTTCAAAGCTGCTTTCGACAGCACGAAAAGGGGCTGCCTCTATGCCGCGATGTCTGAATTTGGTATCGCCGCAAAACTATTACGGCTGTGTAAACTGACGCTGAGCAACACTCAAAGCTCCGTCAGGATCGGGAAGGACCTCTCCGAGCCGTTCGATACCAAACGAGGTTTCAGACAAGGCGACTCCCTATCGTGCGACTTTTTCAACCTGCTTCTGGAGAAAATAGTTCGAGCTGCAGAACTCAACAGAGAAGGTACAATCTTCTATAAGAGTGTACAACTGCTGGCTTATGCCGATGATATTGATATCATCGGTCTCAACACCCGCGCCGTTAGTTCTGCTTTCTCCAAACTGGATAAGGAAGCAAAAGAAATGGGTCTGGCAGTGAACGAGGGCAAGACGAAATATCTCCTGTCATCAAACAAACAGTCATCGCACTCGCGACTTGGCACTCACGTCACTGTTGACAGTCATAACTTTGAAGTTGTAGATAATTTCGTCTATCTTGGAACCAGCGTAAACACCACCAACAATGTCAGCCTGGAAATCCAACGCAGGATTACTCTTGCCAACAGGTGCTACTTTGGACTGAGTAGGCAATTGAAAAGTAAAGTCCTCTCTCGACGAACAAAAGCCAAACTCTATAAGTCGCTCATAATTCCCGTCCTGCTATACGGTGCAGAGGCTTGGACGATGACAACAACCGATGAGTCGACCTTAAGAGTTTTCGAGAGAAAAGTTCTGCGAAAGATTTATGGTCCTTTGCGCGTTGGCCACGGCGAATATCGCATTCGATGGAACGATGAGCTGTACGAGATATACGACGACATTGACATAGTTTAGCGAATTAAAAGACAGCAGCTACGCTGGCTAGGTCATGTTGTCCGGATGGATGAAAACACTCCAGCTCTGAAAGTATTCGACGCAGTACCCGCCGCGGGAAGCAGAGGAAGAGGAAGACCTCCACTCCGTTGGAAGGACCAAGTGGAGAGGGACCTGGCTTCGCTTGGAATATCCAATTGGCGCCACGTAGTGAAGAGAAGAAACGACTGGCGCGCTGTTGTTGACTCGGCTATAATCGCGTAAGCGGTGCCTACGCCAGTAAAGAAGAAGAAGATGTTTTAAAAAATGGTCAGGCGTTAAAACGTCTATATCACTTTCACTAGCAAAGTAATCATTTCTTCAAATGTCAATTTACTTTCACCTATCACTCTTTTTAAATGATATTTCACCGACTTCGCTCCTGCCTTCCTGCCTTGAATTTTATCTGCTTCTAATGTGGGAGCTACGGTTGAATTATTTTTGATTGCCATTTTAAAATCTCGGTCTAATCTTCTACAAGCTCCGACAAAATTTATTCCATTGTCCGAGTATATATGTTGACTTTTAACTCTTCTAGCAAAAAATCTTTTCAAAGCAGCTAGGAACGCTTCGGTTGTTAAATCTCTTACTCCTACTAAATAGCTTTTGTTGCCATACAAACAAATACAGCTATATATACCTTAAATGTTTTTGTCCTCTTCCTTTTGAACATTTTGAACAACGTGTGTAAATGGAATTGACATAGATACTCGGAGTTATGGAAGATTTCCCATTAATTGTTTTGTTACTTTTTTGCGGTAATGTACGCATCGACTACAAGATCGAATTGTCTTTTTTATGGAATTCTTTAATTAATCAATCTAGTAATTCCATCTAATCATTTATTCCATTAACTTATTTCCTCCTTGCAAAGTTATTTTATGAATATTTTCTGTTTAAATGAGTTAAGCGTCCACCTCCTCTACCCGGTAAAACTGGCTCATCTTAATACAACAGCGCAATTTACCACAGCTGATGACACTTCAGCACAACTCAACACATCTCCATCCCACTCAACAAAAAGGATGGACAACGGACTCACTTCGTTACACACAATTCGGTCATCAACATTAGTATTCAACTTTCATCTTTGATACTTTCCACGTTGAGTTGCGTCGACACCAGCTTTCGGTTATTTACTTCGTAGTACATCGATCCTGTGCACTACGGTCAAGTCGATAGTAAAGTGATACGACGACGAGCCTGCGCGATAAATCCTTGGGGCATCCAATTCGCTTAACATCGGCATCCGCACTTTTAATAACTATAAAACGTTTAAGTGTACAAAAGACATTTGTATACTAAATAAAAATTAAATTGAAAGGATTGTTCATTTTAAATAAGTTGGCGTTTTCTTTGGCGATCTTAAATTTGGTTTGTACCACCGTTTGCAAAATTTAAGCAACACTCTTAAACATGGTCCTTCGAGCGATTCCGAATGGCACTATTGGTTTCGTCCAAGAAAACAAAATATACATACACTAAAATCGCGATGATAAAATTTAAAAAAAGTAAAACAAACCACAAACTAAAACAAAACAAGTGCGGTGAAGTGACAAAAGTAATAACTAATAATTTTACATACTTACATTTGTAACATATACAACAAATAGACAAACAAACGCTAAGATTAAAAAGCAAAAAGTGCAGTGAAACAAAAAAAGAAAAAAAACAAACCAAAGCTGTAATAACAAAAAACATTTCAGTAAAACAAAACGAGAAACAATAAAATAAAACCTTTACCTAGCCAAACCACAAACTGGGCGCGAAACCCAAAACATAAAATAAAAATAAAAGCAAAATAAACCGGCGTGATCATTAAAACAAAGAATAAAAACAACTACACTTACAAACATCAACACGCACAAGAAACCAGGCAGCTGAAAGACTGAAGGAAGAGGAGGTATACAGGAATTGGCGATAAAACTCGCACACACATTTCCACATATGTATATCCCCCCCAAAAAATCCTTGCGGGAAGATAAAGTGAGTTGTATCGTTGCCATATATTGTTGTTGCCTATTGCGCATGTTTGTACGAGTATGTATGTATGCCTAAAATTACAGTCGTATTTGATACAAAGCCTTACTTATACTTATTACAAAAGTATAATACCTTACCTTTGTGTTTTCAAAATTCACCAAGATACCAATAGCAACTAATGTTCAAGCAAATACTTGCGAAAAATTTCCGGCAAACCCTTTCTGCTTAATAAAGCAGTAAACGGGATTTTATACACATAATTAGTAACGAAGTCAAACTAGCAAATCTCAAAAAAAAAAAAATAAGAGACAAAAACACAAACAAAATAGGAAAAAAAAACCTGCAAACATATATGTATACTTCTACATGATACAAATAACATACAAGTTAACACAAGCGGTGTTACAAATGTTGCGAACACGCGCACTTTATTTCACCAATATTAATAACCCTTAGCCAACATCCGGCACGAGCCTTCACCTCAATGTTAATTTGCTTAGAATCAAAAATATTAAACTTTTTATTTAATTGTGCCAATTCAGATTCTATGTAATTTGCTGGTGCAATTGTTACAATACAGATCGCACGTAATTCACTAATGCAATAATGTTGACACAGCTGTTTGAGCGATTTCCGATCAGTACGTAAATTCAATAACCTCTTCCCAGAATTTAGCCAGCAAACTTTCAGGTGCGTTAGCATAAATTTAGCATATAAAAGAACTAGCTATTAAGATGTAAGCCAGTTGTGAATTGACTCGGAATAAAGATGGACATACTGTCCAAATAAAATAAAATAAAAATAAAAATAAATAAATAATTTTTTTTTTTTATGTTTTCGCACTAGAGCGTAAAGCCATCCGTATCACGCGCCGCGCAAAAGTACACCAAAAACCACATAAAGTGTAAAAAAGGATACAAAGGAGCGTAAAGCCGTCTGTATCACGCGCCGCGTAAAAATATATCAAAAATCACGTAAAGTGTAAGAAAAGATACAAAGAAGCGTAAAGCCATCTGTATCACGCGCCGTGTAAAAGTATAAAAAAAAAAGCTTAGAAAAAAAAAGGTTCTTCGCTAAATATAAACATTAGCAACCGCGGCTCTAAAGACTTTTAATTCGACAAAGGCCCCTTAGTAACCTCGGTAAAAAGGAGATACTACGTACCAGCCTACGCGATAGAAACTCATGCTGCCTAACGAGCAACATCCAGAGGAAGACATCACTAGCCCCATATCCTCGTTCACGCCAATCCCGGAAGAAGACACAAAAGGACAAATATACGGAGAAGACGAAGACACCGCCGATTTCCAGGAGACCATCAGGGAACTAAAATACAGACAACTCTACAAAAAAGAAAATACATCAAGAACGTAAGCTTAAGTATCTTAAGTATTTTTATAAGAGAGAGTCCTAGGGATAGATAAAGAAAACCATGTCTAATCCTAACAACCTAATCCGTCCCTCTTCCCTTGCACCGGCTGCATCTGCAGCACCGGCGGCTCCAAATGCACCACAAAACAACCAATTAAGTATGGACGACTTAACTGCCCTAATATCGAATATAGCTTCAGACATTCTTAAGCGACAAGGACCACTAGTAGTTGAAGCAACACTGAATCATAACAGTAGCCTATCTTCCGCAGTAGATCAGACAATTGAAGAAAGGCATCTTGGGGATTTAGATAGAATACCCGACGTAGTAAAATATTTAAAAGAATTTTCCGGTTGTCCAGGTGAATTTAACTCTTGGGCAAAGAGTGTAGACCGCATTCTCAATATCTATGAGAACCAAAAAGGAACACCAAAATATTACGGTATACTTAGTGTAGTCAGAAATAAAATAGTAGGCAATGCTGATCTGGCATTAGAATCATACAACACGCCTCTTGACTGGTCAGCTATATCTAAGTGCTTAACTATGCATTATGCAGACAAACGCGATCTTTCCACTTTGGAATATCAAATGACAACCTTAATACAGGGTAACAAGACAATTTCTGAGTTTTATGAGCAAGTCTACAAACACCTTTCATTAATTTTGGACAAATTAGGATGCCTTGAAATGGGTAATGAATCCCTACGCATGATGACCCAGTCCTATAGAGATAAGGCATTAGATACCTTCATTAGAGGACTAAACGGAGACCTACCAAGACTGTTAGGCATAAAGGAACCTCGTGACCTACCACAAGCCCTTCATCTATGCTTAAGATTAGGTAACCAGAACTTTCGCACAAACCATGCAAACCACGCCAAACAGATGTACCACAATAATCGATTCTTTCCTAAAAATTATCCATCTTAAGGTCAACGCCAAAATGTTTACCCTCAATTGGCACATGTGCCATAACCACAGCAATTAGGCAAGCAGGGTAGACAACAGATGCATTTCCAAAATACAAATGCTCCTCCTAGACCACCAAAACCCCAACCAAAACCTGAACCAATGGATATTGACCAAAGTATCCACTCAAGGCGAATTAATTATATGAATAGATCACCTCAAAATCACTTTCAAGGCAAGAGACCGCCTTCGCCCAATAATTTCCAACATAACAAACATCAGAGAACCTTCCACATTGATACAATGGAACAAGAAAATGAAAAAATTGAATATGGAGAGCCCAGCGATATCCATTTTTTAGCATGATTAGCTCTTCTCTTCCTTATTTCGAAGTGAAGACGGAGAGCGGTAATATTTTAAAGTTTCTGGTAGATACTGGATCAAGTAAAAATTATGTTAAACCTGAATTAGTTGTAAAAAGAATACAAAATGAAAACCCATTTGTGTGAGCATACTTACGTACAACTCTTTAATATCCCAAATAAAATAAGACTTTACCTAATGCCGTCCTTGAAGACTTTTGTTGGAATATTAGGAAATGACACACTAAAAGCACTTAATGAAATAATATATACCAATAATAACTATATGAAGCTAGGAAACGGTTTCACTGTTTACCTTAAGCAGCTTCCTTCGCCAAGCGTTAATACAATAAATATTAAAATGGAAAACCTTTCCTCCAAACAAAGTAAAGAAATGCAAAAGATTGTAAGTGTTAATTCAAAATTGTTCTCGGAACCAGACGAAAAACTTACTTACACAACAAAGGTCGTGGGACAAACTCTCCCGTTTACACACGATTCTATCCTTACCCAGCATCCCTTAGGAGCGAGGTAGAGTCACAAGTAAAAAAACTTTTAAACGATGGTATCATAGGCCATCCAGATCACCATACAATTCACCAGTATGGATCGTACCAAAAAAAGCAGATTCAGCCGGTAACAAACAATACCGTATGGTAATTGACTATAGGAAACTAAATGCTGTCACAACTGCAGACAGATATCCTATACCCGAGATATCAGAAGTAATATCTCAGCTCGGAAATAGCAATTTCTTTTCCGTTTGTTTAAATGAGTTAAGCATCCACCCTCCTCTACTCGGTAAAACTGGCGCATCCTAATGCAACAGTGCAATTCACCACAAGATGCCACTACAATACAACACCAATACAATCCACCACACTCGCACCAACCCAACTAATAAAAGCAATGGACAACGGGGAAGCTGACACAATTCGATATATACAATTCGTACGTCAGGAATTCGTCCATCAACATTGGATATTCGCTACCAAATTTCGATTCCTCATTGCGCCGCGTCAGCATTGCTTTGGGTTCCGATCGACGGAGTTCCGCCCACACCGATTTGCAGCGATCCATTGGACATTAAAACAATTCGTTGACACACAGCGCTTCGTTGCACACAGTTCGTCCGGCACAGTGGAATATTAAAATTTTAACACATTTAATTTATAATTCAGCCTTAAAGTAACATTGTACTAAATTAAATATTTTAACAATAAATTGCATTGTTATAAACTTGAGTGACACGGATGTTTTTATTATGTGTGTTGTGCCCATAAGATATAGTGGTTACAAGATTATTCATGGTCCTTCGAGCCATAGTGACAGGCACTTAGGATTTTTTAACAATATAAAAAATAAACAAAAAACCAAATAAACCACAAAAGTGCAGTGACCCAAACAGAAAAAAAGAGTATACCATATACCTGTATACATATATATATTTATATATACATATACTAATTGAAGTGAAAAATAATAACAAACGAAAGTGCAGAGCAGTGCAGTGTTGTTTTGTAAATATACATATAAAGATTCACGATAGACAAAAGAGACAAAAAGGGACAAAAACAAAAAGAAATTACACGGAAAAACAAAATAAACAAAACAATTTCGACAAACAAAACGGCGCGAAACCTAGGCACAAAACATAAATCGGGCGCGAAAAACTAAAGCACCAATAAAAAGAAATAAACGGGCGCGAACATTAAAACAAATATACAAGTACAATAAATACAACAAAACAACAGCACGAGGAGGAGCTGGAACACAGAAGGAGAACAACAACAAAGAAAAGAGAGAAACGAAGAATCCAGCCAGTTGGAATGGTAGAAGAAGAGGAAAACAGGGATTGACGATAAAAACTATTACATACATTTACACATTTGTATATATTATACCCCCCCAAAAAAACCCTTGCGGGATGATAAAGTGAGTTGTATCGATTCCATTTAATATTATTATATATTATGCATGTATGTCTGTATGTATGGCTAAAATTACAGTTTTATATAATCATACATAAAACCTGTAATAAAAAATGCATTTGGTTAAAATAAAGAAACTGGTACCAAGCGGTAAGAATTTACGTTTTGATTTCTAAAAAAGATCAAAATGCTAATATAAAATAAATATATATGTATATCCAAAAAGTGATAGCCTTGCATGATTTCCTTTGTGTATCCAAACACAACAATTTAACAATCAGAAAAACTAATTCAAGTATTACTTGCAAATTTTTTCGGCAATACCCCTTGTGTTTAACAAAAAGAGTAAGCGGGATTGCATAAATTATGTAAGCAAAGGCACACACATTAATTACAATTATAAGATAAAAAACAAAACAAGATAGGCAAAAAATACAAACATACATACAATAAGCATATTTACTTAGTGCATGTACCATATACATATTACGTATACATATTGCGAAACATATTTACAAAGTGCATATTTACATATAAATGTGTGCACCTTTTTTTTCAATTCGTTTTCGCGCTCTCTTCACAGCGCATAAACAAGCAAGCTTACAAAAAGCAAATTGATCTCTCCAACGAGCTCTCAATTGCACAAAACATAAGTACCTATAATACATACGCATGTACATAGAAGTCCACGTATTAGGGTGTACCTAAATACAAAATATTCGGACATAATAAACATAAATTAATTAAAAGCGCGTTTCTTAATAATTAAGTTAGGAAATTACAAATTACCATTGGGATAAGATAACAAAAACATAGAAATAAAGAAAAAACGACAAACTATTCTGTCGCAAGTAATACAAAACGTTATTAATAAAACTAATATTATCAGCAAGATAATCCGAAATAATAAACTCTTGTTTACATAAAAGAGTATTCGGTTTCCAATCATACTATATTCCTATTAAAATCAGTCTACACTAAGAAAAATTTTAATTAATTGAATAATTCTTTTGAGAAATAGAAAAGATGAATGACGATATAAGTCAAATTACACCTGCAGGAGCTACACGCCCGAAACAGGTTGCTAAATTCATTTTAGTAAGTGACAGTTTAACAAGATACTGTACTAGATTTGCCTCTTCACCGATTCACGAAAACTCGGAATCGTTATTAGAAATAAAAAGCCAAAATCTTGAAAATTTCTGGACTCGTCTCCAAACGGCTTATGACGCCATAGTAGAATCTGACGATTCAGACCTACCAAAAAATTTGAAACAATCGGCTTACGCAATATACGAAAACTGCTTGGACCAATATGAAGAAACGAAAGCTATGATCTCCGATCAATTAAAGCTCATTAAAGCAATTGCACCTACTCCCCACAGTAGAGTAGAGCTGCCACAAATGGACTATCAAGAGGCAAGTTTAGGCATCCAACTCGAGGTGTCTGCATGTGATACAGAAACGTTTTACGGAGGTTACGAAGAATGGCCGTCCTTCCGGGACATGTTCACAGCCGTTTACATCAACCATCCACAACTATCAAAGGCACAAAAACTGTATCACCTCCGATACAAAACAAAAGGTCAAGCAGGTGAAATAGTTAAACAGTTCGTATTAAATGACGACAATTTCAATTTGGCTTGGGAAGCTCTAAAAGCTAGATTTGAAAACGAAAGAATACTGGTCGATAAGCAAGTAACGACACTATTAAACTTGCCTAAAATTAAGAAAGAAACAAGTGTAGAATTCATTAAACTAGAATCCACTGTTTCTAATTGTTTGTCGGTTCTATCGACACTGAATATTCCCACAGACAACTGGGACCCAATTCTGGTAAACATTTGCACCGCCGCATTACCAGAAAAGTCGTTACTTCTATGGGAGCAATCGCTCTCATCACGAAAAAAGTGCCCACAAATGAAAGATTTTCTCACCACCCAATATGAAATTGCGGAAAGGTTAGAAGAAAATATAATAAAAAATAAGAACAGTAAACACGACCTCAATGTAAGCTTCAATAGACCCCAAGCTAGAAGCAAAAACAAATCAAACATAATTTTTAACAAAACACAATCGTTCACATCCGAACAGAAAAAACATACGTCATGCGAACTATGTAGAAGAGGGCATAAACTTATATCTTGCCAGAGGTTTAAAAACTTAAATATGAAAGAAAGGAATACTTTTGTCAGGTCAAAAAGACTTTGCACAAATTGCCTGCCACATGCGCATACATATAAAAATTGCAAAAGCAAATTTAATTGCTTACATTTTTAGAAAAGACACCATTCGATACTTCATTACGGAAGATATCCCATCTCACCCCAAAGAAGCGCTTATTCACAAAGAACCACGGGTATAAGTGCAAAAGCAAATCCCGAAAACCAAAATTCGAAAAATTGCCGAGAGACACCATGTTGCTCAAAGGCACAAAAAGTTCTAACGCTGCACAGCGACACACAAAGTGGACTGGTTACAGAACTAGTTACCACCATGCCAACTAAAGTTGAGTATAAAACAACCAGATACCTTAATTCACAATTAAGGAAATTTCGAATGTTAAGGAAACTTCCTCCAATAACAAACAAAACTATAAAAGATCGGTATTGTGAGCACTTCTCTAAAGCCACAACTACTCGATTAAATACTGGCCGGAACGTCGTACGACAACCACTAGAGCCATAATTTTCTAATATCCCATATAAAAGTAGGAAAAACAAGGTCAGATTCCCTCTGACAACCTCATACAAAAAAACACATATATGTTCGTAACTTTTCGGCCCCACAGGATGGCTTTAGCCAATAATGAAAAATCGGAAAATTCTGAACAAATCCTAGAGCCGTGGCGGGTTACTAAACGCCAAATTAGTGCATATGTACTAAAACATAAAATATAGACAATAGTATCAAAAAGTCCAAAAATCGACATTTTCATAAATTTTCAAAATACATACAATATCAAAAGGAAGACAAGGGATCACCATACTCCCAATGCGATACAGGGACGCACCTGGACTTAACAAAAGCAAAGGTAGCTTTTATCGCACCTACATTAGCGCTTCTCATAAGGGTAGTTGGTGAGAGTCTGTTGTACAGCTGGGACATACCACTTAAAAAATTATTATTCTAATGAGCCCCTTCGCAATAACCGACCACTCTCTCGCAAGACCCCTCTAATTCCAGAGCTCAAAACTCAAGGCTAAAGAGCACGCACTCTGGCCATATCTGAGTCAGACATGGCGTCGCTATATTCCATAAAAATAAAAAAATTAAAACTATTTCAGAAAAAGCAAATAATATATAACCGATATACCAAATCAATAAAATAAGAAATTTTAAATAACCGCAAAGAAAATTAATAAGAGCAAATAACGCATACACATGTTCACTATAATAATAAGTCGCAAAATATATGTAGGTTCTAGCCATACGCACCTAAACCATACCAAATATATTTAAAACCAAACATCGGGTACTCTACCAGAAGTACTCCGAAATGCATGCAACAACGTGTCATACTAGGCACAATATTCGCCTAGGGGGCCCAGGATATTTAAATGAGTTAAGCATCCACCCTCCTCTACTCGGTAAAACTGGCGCATCCTAATGCAACAGTGCAATTCACCACAGGATGCCACTACAATACAACACCAATACAATCCACCACACTCGCACCAACCCAACTAATAAAAGCAATGGACAACGGGGAAGCTGACACAATTCGATATATACAATTCGTACGTCAGGAATTCGTCCATCAACATTCATTCGATCAACACAAGCCGCACGTTAATATTCGCTACCAAATTTCGATTCCTCATTGCGCCGCGTCAGCATTGCTTTGGGTTCCGATCGACGGAGTTCCGCCCGCGCCGATTTGCAGCGATCCATTGGACATTAAAACAATTCGTTGACACACAGCGCTTCGTTGCACACAGTTTGTCCGGCACAGTGGAATATTAAAATTTTAATAGATTTAATTTATAATTCAGCCTTAAAGTAACATTGTACTAAATTAAATATTTTAACAATAAATTGCATTGTTATAAACTTGAGTGACACGGATGTTTTTATTATGTGTGTTGTGCCCATAAGATATAGTGGTTACAAGATTATTCACCGTTCTTGATTTAGAAAGTGGTTTTCACCAAATTCCACTAAAAAAATCTGACATCGAAAAAACCGCGTTCTCTATTAACAACGGTAAATACGAATTTACAAGGTTTCCATTTGGATTAAAAAATGCCCCATCTATCTTCCAACGAGCATTGGATGATATACTCCGGGAGCACATTGGAAAATGTTGTTATGTTTATATCGATGACATTATTATTTTCAGCAAAACTGAAGTTGAACACTTTAACCACATAAAAAGAATATTCAAAACTCTGGAAGAAGCCAATATGAAGGTTCAATTAGACAAATGTAATTTTTTAAAAAAAGAAGTAGAATTTCTCGGCTTCGTTATCACCCCGGATGGTGTAAAAACAAATCCAATAAAGTAAATGCAATTGCCGAATTTCCACAACCAGCAACCCTAAAGGAACTCCGAAGCTTCCTGGGAATGTCTGGATACTATCGCAAATTTATAAAAGACTATGCAAAATTAGCTAAACCCTTGACATCACTCTTAAAAGGGGAAGGGAGAATTTCCAAAAACAAATCTCAACATGTGAAAATCACTTTGAATAAAGAAGCAGTTCAAGCCTTTAACAATATAAAAAATTCACTTATTTCTAGAGATGTTGTACTAGCATACCCTGATTACAGTAAGAAATTCGAGTTAGTAACAGACGCCTCCAACTATGCTATTGGAGCCGTCCTATCTCAAGATTCGAAACCTTAAGCGTTCATCTCCAGAACACTAAATAAAACTGAAGAGCATTATGCAGCTAACGAGAAAGAGATGTTAGCCATAATATGGGCTCTAAACACATTTCGAAACTGTCTATACGGATCAGCTAAGGTACAAATTTTTACTGACCACCAGCCGCTTACATATGCGCTGAGTAACAAAAACAGTAATACAAAAATGAAAAGATGGAAAGCAGCTTTAGAAGAATATTCCTATGAATTGTTTTATAAACCATTCAAACAGAATGTCGTTGCCGATGCATTGTCAAGAATACCAATAAAAGAGTCTAAAGTCAATACCTTGTCGATAGTAACAAACTCGGACGAGAGCTCGTCACATAATTTAATATACAGCATCGAAGTACCTATTAATGTCTTCAAAAATCAAATTTTTCTGAAGCAAGATGAAGTCTCTAGTTATCAATTCAAAATAATATTTCCCACATACCATCGTCATATTGTAACAGAACCAGACTACTCCCAACAAACTTTAATTTCGATTCTCAAAAGATATCTCAACCCGTCGGTGATAAATTGCATAAAAACTAACGAACCTGTAATGAGCAAGATTCAGCAACTGTATCCCTTACATTTTAGTAAATATCGGATCAGGTTCACACAAGTAGAAGTTAAAGATATAACTAGTGAACAAGAACAAGAATTAAAACCCACAATCGTGCTCATAGAAATAGCAAGGAGAACAGGACACAAATTTTAGAAAAATATAATTTTCCTGGAATGGCAAATAAAATCAAGAAAATTATAAAGCTATGTACTACATGTAAAGAAAATAAATACGATCGTCATCCGTCAAAGCCCGAAATACAGGCTACACCTATTCCAGAATTTCCAGGTCAGATCGTTCACATAGACATATTCCTAACCAGCAAGCAATTAGTTCTCACCGCTGTAGATAAATTTTCAAAATACGCTATTGCAAAAATAATACAATCAAAAGCAGCAGACGACATTAGGCAACCATTAAGGGACATTCTTTTCTCTTTTGTGCCACAAACCATAGTAATGGACAATGAGAAATCCTTTAACTCCGAATCAATAAATTTTATGATAGAAAATGAATTTGGGATAGAAATATATAGAACTCCTCCATATACAAGCTGTTCAAACGGACAAGTAGAACGTTTTCATTCCACGCTTCAAGAAATAATGCGTTGTCTACAAATAGAAAAAACTCATAGATCATTTCAGGAACTTTTAGAAAAATCTGTTAAGGAATATAACTATTCAGTTCATTCCACCACTGGAAAAAAACCAATAGAAACTTTCTTTGGAAGAAGAGTTAGTTCCGATCCAAAATTATTACTTGCTGATAGGCAAGAGACAATAAAGAAACTTCAGGATAAACAAATCGCTGACCTATGCTACCACAATAAAAATCGTTCACAACCAAAGCAATATTTAAAAGGAGACATAATATTCGTAAAAATTAATCGTAGATTAGGCAATAAATTATCACCTAGGTATAGAAAAGAGATTGTAGCACAAAACTATAACTCAACAATCAAAACAGAATCTGAAAAAATAGTTCATAAGAATAATATTAAGCAGTAAGCGATAAATACACGTTTTCTTATTTTTGTTTTCCCCAAGGATCATGGAAAAAATAGCATTTTATTTGTTACTGACAACGACGATTATGGCTCAACAAATTGACATTCAAGACTTGACCAATAACGGGTATATTCCCATCAAGACGGACGAATTAAGGGTAATCGACCATTACGACAAGATCCTTCACTTCGTCAATCTGACAGCATACGACGAAACGACTTTTTTAATTTCACGTAACATCGAAGCATTAACAGCAATAACTTTCGAAGACAAACAATTATTGGATACTTTACATAAAAACTTCATTTTACTAATAGCTAAAATAGATAATTTGCACCCACATCTTAAGACGAAACGAGGCTTAGTAAATATATTAGGTAAAGGACTGAAATTTATAGCAGGCACTATGGACAGTGAGGACGAAGAACAGGTCAATGACGCCCTTAGTAAAATTTACCAAAATAACCAAATTATGGAAAACAACATAGGTAATCTAACTTACTTTAACAACATCTTAGCAAATCAAATTAGTAACATTACGAGTCACATAAATGAGCAGCAGACCCTTATTCAGGACTACATAAATTTATTTCAAGAAAACACACAGAATAGGATAAAAACATTAGAAGACGAAGTACAATTTATAGAACAGGTGTACCGAATAGACAATGATATATCTCTTTTGCGAGATCACATTAACGACATTGGACAAACAATTTTTTCAAGTAAGCTCGGTATAATCTCTTCGGACATTTTAACAAAAACAGAACTAGACATAATAACTGACTTTGACAGCTAAACAAATATAAAGATAGCAGTCGGCACGCAAGATCAAAACATTATAATAATCCTTCAAATTCCCCAATATTCTCTTAATATCCTTTTAAGAATAGCTTTCGAACCTATTCCTAATATGAACAATAAATCTATAAAATTAAGCACTTACGAATATTTTACGGATTCGAACAACAATGTATATGACATAAATATCAAAAATAATCTTAAGAAAAACCTAAAAAGAAATTCTGATATATGTATATCGAAAATATTGAACTTTGAAGAAGCATACTGCGCTATGCAAACGTTAACAAACACTGATATAATCGAATATTGCCTGGTATATTAATTTTCAAAAATTTTTTCTCTGAATTATCTCATAATTGTAATAAAGTATTGTTACAATACAGATCGCACGTAATTCACTAATGCAATAATGTTGTCACAGCTGTTTGAGCGATTTCCGATCAGTACGTAAATTCAATAACCTCTTCTCAGAATTTAGCCAGCAAACTTTTAGGTGCGTTAGCATAAATTTAGCATATAAATGAACTAGCTATTAAGATGTAAGTCAGTTGTGAATTGACTCGGAATAAAGATGGACATACTGTCCAAATAAAATAAAATAAAAATAAAAATAAAAATAAATAATTTTTTTTTTTATATGTTTTCGCACTAGAAAACATAACTTACATACATCAATATGTATGTATAATTGCCAAGTGCAAAATATATATTTCTATGTTCACATATTTCTATAATGCATATTAGACGGTCGTTCTAATAAAATAGAAATATATGTACATAAGACAAAAAAACTTTTTTCAATTCCATTTTCAAACTCTCCTTATTTTACGATAAAATTAAAGCCCATTTACATATATAGCAAAAACAATAAAAACATATCAACAAAATATACATAATTGTACAAAATATGTATTAACACATTTATACACACGCATATTATAAGTCCACATTGGCATCTATTCGGCAATACCACTTGTTCTTTGGAAAACAAAGACAAGCAGGATTGCATACAAAAAGCAAATTGATCTCTCTAACGAGCTCTCAATTGCTTACGAATAAAACATATTCATAAACACACAAACAATTCGTGCAAGTTAAATACAAATAAGTTTAACACTTGCACAATATCCAAGTGGCTGTTGCACTTGAATATTCTGAAAACGATGAGCTAAAATTATAAAGAACTACTGCCGCTTCAACCCCAAGGAATCCCTAGAAATATGACACATTCCAGGAATGTCTACAGTTCTGCCGCCTTCGCCAGCAAAACCAACGTCGCTGCCGAAAACCCTAGCTGTGGGTCATCAGAGTACTTTTAAGAATTGTTAAAAAAGGAAAGATCAGTTCTGATAAAACATTCAATAAAGAAACTTCTCTAATTTAAAAGCTTTATTTTAATTTTAAAAATATTAATTGGCGCCCGAGCAGGGACCAACAGAGTGTAAAACAATACTGTTGGCCAACCAAATGAAATATTCTTCTTCTTCTTTACTGGCGTAGACACCGCTTACGCGATTATAGCCGAGTCAACAACAGCGCGCCAGTCGTTTCTTCTCTTCGCTACGTGGCGCCAATTGGATATTCCAAGCGAAGCCAGGTCCCTCTCCACTTGGTCCTTCCAACGGAGTGGAGGTCTTCCTCTTCCTCTGCTTCCCGCGGCGGGTACTGCGTCGAATACTTTCAGAGCTGGAGCGCTATCATCCATCCGGACAACATGACCTAGCCATCGTAGCCGCTGTCTTTTAATTCGCTGAACTATGTCAATGTCGTCGTATATCTCGCACAGCTCATCGTTCCATCGAATGCGATATTCGCCGTGGCCAACGCGCAAAGGACCATAAATCTTTCGCAGAACTTTTCTCTCGAAAACTCGCAACGTCGACTCATCGGTTGTTGTCATCGTCAAAGCCTCTGCACCATATAGCAGGACGGGAATAATGAGCGACTTATAGAGTTTGATTTTTGTTCGTCGAGAGAGGACTTTACTTTTCAATTGTCTACTCAGTCCGAAGTAGCATCTGTTGGCAAGAGTAATCCTGCGTTGGATTTCCAGGCTGACATTGTTGGTGGTGTTAATGCTGGTTCCTAAATAGACGAAATTATCTACAACTTCAAAGTTATGACTTATGGGTTTGCAATTATATAACAAACACAAAATAAAAATAATATGACACATAACACATCATACAGCCGGGTCCTTAGGAATTCCTAGGAGTTCTTAGGGTCCCCGACTGGCAGTAGGTCACAGGTAACACTTGTGATCTACAGGTCCCACCAAAAACTAAAACATGGTACCATGGGGAGCAGTTTGCCCTTGGAGGTAACTCCAATCTGCTCATTGGGTCTTGGCCCTTTGGGGGTGGTGGCTGTAGTTGAAACCTAAATGCAGGAAGGGCTTTTGTCCAATGTGGAGTCGCACTGCGGCCGGGTGCCGGACCCAGAGTACGGCAGAGGTTTTAGATGGGCCTCGAACCCGACCAAGGTGGCTAGGGTGGTTCCTTTGGTTTTCACCCGAACCGATTGGTACCAAGGCATAAGTGACGGGGCGGCACTCATGCTTTGGTACTCTCATGGTATAGTGTTGTGCATGCACTTATGCCTTGGGGCGTTGATCGGCGCTTTATACTGATCTACGTGTTTCTAGAAAACGCCGTGAGATTGAGCCTTCGCAGGCAGGTGCTCACGTAAACCACATTGGATTCTGTCAACAGGGACGTGGGAGCCAAGTCGCGAGTGCGGCGACTGTTTGTTTGATGACAGGAGATATTTCGTCTTGCCCTCGTTCACTGCCAGACCCATTTGAGTTGCTTCCTTGTTCAGTCTGGAGAAAGCAGAACTAACGGCGCGGGTGTTGAGGCCGATGATATCAATATCATCCTTGATATCAATATCTTGCCTTGTCTGAAACCTCGTTGGGCATCGAACGGCTCGGAGAGGTCCTTCCCGATTCTGACGGAGCTTTTCGTGTTGCTCAACGTCAGTTTACACAGCCGTATTAGTTTTGCGGGGATACCAAATTCAAACATCGCGGCATAAAGACAGCTCCTTTTCGTGCTGTCGAAAGCAGCTTTGAAATCGACGAATAGGTGGTGTGTGTCGATTCTCCTTTCACGGGTCTTTTCCAAGATTTGGCGCATGGTGAATATCTGGTCGGTTGTTGATTTACCAGGTCTGAAGCCACAATGATAAAGTCCAATCAGTTTGTTGATGGTGGGCTTTAATCTTTCATACAATACGCTCGATAGAACCGTATACGCGATGTTGAGGAGGCTTATCCCATTGTAGTTAGCGCAGATTGTGGGGTCTCCCTTTTTATGGATTGGGCATAGCACACTTAAATTCCAATCGTTGGGCATACTTTCGTCCGACCATATTTTACAATGAAGCTGATGCATGCACCTTATCAGCTCTTCGCCGCCGTGTTTGAATAGCTCGGCCGGCAATCCGTCGGCCCCTGCCGCTTTGTTGTTTTTCAGGCGGGCAATTGCTATTCGAACTTCTTCATGGTCGGGCAATGGAACATCTGCTCAATCGGGTATCGGGTTCGTTTTCTCCTGGTTTTGTGTGTTCACTGCCATTCAGCAGGCTGGAGAAGTGTTCCCTCCATAATTTAAGCATGCTCTGGGCATCGGTGACTAGATCAACTTGGGGGGTTCTACAAGAGTATGCTCCGGTCTTGAAACCTTCTGTAAGCCGCCGCATCTTTTCGTAGAATTTTCGAGCATTACCCCTGTCGGCCAGCTTATCAAGCTCTTCGTACTCACGCATTTCGGCCTCTTTCTTTTTCTGTCTACAAATGCGTCTCGCTTCCCTCTTCAACTCTCAGTATCTATCCCATCCCGCACGTGTTGTGGTAGATCGTAACGTTGCGAGGTAGGCAGCCTGTTTTCTCTCCGCTGCGACACGGCACTCCTCGTCGTACCAGCTGTTCTTTTGCACTTTCCGAAAACCAATGGTTTCGGTTGCAGCTGTACGTAGGGAGTTTGAGATGCCGTCCCACAGTTCCCTTATACCGAGTTGTTGACGAGTGCTCTCAGAGAGCAGGAGTGCAAGCCGAGTAGAAAATCGTTCGGCTGTCTGTTGTGATTGCAGCTTCTCGACGTCGAACATTCCTTGTGTTTGTTGGGGTGCGTTTTTTGCTGCACAGAGGCGGGTGCGAATTTTGACTGCAACAATATAGTGGTCCGAGTCGATGTTAGGAACTCGGAGCGCACGCACATCTAAAACACTGGAGACGTGTCTTCCGTCTATCACAACATGATAGATCTGGTTGGTGGTTTTTCGATCCGCAGACAGCCAGGTAGATTGATGTATCTTCTTATGCTGGAATCTAGTACTACAGATAACCATATTTCGGGCCCCGGCGAAGTCGATCAGCCTCAACCCATTTGGGGATATTTCCTCGTGGAGGCTGAATTTACCGACCGTCGTACCAAAGATACCCTGGCGTTAAAGTCGCCAAGCACGATTTTGACATCGTGGCGGGGGCAGCGCTCATTGGTGTGCTCCAAGCGCTCATAGAAGGCATCTTTGGTCACATCGTCCTTCTCTTCCGTCGGGGCGTGGGCGCAAATCAGCGATATGTTGAAGACCTCGCTTTGATGCGGATTGTTGCTAGACGTTCATTCTCCGGAGTGAATGATAGTACTCGGCGACGGAGTCTCTCTCCCACCACGAATCCAACACCAAACTTGCGCTCCTTTATATGGCCACTGTAGTAAATGTCACAAGGACCTACTCGTCTCTGTCCTTGTCCCGTCCATCGCATTTCTTGGACGGCGGTGATGTTAGCCTTTATTTTCACGAGGACATTTACCAGCTGGGCAGCGGCACCTTCCCAATTAAGGGACCGGACATTCCAGGTGCATGCCCTCAAAACATAGTCTTATTTCGTTTGCCGTGGTCGTCATCAAAAGGGGGGTCTCTCATCCGAGGCTGTTTACGCTTTTCATTGGGGGTGTTTTTTTACGTGGCGGGTCCCAAACCCAGCGCACAACCCTATGCAGGGGATATTTCGCTTTCTCACTTTAGCTCGCCTCTAAACGGATGTTCTTAGGCTACCCAGAGGATACTTGGTCAAAGACCGGAAGTCGTGAGCTGCTTGAGTCATATGTAAAATAATCGTTTCTACTCCCAAGTGAATGGCGCTCAGAGAACTTTCTCACTTGCGTGAACTTCTACACATGACTCCATCCTCCACATGAAATATCATTAATGTTCTAATCATTGGAATGGAGACATCAAAAAGATCGGTAACCAATAACTACTGACCCATCGGTGGACTGCACGTTTTGTCAGGTCAGCCCGCAGAACATCCCGACCTTCCGGACCACCAGGAGGAGCAGCCACATCAATAAGTTGATGTAAGTTAGTGAATAAGTGAATAAGAATCCAAGTGAAAAAAATTAACGTAAATAATTTAAGTGAAAGAGTTAAAGCATATAATAGAATAATATAAAGAAATTTAATAGTGAAGTGACCAAAAGAATTTACTCAAGTTTAAGGAAAGTTATTTTAATAAATAAATAAATAAATAAAATATTTTGGAAAAAATATACGGAGAAAATTAGCAAAACCTAAGTAATAAATAAATTTTTAATGATCAAACTTAATATTAATAACTTTAAAATTTAAAAGAAAACAGAAAAAATAAACAATTAAATTTGTACATTTCAAATTACGTAACAATTTTTACAATACAAATAAATTATATCTCAGTTATTACTAAGTGTAATCCGGAGAATTTACGATATAACGCATTTAATGCGCGGATTAAAATTAAAATTTCGACCTTCAAAATTTTTAAAATCAATGCCTAATACAGTTAATTCAACCAGACCGGCTTTTTTAAACCCGCAAGAAGCTCAACAACAATATAGAGTAATATAAAGGCAGGAAGTTCACCAACAAAATAGAAATATGGCAAATACTGAAATTCAAAAAACTATTAGACAAATTTTGGCCGAGCAGCTGCCAAATTTGTTACGTCAGACTCAAACCAACACTTTTGATTTTACTAATGCAGAGAGTCAAGGAATTACTGTTGAACATTTAAGAAATTTAGATGATTTAGATAAAGCCTACGCGAATTTTCAGGCAACCCATCTGAATTCGGGTCGTAGAAAAAGGGAGTAGATAAGATTTTGCAAACATTGAGCACACTAGAGGTTCGCCTAAGTATTTCGGTATATTGCACACAATTCGCAATAAAATTATCGGCAATGCCTTAGAATCTTACAATGTTCCTTTAAACTGGACTGCCATATCCAAATGCCTCACACTACACTTTGCAGATAAAAGAGATTTGAGCACTCTAGAATACCAAATGACTACAGTAGTTCAAGGCCCTAATATGTCTGTTGAAGACTTCTATCAAGCCGTTTATAAACATCTGTCGTTAAAATTAAATAGAATTGGTTGCATGGACTTAAATTTAAAATCTCAACAACTGGGGATTTGTCACGACTTTTGAGCATGAAACAACCCACGGACTTATCAACTGCACTACATCTTTGCTTGAAATTAGAAAATCAAGCTTTCAGGTCCAATCATGCTATGAATAAAGGACAACAGTTAAATTTCCTTCAAACACATCAATCACCACAACGACCACTACCAATGCACAGGCAAACCTAAATCCATAGGAACCCAAATTTACAACCCATACTATTTTTCCCATCAAATATGGCTCCTCAGCCAATCCCATTCTTATTACCCAGACAAAATCATATAATTTTGGACAGTTTCAACAAAGACCATTCCTTCCGAATGTAGGCAATCAATTTGGACCGATTCCTCCATACCAACAACCCCGTCTTTTTACACCTAAACCACAACCAAGGCCAGAGTCGATGGACATTGATAAGAGTAATCACACTAAATAAATCAATTATATCAATAGACCACCTCCCTTATAGGCCGCTTAAAGACCCCCTACATCACTAATTTCACATAACGAGCTGAATAAAAGGTAGAGAAACTTCATTACCGAAACATCCCAGACAGACTCGACTTCAGACATAGAAGAACCAGAAATGTGTGTATATGACCAGACGTTAATTGAATACACGGAGCTAGTAGAAAACAATGACAATGAATACCAGTATATCAAATTTTTAGAATAATGGACTCCTCACTTCCATATTTTGAATGTAAGTCGAGGACTGGGCAAATTTTAAAAATTTTAATAGACATTGGGTAAACCAGAAATTATATTTAAAAAAATTAGTTTCCAATCCAATTCCTAATAAAAATTTTTTCGATGCTGTCTCTGTAGGAGGCAACACTCAGATAACCCATCATAAACTAGCTAACTTGTTTGGCGACTCCAACTCAATAATAAAATTCTTTTTACTACCCACACTTAAAACAATTGACGCGATATTGGGAAATAATAGTTTGAAAGAGCTTGGTGCTGTAATTAATATACGTAATAAAACAATGTCTCTAAAAAGTGGTATAATAATTCCAATCGAAGAAAAAAAATTTGAACAAGTAATTGTTATAATTCCCAGAATAGATCATCTCTCAAGCAATCTAAAAGCAGAACTAAATAGTTTACGAAAGAAATACAAAAGCCTATTTTCCGAACCTAATGGAAAACTGACTTACACCACAAACGTTAAAGCAGAAATTCGTATAAGTACTAAAATTCCTGTTTATTAAATGTTTTATCCATACCCAAAGTCCTTAAAAGACAAAGTAAATAAACAAATAAAAGAACTATTAGACAATAATATTATACGACTATCCCGGTCACCGTACAATTCTCCTGTGTGGATCGTACCAAAGAAATTGGATGCCTCAAATATAAAAAAATATAGAATGGTAATCGACTACAGGAAACTAAACAGTGTCCCCATACCGGACATAAATGGAGTACTTTCACAACTAGGCGATAACAGGTTATTTTCTATGTTGGACCTCAAGAGTGGGTTCCATCAAATTCTTTTAAAAGAAAGTGATATTGAGAAAACAGCATTCTCGATAAATAACGAAAAGTATGAATTTACAAGACTTC
Source organism: Bactrocera correcta (assembly GCA_027475135.1). Taxonomy (NCBI): domain Eukaryota; kingdom Metazoa; phylum Arthropoda; class Insecta; order Diptera; family Tephritidae; genus Bactrocera; species Bactrocera correcta. Next base: position 40,435,207 of record CM050322.1, on the reverse strand, counting down.
CATTTGGACTGAAAAATGCTCCTCTACGAGTATATTTCAACGCACTCTTGATGATATTCTCAGAGAACATAAAATCTGCTACATCTACATAGACGACATAATTCTTTTTAGTAAGGACGAACAAACACATTGTAAAAATCTTGATATAATATTCCAAACATTAAACTCAGCAAACATTACAAACCCGGCAAAGAAAACATAGTAGCTGAGGCGCTATCTCGAATGCCTAAATAAAACGAAATCAACTCATTGACAGCGAATCAACATAGTGCTCAGAGGTCAGGCCATAATCTTATTCCCCGTATTGATACCCCCATTAATGCATTTAAAAATCAGATATTTATTCATAAAGAAAATCCACGCGACTACTAGTTTACACTACCCTTCCCCACATTTCACAGACATATGTATAATTTCCAAACCAAACTTTTCTGAAACTGAATTAATTGAAATATGAAAAAAATATTTTAATCCGTCCGTCATAAATGGAACCTACACAACATAAGATTTAATGGGCAAAATACAGAAACTATATCCACACCATTTCTCATCCATTAGAATAAGATTCACCAATCCAAGGTCCAAGATTTAATAACAGAAATAGAATAAAACGAAATCATTATAAAAACCCACAATGTCTAGTTTGTAAAGAAGGAAAATATGATAGAAAACCACCTAATCCAGAGTTGAAAGAAACCGCAATACCAGAATCCCCAGGACATATAATTCTTATTGACATATTCTCTACTGAAAAAAATTAATACTCACAGCAATAGATAAATTTTCAAAATTAGTTCAAGCAAAGATTATAAAATCAAAAGCAATAGTACATATTAAGAAACCCCTAAATGACTTACTCTTTTACTATGGTGTTCCAAAATTCATTGTAATGGATAACGAAAAATCTTTTAACTCTGCAAGTATCACCTTTATGATGAAATATCAGTTAGGCATAGAAATCTTTACAGCTCCGCCTTATAAAAGCGCGGTCAATGGTCAAATCGAGAGATTCCATTATACCCTGTCCGGGAAAATGAGGTGCTTAAAAACTAAGCAAGAGCATCGTACGTTTGAGGACTTACTAGATAGGGCTGTCTATGAGTATAACTATACACTGCACTCAGTAACAAAAAAAAACATACCATTGGAAGTATTTTTTGGAAGCAATATTATCACCGATCCCGAACAATACGAGAAAAATAGACAGAACAATATCGACAGACTTAAACAGAAACAATAACAAAGCCTAAAGACCCATAATAAGGAACGTAAAGAAATCAAGACATATGTGCCAGGGCAAGAAATATTTGTTAAATAAAATACAAGATTAGGTTCCAAGTTATCCCCACGTTATAAAAAAGAAATAGTCAAAGAAAATAGAAATACAACCATCGTTACAGAAGCAGATCGAACTGTTCACAAACGCAATATAAAAAATACTTAAGTCCGAAAATTGCCAAGAAAGCCATGTCAGTCTAAAAAAACAAAAAAAGTTCCTTTAATATCAAAAACACAAAAAAAAAATCTTCCTATAATATCATTAATAAAAAAAAACTCTCCTACTCTAATGACATAGCAACAAGCCTAGAAGAAATATCAAATATGAAATATGTTAAAGCTTAACACAACAAATATCATTCTTTTAAATGAAATAAAAATAGATAAAGTTCATAAAAAAAAAAACACACTGAAATGTTTTATGTCGAAAAAATTCCGGAATTAGATCCAACCACCTATCACACTCTTTTGAAATAGAACCTAAAATATTTCATTTAGAAACAACTGAAATTTATGTATCAAAAAACAAAATGTTTAATGTACCAAAAATTGTTATACAAAAAATTTATAATATAAGAGAAACAAAATGTATTGTAAAACCAGTTAAGGGAAAGGACATATTACAACAATAGAAGAAATAGATAAAAGCTTAACAATTATTTAACGGCATATAATCCCAAATAATAAACATACAGTGGCTCACATTGTATGTCGGGCAAGCAATCAACATATCTGTGTTGGTTTTTTTAAATATTTAAAACTCATTTTTTGTCTTAACTTTTTTCCCACTACAATTACCTACTTATAACGGAATAAATGGTTGCAACAATTAAAACCATACATATTAGTATAACGGTACTGCAAACAAAAAAAAAGAAAAAATGTTCTGTAAATGCGATCACATTGAAAGTCGGGCAGAACACCTGCGCGAAACGGAGTGAAGTATTTACCATTAGGAACAGAAAAAATATGATTTTTAAATCGAGCAAATTTAAGTTGAAATCAAGGTTTGAAGAAAGTAACATTTCACAACATTCGTTCTCCTGGTTTTTGAAATGTCACGTAAAATAAAGCTGTCAACGATCGAAGAGCGAAAATTGGTCATTTATCACCATTCAAAAGGTAAAACTGAACGATAAATTGGGGTTTTAGTAGATAGAAATAAGTCGACTGTACGTGATATCATAAGTAGATAAAAAGACAGCGAAAGAATAGAAAATAAGCAAAGAAAAGCAGCTAAAAGAAAGTTAAGTTCGAGAGATAAAAAGTATATTTTAAAAGAAATTCAAAAGGATCCGTTTCTCTTCGCCCCAAAACTTGCTACACCTCTCAAAGAAAATTCTGGGATTAGTGTTTGTGCGGAAACTGTAAGAAGAGTGTTACGGAAAAACAACTTAAATGGGCGAGTGGCGCGAAAAAAGCCCTGGATTAGTGCAAAAAATAAAAAAGATCAGCTTGATTTTGCGCGCGAATACAAAACGAAAGACTTCTCATTTTGGAGTCACGTAAATTGTAAATGCGATTATGTTTGAACAATTCCTAATAAGTAAATTATTGTATTTTAAGGTTCTTTTCTCAGATGAGAGAAAATTTAATTTTTTCGGATCTGAAGGTAGGCGTTATGTGTGGCGTAAACTAAACGAAGAATATAAAAATAATAACACGAAAAAAACCGTTAAGCACGGAAGAGGCTCCGTAATGGTCTGGGGATGCATGGCGGCCTCTGGTGTGGGCAAACTCCATTTTATTGAAGGAATAATGGATAAAAATATTTATTTGAATATATTTAGGGCAAATGTGAAGGAAAGTGGCGTATGTTGGGTATTGCTGATAATTTCAAGTTTTATCAGGACCATGACCCGAAGCACTCCTCGTTGTTGGTGAAGACTTGGTTGCTGTATAACTGCCCCAAGGTCATAAAAACTCCAGCGAAAAGCCCCGACCTTAATGTGATAGAGCAAGGTCGCAGGGTTCAAAATAGGAGGTGCACCAACAGGGATCAACTTAAAGCTGTTCTCCAAGAGGAATGGACGAAAATAACTCCAGATGTTTGTCGTAAACTGGTTGAAAGTATTCCTTATAGACTCCAAGAAGTGGAAAAGCAAAATAGATACGCAACAAGGTACTAAACATCGCACTTATTACAAACACAAGCCAAAAGGAAGTGTGTTGCCCGACTTACAATGTGGCCATATTTTTAATGAATTTTTACATTTTTATTTTTGAGCGTCGTTATGTTAATGAAATAGAACTAGTACTAGCTGTGAAATATTGCTGAATAAATAAGCTTCTAAAACCATTTCTTGTTTTTCGAAAACAGTTTACATATCTTTAAAAATATATCACTTCAACCTATTGCATACTTTTGCCCGACTTTGAATGTGAGCCACTGTATAATTTAAGCCAAATCAGAAAAATTACTACAACCAAACAAAAAACTCCGAAAACACTAAATATTAATAACATTCCTTACTTCTAGCGCCTACTTGAGGAGAAGCAGGAATCTGAGGGGGAGGAGTTAAATACAAATAAGTTTAACACTCGCACAATATCCAAGTGGCTGTTGCACTTGAATATTCTGAAAAACATGAATTAAAATTATAAAGAACTGCTGCCGCTTAAAATTATAAAGAAATCCTGCCGCTTAAACCTCAAAAAATTCCTAGGAATATAACACATTCCAGGAATGTCCACAGTTCTGCCGCATTCGCCAGCAAAACTAGGGCACTTTTAAGAATTGTTAAAAAAGGAAAGATCAGTTCTGACAGAACATTTAATAAATAAACTTCTCTAACTTAAAAGTTATATTTTAATTTTAAAAATATTAACTTGCATAAATATGTTAATAGCGCAATGATCTCTTCAACGAGCTCTCAATTGCACAAAACATAAGCACATACAAGTCCAAGTATTAGAGTGTACCTAAATACAAATCATTCGGACAACAAATATTTTAATTAATAAGAAGCGCGGTATTTACTAACAATTAACAATTCAAATATATTTTCGAACTAAGATATAAATAAATACTATTATTTTGCAAAAATGGTTAACAACAACAATAATCAAAATACACCCGTAGGAGCTACACGCCCAAAACTGGTTGCAAAATTTATTTCAGAAAGTGACAGCTCAACAAGATACTACACTAGATTTACCTCTTCGACGATCCAAGAAAACTCTGAGTCGTTATTAGAAATAAAAAGCCAAAATCTTAAAAATTGCTGGATTCACCTTTAACCGACTCATGATGCTATAGTAGAATTTGACGATTCAAACCTACCACCAAATTTGAAACAATCGGCTTACGCAATATATGGAAACTGCTTAGACCAATAAGAAGAAATAAAAGCTTTGATCTCCGATCAATTAAGGCTAATAAAAACAAATACACCTACTCCACATCCGAGAGTAGAGCTGCCACAAATGCAACAATATCATGAGGCAAGTTCAGGCATCCACCTCGAGGTGGCCGCATGTGGCACAGAAACCTTTTACGACCGTCCTTCCGGGACATGTTCACGGCCGTGTATCACAAGCGCAAAAATTGTAGCACCTCAGATAAAAAACTAAAGGTCAAGCAGGTATAATAGTAAAAGAGTTTGCTCTTAATGACGATAATTTCAATTTGGCTTGGGAAGCTCTAAAAGCAAGATACGAAAATGAAAGAATACCGGTGGATAAACAAGTAACGACACTAATGAACTTGCCAAAAATTAAGAAAGAAACAAATGTAGAATTCATTAAACTAGAATCCACTGTTTCAAATTGTTTGTCGGTTCTGTCGACATTAAATATTCCCACAGACAGCTGGGACCCTATTCTGGTAAACATTTGCACCACCGCATTACCAGGAAAGTCGTTACTTCTATGGAAGCAATCGCTCTCATCACGAAAAAAGTGCCCAACGTGGCAACAAATGAGAGATTTTCTCACCACCCAATATGAAATTGCGGAAAGGTTAGAAGAAAAAATAATCAAAAGAAAGAACACTAAACACGACCAAAATGGAAGCTTAAATAGTTTAAACAGAAGTTTTTTTTTAAATCAATCGTTCACATCCGAATGATATAGGCAAACGTCATGCGAACTATGTAAAGGAGGACACAAGCTAAAATCTAGTGAAACGTTTGAAAAACTTAATATCAATGAAAGGAACAACTTTGTCAGATCAAAGAGACTCTATACAAACTGCTTGTCCCACTCACTTAATAATTGCGAAAGCAAATTTGAATGCTTATATTGTCACAAAAGACACAATTCAATGCTTCATTACAGCAGAAATCCCATCTCACCCCAAAGAAGCGCTTATATACAAAGAACCACGGGTTCAATTGCAAAAGCAAATCCTGAAATCCAAAATTCGAAATTCAAAAAAATGCCAAGAGATACTATGTTGCTCAAAGGTACAAAAACCTCAACCGCTGCACAGCGAAACACAAAGTGGACTAGTGACAGAACTAGTTACCACCATACCAACTCAAGTTGAGAAAAAAATCAAATCAATGCCTTAATTCACAATTAAGATAATTTTAGGAGATAGGGAAACTTGCACGAATATTAAATAAAACTCTAAAAGATCAGTATTGTAAGGGCTACTCGAAAGCCGCAACTACTCGATCAAATGATGGCCGGTACGACTACCACTAAAGCCCTAATTTTCTAATGCTCCACAAATTGGTATAAAAAACATAGTCAGAGTTACCTCTGACAGTCGATATATTAAAAACACATGAGACTTTCGGAACCGCAGGATGGCTTTCGCCAATAATGAAAAAAAAAAACAAAATCTGAACAAATCCTAGAGCGGTGGCGGGCTACTAAACCAGAGAACTTAAAGCATAGAGAAGGTGCAAATTGAATTCTGTATGATGTTCGATTTGTCGGCTATCAGAGCTGATAGAATCATAGTAAGGAATTCACCATTTTCGCTGCTACTTAGCAGAATTCAGCACGTTCTCTGGCAGAAATATGTATATGTAAAACGACAGAATTCGTGCCAGAATAAATAAAAAGAAATGCTTTTAAGAAAATATACAAAGTAACGCAGATAATGTAAAAAAGCATTATCTGAGTCACACGCAAGTATGCGTGATTATTTTGTAACAAATTTACCATTTTTTCCGAAAAATGGTAAAAATTTTAATTTTGGTACAAATTCGGGAAAAATTAGGTAAAAAAAAATTTTAATTTTATTTCTCTTTAATTTTATTTTTTAATTTTTAAATAAATATATTTATATTTCAAATAAATTATATTTATTTCGACTATTACAAAGAGAAGATGTGCGCATGATTTTATTCAAAGAAAATTGATGACCTTCATGAAATATGCATAATCGCATTATTTCGTTATCATTTCCATATTTGTACCAATAGAATTTCTATGGCATATACATATGTACTCCGTTGTCACGGTCAACCAATGGCCACGTTTTGTCAAAGAGTCAATCTGTCGTAGCACTGACGCGACGGAAAAATACTTATTTTAGAATTGACAAATATTGTATATCGACAACAGTTATGTTACTACTTGTCTCACTTTTTCTTAGAACAAACAGAAGATGTTCAATTTATGATTTTTAGCTTTTGCCATCGTCGCGAAAAGACGCTTGTAGGCAAAGGCATGCTCGGGCCGATGTTACGGCGTTTCCTTTTATGAATGAAGCGAGGTCGCTTGTGGAATATGCGTCTACGTTTATGAATGAAATCGTTTTCATATTGACTTGTGATGCTTCTGCTATTTAGACAATTGTTGTTTTTCTAGGACAAGGCTTCAATTTTTTGTTGGTGACATATTCACATGTGTGCGCATAGGTATGTTTGTATGCTTGTGAATTATTTGTTCGGAAGTGCATACAACTACATGTACATTTAAGTATAAATGAATTTACTTATATGAACGTGTAGATCAATGCGTGCACATGTAATATATTGATATGTGATAACATCATGATTTGAATTTCTGAACGCGCACATGCGTATACATATGAGTTAAAGTTTCTTAGTTATAAAATAACTAAAAAAATATTTTTTTCGCGTCGCTGCGTTGGGGCAGCGTTACCGCGTAGCTTTATTGAGTTAAAAACACTAACTGAAACTTAGCTTAACTGAATTACAATATTTATGCCTAACGCTAAGCTTAATAATTATTTGTGGCGTGATTCGTTTCCACGAATCTTATTCTGCACAACAGGTAGTGCAGGCGCTGACCATGCACTTGCTGGTGCATTTCGGTTACACGTGGCGGAAGTTGTAAGACGATACTCATTAGTAGCAAATATTGTGTTAACTCTTCCCCTCTTAGTTCGATCGTCCGCGATCGGTGTTATTGTTGGGCTGCGATGTTGTAATTTGCAGGAACGGGCCTTTCTGCACGTTTGCAATAAATTCTGCTTCTGAGCTAGGCGAAATGTACATTTTTTGTTTTTCTTTGATAATAAAAAATAAAATTGCAGTAGTGACTACTATAATTAAAACAATTGAAATATCAGAACTTAAGCTAATTATTGAGGATACACTGTTCTCATTCTTTAGTAATTTAAAATTATTTTCATGCTGAAGCTGTTTTATGTACAATGTTTCCATCTTTATTTCTTTATTAATTTCGTTTGTATCATTTATTTTTGTTATTACATTTGGTAATACAAATGTTTCAAATATCCTCAAGTTTACATTGAAATATGTTCTATTAGAAATCTTTATCTCACAATTTTCGAACCTTAATAAAAATGTGCCTTTTTGGCTTATCTTTTGTTTATTACAATTTTGGGTTATATTTGAATTAAAATTCTTAAATACAAGGGTGCCTGGTAGCACTTCTATTACATCAGGTTTATTGAAATTTTCAAGCTTACAGCTCGCTTCTTTAAACATTAATATATTGCCTATACATGTGTCTTCAATTCTTATAATATTCTTTTCTAAATTATCCTTAATTTCTAATTGGTACATTTTATTGTTCTCGTCTACAAGGATTTCTAAATGGCTTAGTATTACTGATTTATTATTAATGTTTGGGATGGGTTCAAACTTTATTTTGGATAATGTATTCTGGGAATATTGAGGTATGAGGAGGGATAGGATGATTGTATTTTCCTGGAATAGTACGGCTGTTTTAATGTGGCTGTAACTTTCAAAATTGCTAATATGATTCAGTTCAGTAGGGGTTAGAATGTCCGTTGGCAAGATACCTAATTTAGTTGAAAAAATGATTTGTCCGATGTCATCTACGTGATTGCGTAAAAGCGATATGTCGTTGTTAATTTGGTAAGTATGCATGATGAATTGAATTTCGTCCTCTATTGTCTTTATTTTATTTTGTGCTAATTCAGTAAATTCGTTTATGTAACTACTAATAACAGTTTGTTGTTTGTTTATGTGGTCTGTAATGTTCGTTATCTGTCCAGAAAGAAAGTCGCTAATTTGCATTAAATTGTTAACATTATTCGTGGTAATTTCTTCGTTATTATAAATTTGTGTGAGAGCGTCCCTAATTTCTTTTTCATCGTCACTGTCCATTGAGCCTGCTATGAATTTTAGTCCTTTTCCTACGATATTGAGTAAGCCTCGTTTGACTTTAAAGTGCGGGTGCAAACCGTTTAACTTAGCTTCTAATAAAACAAAATTTTTATGGATTGAGTCAAGAAATTGTCTGTCCTCAAAAGTGATTGCTTTTAGAGTGTTAATGTTGCCTGAAATAAGCGATAGCGTTTCTTCGTATTTCGTTAAATTGATGAAATGTAAAATTTTGTCGTAATGGTTGATTGTCCTTACTTCTCCTGTCTTAATGGGTAGGTACCCGTTGTTGTTGGTAAGATCCTGTATGTCGATTTGTTGTGTGGTCACGGTCAATGTCATCGTTAGTTGAATCAGAAAGGTATAGTAGCGGGTCATTATGACTAACTGCAAAAAATAATTTTAACATTGTTTAATATTTTTTTTGTGAACGATTTTACTTGACTTAGTTTTAATTGTGGAATTGTAGTTCTGCTCTACAATTTCCTTTCTGTATTTAGAAGATAACTTTGTTCCTATTCTCTTGTCTACTTTTACGAAAATCTCGTCTCCTCTGACGTATTGTTTTAACGGGGTTCGATCTTTATTATGGTACAAAAGGTCGATATTCTGTTTAGTTAATAATTTCCTAGCAGTTTCCTCTCTATCCTTATCTAGTAATTTGGGGTCGCTACAAACTCTTCTGCCAAAGAAAGCTTCTACGGGTTTCTTTGCGGTAGTGGAATGAATTGAATAATTGTATTCTTTTACCGATTTCTCCAGTAATTCGTTAAAAGAATTATGCGTTTTCTCGCTTTGCAAGCAACGCATGATCTCCTGTAAAGTTGAATGAAATCGTTCAACCTGTCCATTTGAGGAGCTGGTGTAAGGGGCTGTTCGAAATATTTGTATGCCGAACTCATTTTCTACCATAAAATTTATTGACTCAGATTTAAATGATCTTTCATTGTCAAATACTACCGTTTCCGGTATGAGGGAAAGTAGTATATCTCTCAGGGGTTGCCTGATATCCTCGGCAGCTTTAGATTGTATGGGTTTCGCGACAGCAAATTTTGAAAATTTATCTACGGCTGTCAAAATCAACTGTTTTCCTATTATGAGGATATCTAAGTGAACTATTTGACCAGGAAACCGTGGAATTGGAGTGGCCTGTATTTGCGGCTTTGGCGGATGCCGTTCGTATTTATTAACTTTGCATGTTTCGCATTTTTTTATAATTTTTTTAATTTTATTCGCCATTGCAGGAAAATAATATTTTTCTAGGATCTGCATTCTATTTTCCCTGCAATTCCTATGTGCTCTATTGTGGGTGCTAACTACTATTTCTTCTTGCTCTTGTTCATTCGTTATGTCCTTTACCATTATTTGGGTAAACCTAACTTTATATTTGTTAAAGTGTAAGGGATATAATAACTGAATTTTTCCCATAATATGCTCATCCGTTTTAATGCAATTTATGACGGACGGATTGAGGTATCTTTTTAAAATATCTATCAAATTTTCATCAGTATATTCGGGTTCGGTGATTAGGTGGCGATGATACGTTGGAAATATAATTTTGAATTGGTAACTCGAGATTACGTCTTTATTTAAGAATATTTGATTTTTGAATGCGTTAATAGGTGCTTCAACGCTATATATTAAATTGTGGGATGAACTTTCATCCGAATGAGTCGCTGTAGAGAGCGAATTCAATGGTGTATCATGAGGTATTCTAGACAAGGCGTCAGCTACGACGTTACTCTTGCCAGGCCTGTAGTATAACTCATAGTTATATTCTTCAAGGATCGCCTTCCACCGCTTCATTTTACTATTGCTATTCTTGTTGCTTAGCGCATAGGTTAAAGGTTGGTGGTCGGTCGTGATTTTTACCTTGCGTGAACCGTATAGGTAATTTCTAAAGGAGTTTAATGCCCATATTATTGCAAGCATCTCCTTTTCGTTTGTTGCGTAGTGCTCTTCGGCTCTACTCAACGTTCGTGATATAAAAGCTATCGGCTTATCGTTTTGCGATAGAACTGCGCCTATGGCGAAGTTTGAGGCATCAGTAGCCAGTTCAAATTCCTTTTGGAAATCTGGGAAAGCAAGGATAATGTCCTTGGACGTTAGGGAATTTTTAATTTTGATAAAAGATTCGATTGCATTTTTATCGAGGTCAATCTTAATGTTGGCCGATTTGTTTTTAGACGTTCGACCTTCTTCCCCTCTTAAAAGTGATGTCAAGGGTTTGGCGATTTTTGCGTAATCTCTAACAAATCGCCTGTAATATCCTGACATACCTAGAAAGCTACGGAGTTCTTTTAAATTTTTGGGCTGTGGAAAATTGGAAATTGCCTCCACTTTTGCTGGATTGGTTTTTATGCCATTTGGTGTAATGATGTAACCTAAAAATTCCGTTTCCCTTTTAAAAAAGTTGCATTTATCCAACTGCACCTTCATGTTGGCTTCATCTAGGGTCCTAAAAATTGTTTCAATGTGTCCGAGATGTTCCTCCTCGGTTTTACTAAAGATGATTATATCATCAATATAGACATAACAACATTTCCCGATATATTCTCGCAATATATCGTCTAATGTGCGCTGGAATATTGATGGCGCATTTTTCAGGCCAAAAGGTAAACGCGTGAATTCGTATTTTCCATTGTTTATGGAAAATGCGGTTTTTTCAATGTCAGATTTTTTTAGTGGAATCTGGTGAAAACCACTTTTTAGATCAAGTACAGAGAAAAAATTGCTGTTGCTCAGCTGGGAGATAACTTCTGTTATCTCGGGGATAGGGTACCTATCCGCAGTCGTGACTGCATTGAGCTTCCTGTAGTCGATGACCATGCGGTACTGTTTGTTTCCCGCTGAATCCGCCTTTTTGGGTACAATCCAAACTGGGGAGTTGTACGGCGACCTTGACGGCCTTATTATACCATCATTTAGGAGTTTTTTTACTTGGTTTTCTACCTCGCCTTTTAGAGCTGCGGGGTATGGGTAGAATTTCGTGTAAACTGGTGAATCACTTGTTGTCCTAATTTGGGCAACAACTTTGGTTGTATATGTAAGTTTCTCATCGGGTTCTGAGAAAAGATTTCTGTAGGAGTTGACAAGGTGATTCATTTTTGTTTTCGTTTGAGGTGCCAACGTTTCCTCTTTTATATTTACTGCATTGACTGCTTTAGAAGGCAGCTGCTTTAATCTTATTGCCTTACCATTTCTTATTTTCATGTAGTTTTTGTTTGTGTAAATTACGGCCTCTAACTCCTTTAGAGTGTCGTTACCTAGTATGCCATCAAAAGTTACTAAAGAAGGCATGAGGTAGAATTTTATCTCCTCATTCATATCAAACAGCTTTACTTTTGTATGCTCGCATATTTTTATGGAACCTACAACGGATTTTGCATAGAAGGGCACCTCGTTTGGTATACGCTTCCTTGCAAGTTCGGGTTTTACATAATTCTTGCTTGAACCCGTATCTATTAAAAATTTAAGGATTTTTCCGCTCTCCGCTTTCACTTCAAAATAGGGTAGCGAAGAGCCCATCATGCTAAAAAATTAATGCTCGTTTGTTCAACGATATTCTCATCTTCCGCCTGTTCTGTGGCTAGATGAAAAGTTCTTTGATATTTATTTGGTTGATGATGAGCAGTCGGCTGAGGTCTTTTGCCATAAGCCTGGTTTTGGGTGGGTCTATTCATATAATTTATCCTACGGGTGTGGATGCTTGGGTCTACATCCATCGGTTCTGGCCGCTGTTGGGGTTTGGGTGGTCTAGGGGGGTAATTGCCGTTATGCTGCCCTATTTGACCAGGAAATTGTGGCCGTGGTTGCCAAATAGGTTGGTTTGGCTTGGGAAAATGAGCCAGTTGGGGATAAAATTGTTGTGTTTGCTGCTGCACAAAGTTTCTCCTTGGTGGCAGCTGAGGGGGTTGTCCTTTCCTTGCGTTAGTCGCATGATTTGTGCGAAAAGTTTGGTTCTCTAGTTTCATACACAGATGAAGAGCCTGTGGCAAGTCCGCCGGTTCCCGTATTCCTAAGAGTCTGGGTAAGTCCCCATTTAATCCTCTTATAAATGTATCCAATGCTTTGTCCCTGTATGCCTGTGTCAGGAGGCACAAGGATTCATTAGTCATTTCGAGGCATCCTAACTTGTTTAAAATCAGCGAAAGGTGTGTATACACCTGCTGGTAGAATTCAGGGACAGATCTGTTCCCTTGTATCAATGTCGTCATTTGGTACTCGAGAGTGGACAAGTCTCTCTTGTCCCCATAATGCATCGTCAGACATTTTGATATGGCCTGCCAATCAAGCGGCGTGTTGTAAGATTCTAAGGCGATGTCGGCGTTGCCGACTATTTTATTTCTTATCACACTTAATATGCCAAAATACTTTGGTTGTCCTTTCAATGGCTCGTATATGGCCAAAATTCGATCAACACCTTTCTTCCAGGAGTTGTATTCTCCTGGCTGTCCCGAAAAATCCTTAAGGGATTTAACTATGTCAGGAATTTTATCTAATTCCCCTAAATTGTTCCTATGTCTATCCTCGATTTGTTGGTCTACTACTTGCGACGGAGGGGGGTTAAGTACTGACTGTACTACCTGTGGTCCTTGTTGTCTAAGTATGTCTGTGGCAATTGTCGATATTAGCCTAGTTAAATCATCTACTGATAACTGAGCAGATTGTGGGGGGGCGACAGAAGTTTGGGATGAGGAAAGAATTGGTGGACGAACTAGGTTATTGGGATTTGCCATTTTTACAAAATACTATGTATATAATTATAAATATATTTAGAAATAATAAAAAATATAGCACCGACTCACTGCTTGTAGCGCTGGTTTTGTACTTGTATTTTCTTCCTTCGTTACGGATTCTGTAGTTAAAACTGTTGTAACTTCTGTTGATGGAGTTGATAGTGTGATTATGCTCAATAGGATTTGGTAGCAGGACTACTTCGATATAGAATTTCACGCTGCTCACAGAACTTGTTTTATAGTTCACTTTTAGATTTTTCTCTTCTATTAACTTGTTTCACAGTTTTTTTCTTTCGCACATTCAATGCTCAATAGGATTTGGTAGCAGCACTATTTTGATGTAGAATTTCACGCTGCTCACAGAACTTGCTCTATAGTTCACTTCTTATTGAAAGTCAAATATTTTTACTATCCTTTGTTCGTTTAAGGATAGATTTTTCTCACAGTTTTTTTTTGCACATTCACTTCTTATTTTACCCTTGATCGTTTAGGGATATTGTTTATATAGATTTTTCTTCTTTATTGTTCAACACTTTATTACAGTATTTTTTTTTTATTATTCTAAAAAAAATTTTTTTATATCCGCGATCTTAGGCCGACACGTAATGTCTCCTTTTTGCCTAAGCTACTAAGGAACCGATCGATCGACACTTTTTGTTTTTAGCAAAGTAGCTTTACGTCTAACTTTTTAGCTAAGTTGTCCTTGCACTTTACGTGACTTTTTAGTACAAGCAGCTTTACGCTTGCTTGCAATTCGCTCGGGCGCCAGTTAAAGTTTCTTAGTTATAAAATAACTAAAAAAATATTTTTTTCGCGTCGCTGCGTTGGGGCAGCGTTACCGCGTAGCTTTATTGAGTTAAAAACACTAACTGAAACTTAGCTTAACTGAATTACAATATTTATGCCTAACGCTAAGCTTAATAATTATTTGTGGCGTGATTCGTTTCCACGAATCTTATTCTGCACAACAGGTAGTGCAGGCGCTGACCATGCACTTGCTGGTGCATTTCGGTTACACGTGGCGGAAGTTGTAAGACGATACTCATTAGTAGCAAATATTGTGTTAACTTATGTACTATGTATATTCATGTGAGCAGAAAAAAAGATTAATATGATAGACAATGTATTTATATATTGTTGGGATAAATTCAATTTCTATTACTAAGAAACATAATACAAAAATATTTATTAGTATAGTATATTATGTAAAAATTATTAAATATGCAAGTCCAAATTGATTATAAATATTATTATGCATGTATTCATACAAAATTATACCATATCATCATTATTTTTACATGCCAATATGGAAATGCCGACGGCACAACGCAAAAGCATACGTATTTGCATACATTCCGAAAGCAAAAATGGAAGCATGAAAATATGAATATCGCAATGCTGTTGTTCGGAGTATCATAAGGAGCATGCATGTATACTTGTATATTTATGTCTCTTCATAATCTCTGCTTGGGCATATATGCCACGTCATTATATGCTGAAAATACATACATACATATATTTATTTATTTTTGTATTCTCTGCTGTGTATGTGCAAAACCGTTCAAAATGCTAACATTTCACCGCGCGAATTCTGTGCTTGTGAGGTGAATTCCTTACTATAAATCTAACAAGTGTTCGCTGTCGATCCTGCACCTTCTCTATACTTTAAGTTCTCTGACTAAACCACCGTTCCAGCATCTGGAGATTCTCAGTGCGCAGCGCTGAACCAACTAAGTAATTGCGAGTGTGCTTCTGGTCAATGTTATAAATACATCTGTAGTACTTCCACTGGTATCCGACCAAGGAATCCACCAATCTTAATAAATTTTTTTACACAAATTTTTGATTTTATATTATTGTCACGCCTCCATTGGTATCTGACTAGGGTTATAACGTTTTCCCATCCTCCAATAAAATTGTGATCCTTGAAGTGAAAAAAAAGAAATACATTGCGTTCTCAAAGGAGGGGGTAACAAAAGTAAGTGATATTTTATATACATATATGGTCCTTAAACGCCAAGTTAGTGCACACGCACTAAAACATTAAATATAATATAACATTTTTATATCAAAAGTCGAAAAATCGACACCTTCCATAAATTTTCAAAAATAAATAAAATCTCCGAAGGAAGTTAAGGGATCACCATACTCCCAATGCTATACAGTGACGCACCTTTACTTACAAAAGGCAAAGGTCGCTCTTATCACTTCTATCCAAGCGCTCCTCATATGGGTGGGTTATGGGAATTAGCTACACACAGCATTAAATTAATTATGAAGAATTCTCTACTCCACGAATCGAAGCCATTCTCTATTCACGGACATTCTTTCGCAAGATCCCTCTATTGCCACAGTCCTAACTCCAGGGCTAAGGAGTACCCATTCTGGTCATATTTGGCCAGGCGTGGAGTTACTATCCTTTATAAGCCGAGAATAAATAAAGCCCAAACATTGCCGATAACATAGAAAAGGCAAATAATAAACAACCGATATACCATACCGATTAAATAAGAAATTGTAAATAACAGCTAACAAATTAATACACTAAAACAACTTTTTTTGCTATAATAATACAATAAGTCGTCAAAACACGCAAAAGCAATTGCTGCCTCAAGAACCAATATACACAAAATATAAATTTCTATTAAACACCAAAATCGCTTCTTACAGCTAATATTCTGCGCCCTCGGCTACTCCACCAACAGTAAGCCGAATTACATATTATATACATACTAGCTGACCCCGCAGCCGTTGTCCTGCGTGAAATTATATATTTTGAAATGAAAAGAAAGTTAAATTCATCATTTCATTTTTGGTGATTTTTTTTTTTGTTTTCAATGTAACGCAGCTTTATAAACAAAATTTTTGGGTTTCTGTTCCGGTGTACAGAAAAGATGGTTTTCCAACTCGTGAGAACGCCACGGCCGTGTGAAAAATATAGCATTTCCAAATTTATGTCTCACACTATGCGACTATATTTAGGTCCTGTTGATTGTCATCTCAAATGTAATTTTCACTGGAAACGGAATACGTTTGAACTGAAATGGGAAATCGTTAGAACTCGTAGGAACTCATAGAATCAAGCATTTTGCCCCTTGTATTCGATAGGTGCGTCACAATCAGTCGGGTTCCATTACACATAATAACGACGGATCCAACTTTGAGACGCAAATGATGCGGTGGCATACCAAGCCTGTCCAAAGAATTTAAAAATACCACTGGATAATTCACGGCGTCGTCTTCATTGTCAAGACGATCGATCGATTTGTATGAGCGCAAGTTTCCCGGAATTTGACTTTGAAACTTCCAGTTTAAGTCAACAACATCGGTATTTTTGGCAGCTAACACGTGCACTTAAGGAATCGTAGTTACGATAATTTGGCCAATGTCCGAACATTTGTGATGAGTTCATCTTTCGTAAATTGATAAAGGGAAGATGGAATTATAGGAATATCGCACCACCGGAGGTACCAACCGAAATTGTACCATTTCAAATTTTTAGCGAAGACGATATAAACTGTCTTCGGCAATTTCATTTTTGTTCGTATCGCATAATAGACGCGGATTTGAAGAGAACTTCATTTTCATTCCAGTGATTAACGTGTTCCAGGAATTGTAATTGCTGGCTTACTTCTCCAAAACTTGCACACATCGAACCATTCACAGTATGCAATGACTCAAATAAAGTTGAACCGCGTACATTAATCAATAGCAACCGTGGGTAAAACCAATCGCCGTTTTCGGGTGGATTGTGTAAATTCGTCCTAATCCATTAGTTGATAAGACACCTGGATGTCAATCTATTGGTTGGCCTTGCTTTTTGCGTAACTATTTCTTCTACGATGCATTCCATACATAATATCAAGGTATTTCCGAATAGAGCAATGTTCCCACAAACAGATGACTGACGAAATTTGAGAAAAAACTCGTTAATAATAATTTTGTTGCTGGCGATGTTTCCACTGGCTATACTGTATTCTCTGGGTTGAAATACACTCTTCATGAATTGCAAAAGTAAATATCCTACAAAGCGTTTTATTGCAGTTCACGTATCGACCGTTTTGTTTAAGACCAATAATCGCCATGTTGCTTCCTTTGGTGACGTACTTTCAAACGTATTTTATCGATTTCACCAAACTGCAATACTAAACACTGATATGAGTTTTGAATATGAATTAGACAATAATGGTGAACATAGTACGATCCATGTGTTGTCAACTTCGATATTCACTTTTCTAAGTTGAATGCTGAATGTTCTGCCATTGTCGTCTGGTGAGCCACACCGATAGAGTTGATATCCATCATTTCCAGTTTGTGTTTCCGAAAGAAAAGCACATGGATAGTGTTTCGTGCACTTATTGTCAGACATACAAATCGAAAGGGATTGTAGTGTCCGCAAGGTTCATGCACCATATTGGTTTACACCACTTCATATAATACTGGATCTTTCTCTACATCAGGAATTTCCGGAGAAATGATTTCATTAATTTGATCTGGTGTAACCATGATCCAAAGAAGAATGTGTGCGTGGGGAAAATCTCTATTTTGCCACTCAACAGAGTACATCTAGCATCCAACAGCACCACATATACGTTGCTTCAAGATAAAGTCAACCAAACATCGCAACTGTTGTTTGAAAAGTCGTGCTGTGACATCGTGACGATTGCTTGCTGACTAACCGCGATCCATAATTCCTCACGTATGTCGCCGCATCTTGGGAGAACTTCTTGCCTTGCCTTGCCTTGGGCTGCCATACTTTGATGGCAAAAAAAAAAACACTGGCTTCTTAACAAATTTCAATTTGCAATTGACCTCTTTGTGTGAAACACACGTAAAGTTTTTACTGAATAATTTTCAATAATTTTTCTTTTGAATAGCCGGAATAAAAAAGCAAGCTACCGAAATTGAACTATTCAATAATTTACAAATCAAAATATTGAAAAACAAAACCAACAAAAATTGAAAAAACAAAAAAAAAAATGTTTATGAAAAAAAGTTACTTTTTTGAATTATCCAATTTGCTGACTTTTCATGAAAAGTATAAGATATGTATGCATTTTTATTTCAAAACCTTCCTTGATCCACAACGAACAAACTCTTAAAATTTCATCAATATTGGTTCAGCCGTTCTCTTGGCCTTACTAACGAACAAACATTCATTCGTTCGTTCGAACAATGTAAAAAAAGAATTATCAAATTTGGTTCAGTCGAATGAAAGTTATGAGCGTACATACATTTTGGCGATTCATTTTTATTTATATAGATATAGTATAAAACTAGGCAAAATATTTTCCTAGGAGGCCCAGGATGTTTAAATGAATTAAGCGTCCACGTCCTCTACCCGGTAAAACTGGGTCATCCTAATACAACAGCGCAATTTACCACAGCTGATGACACTTCAGCACAACTCAACACATCTATAAAACGTTTAAATGTACAAAAGACATTTGTATACTAAATAAAAATTAAATTGAAAGGATTTTTCATTTTAAATAAATTGGCGTTTTCTTTGGCGATCGTAAAAGTGGTTTGTACTTCCGTTTGCAAATTGAAGCAACATTCTTAAACATTTTCAATTATTAATGCTGACAAATTGGACCTATTATTATTATTGGGTGCTTTTGATTAAATTGAAGATTTGCATTACCCAATCTACCTCCTAACCGAAGGATTCCCTTATCGTCCAAAATTGGATTTAAGCTTACAATGCTACTTTTATGATTAATTTCTTTTCTGATTTCTAAAATCTGAATTTCCTCTCTAAATTGTATTTTTTGCAGATATCTTATTAACATCTCTTCAGCTTCTTTCATTTCTGAGTTTACTAAGTATTCAGGTCATTTTCCCCTCTTATTCTTTCTATAAATCGCAAAATATAAGCTACTACCCTTATTAATTTGCTTTAACTAGAATATTAAATAAATTATCCTTGAGGTTATCACATACGTTGCATCGATTTGAATAATCTTCATTGGCCAATGAGGTCCCTCTCCTCGCAACCATTTGGACGCTTTCACCACAGATTGTGTTCTCTTAGTTTATTCGATACTCCTTTGGATGCTACATCAGCAGGATTGTCCTTTGTTCCAACGTGTTGCCATTTCGCATTGGAAGCAAGTAATTTCTTCTACTCGTGTTCTAATAAATCTGTCTTTACTTTGGCAATTATTTATCCATGCTAACGTTATAGTTGAATCGCTCCAAGCAAATATTTTCATTTCTCTGTTGATGACTGTTTTTATCGTTTGCAGCAATTTAACAAGTAGGTGAGCCCCGCTTAGTTCCAGTTTTGGTAACGTTTTCTTATTTTTAAATGGATTCACTTTAGTTTTACCAGCAACAATTGTTATAACTGATCCAACTTTAGCGTATACAACTGCTGCATAAGCTTTCTCTGAAGCATCTGCGAATCCATGTAGTTCAAATTTAAAGTTGTTTTTAGTTTCAAACCATCTAGGAATTTTTATTTGTTTTATCTCTGGTATATGCTGCATATACTCTTGCTATTCTTTTGTTAAATTCTCGTCAAACAATTCATCCCAGTTGAGTTTAATCAACCAAAGTTTCTGTATAAATAACTCTTATTGGTGAAAGCTATCCATTGGGTCGAAAATTCGCGCTAAATCAGGCAAAGCTTGTCTTTTTGTAACTAGCTTTTGCATTGAAATATTAGTATTAAATCCAAACATGTCTTTGGTAGGATCCCATTGAATACCCAACGTCTTTATTGTTTCGTCCTCTGCTACTGTTATTACTTCATTTGCGTAATTTGATGGAATAGTTGCTATGATTTCACTGTTGTTCGACATCCTCTTCCTTAAGTGAAATCCATATTTTTGTAGTTGTTTCGATATTTCATACTGAATGGCCTTACATTCATCTACTGAATCTGCTCTTGTCATTAAATCGTCAATCTAGAAGTCGTTTTTAATGATGTTTGAAAGCAAATAGTTGTGGGGTTCGCATAATTTGGCAATTTCTTGTAAAGTTTTCGTTGCCAAGAAAGGAGCTGATGCTGTTCCATATGTAACTGTATGTAGTTTGTATTCTTCCATCGGCACTCCTTTTGTTGCTCTCCACAATATACGATGGTATTCTTGATCTATCTGTTATTTTAATTTTTCGAAATATCTTTTCAATATCACCTGTTAGTACATATTGCTACAGTCGCCATTTGATTATGATGTCAAATATATCTTTTTGGATGGAGTCATGTGTAGAATAACAGCCTCGTACGAGAGACCCTCCTTTAGATGACGACCATGGCAAACGAAACAAGGACTACTAATTAAGGGCATGCACCCGGAATGTCCGGTCCGTTAATCGGGAAGGTGCCGCTGCCCAGATGGTTGATGTCCTCGTGAAAATAAAGGCTGACACCATCGCTATCCACGAAATGCGATGGACGGGACAAGGACAAAGACCAGTAGGTCCTTGTGGCATTTACTACAGTGGCCATATAAAGGAGCGCAAGTTTGGTGTTGGATTCGTGGTGGGAGAGAGACTCCGTCGCCGAGTACTATCATTCACTCCGGAGAATGAACGTCTAGCCACAATCCGCATCAAAGCGAGGTTCTTCAACATATCGCTTATTTGTGCCCACGCCCCGGCGGAAGAGAAGGACGATGTGACCAAAGATGCCTTCTATGAGCGCTTGGAGCACACCAATGAGCGCTGCCCCCGCCACGATGTCAAAATTGTGCTTGGCGACTTTAACGCCAGGGTGAAGGTATCTTTGGTACGACGGTCGGTAAATTCAGCCTCCACGAAAAGCCACCAACCAGATCGATCATGTTGTGATAGATGGAAGGCACGTCTCCAGTGTTCTAGACGTGCATACGCTCCGAGGTCCAAACATCGACTCGGACCACGTCAACAAACACAAGGAAGGTTCGTCGTCGAGAAGCTGCAATCACAATAGACTGCAGAACGATTTTCTACTCGGCTTGCACTCCTTCTCTCTGAGAGCACTCGTCAACAACTTGGTATAAGGGAACCGTGGGACAGCATTTCAAACTCCTTACGTACAGCTGCAACCGAAACCATTTGTTTTCGGAAAGTACAAAAGAACAGCTGGTACGACGACGAGAAAAAAACAGGCTGCCTACCTCGCAACGTTACGATCGACCATAACACGTACGGGATAGGATAGATACCGAGAGTTGAAGAGGGAAGCGAAACGCATTTGCAGAAAGAAAGAGAAAGAGGCCGAAATGCGTGAGTATGAAGAGCTCGATAAGCTGGCCGACAGGGGTAATGCTCGAAAATTCTGCGAAAAAATTCCACGGCTTACAGAAGGTTTCAAGACCGGAGCATATTCTTGTAGAACCCCCAAAGTTGACCTAGTCACCGATGCCCAGAGCATACTTAAGTTACGGAGGGAACACTTCTCCAGCCTGCTGAATGGCAGTGAACGTACAACGCCAGGAGAAAGCGAACCCGATACCCCAATCGATGACGATGGAGCAGACGTTCCATTGCCCGACAATGAAGAAGTTTGAATAGCAATTGCCCGCCTGAAAAACAACAAAGCGGCAGGGGCCGACGGATTGCCGGCCCAGCTATTCAAACACGGCGGCGAAGAGCTGATAAGGTGCATGCATCAGCTTCTTTGCAAAATATGGTCGGACGAAAGTATGCCCAACGATTGGAATTTAAGTGTGCTATGCCCAATCCACAAAAAAGGAGACCCCACAATCTGCGCTAACTACAATGGGATAAGCCTCCTCAACATCGCGTATACGGTTCTATCGAGCGTATTGTGTGAAAGATTAAAGCCCACCATCAACAAGCTGATTGGACTTTATCATTGTGGCTTACGACCTGGCAAATCAACAACCGACCAGATATTCACCATGCGCCAAATCTTGGAAAAGACCCGTGAAAGGAGAATCGACACACACCACATCTTTGTCGATTTCAAAGCTGCTTTCGACAGCACGAAAAGGAGCTGCCTCTATGCCGCGATGTCTGAATTTGGTATCCCCGCAAAACTAATACGGCTGTGTAAACTGACGTTGAGCAACACCAAAAGCTCCGTCAGAATCGGGAAAGACCTCTCGGAGCCGTTCGATACCAAACGAGGTTTCAGACAAGGCTACTCCCTATCGTGCGACTTCTTCAATCTGCTGCTGGGGAAAATAGTTCGAGCTGCAGAACTGAATCGAGCAGGTACAATTTTTATATGAGTGTACAGCTCCTGGCGTATGCCGATGGTATGATATCATCGGCCTAAACACCCGCGCCGTTAGTTCTACTTTCTCCAGGCTGGACAAGGAAGCAAAGCAAATGGGTCTGGCAGTGAACTAGGGCAAGGCGAAATATCTTCTGTCATCAAACAAACATTCACCGCACTCGCGAATTGGCTCTCACGTCACTATTGACAGTCATAACTTTGAAGTTGTAGATAATTTCGTATATCTTGGAACCAGCGTAAACACCACCAACAATGTCAGCCTAGAAATCCAACGCAGGATTCGTCTGTTTAGGAAACAATATTA
The DNA here is from genome assembly GCA_027475135.1 of Bactrocera correcta. Classification (NCBI taxonomy): domain Eukaryota; kingdom Metazoa; phylum Arthropoda; class Insecta; order Diptera; family Tephritidae; genus Bactrocera; species Bactrocera correcta. Next base: position 40,412,173 of record CM050322.1, on the reverse strand, counting down.
ACACCACCGACAATGTCAGCCTGGAAATTCAACGCAGGATTACTCTTGCCAACAGGTGCTACTTTGGACTGAGTAGGCAATTGAAAAGTAAAGTCCCCTCTCGACGAACAAAAACCAAACTCTCTAAGTCGCTTATAATTCCCGTCATGTTATATGGTGCAGAGGCTTGGTCGATGACAACAACCGATGAGTCGATCTTAAGAGTTTTCAAGAGAAAGGTTCTGCGAAATATTTATGGCCCTTTGCGCATTGGCCACGGCAAATATCGCATTCGATGGAACGATGAGCTGTACGAGATAAATACGATTTAGCGAATTAAAGGACAGCAGCTACGCTGACCAGATCATGTTGCCCGGATGGACGAAAACACTCCAGATCTGAAAATATTCGACGCAGTACCCGCCGGGGGAAGCAGAGGAAGAAGAAGGCCTCCACTCCGTTAGAAGGACCAAGTGGAGAAGGACTTGGCTTCGCTTTGGATATCCAATTGTCACCACGTAGCGAAAAGAAGAAACGACTGGCGCGCTGTCGTTGACTCGGCTATAATCGCGTGAGCGTTGTCAACGCCAATTAAGAAGAAGAAGTTATCTTTTTGAAGTCTCGGTCCTATGAAGAGATGTCTTTTAAGCTACATCCATTTGTAGTTTTTGCAGACGCATCGAAAACTACTTGTAGTTTAGTCGTTCTACTGTATTCTTGAATCACTGCTTGATGTGGCAAATAGTATTTTCTGCATCTATTTTCACTTGCTCTTTCCATGTGGCCCATTTCTGAATATTCTTTCATAAATTGCACATATTGTTGTTTTAACTCGTATTTGTAGCGAAATTTTTCTCAAGATTAAGAAACCTCTCCATAGCTTGTTTGCGAGAATCGCCCAATTCTTTTTCTTGTTTAAAAGGTAGATTGACGACAATCGATTATTGTCATCTCTCACTGTAATTTTTTCAAAAATTTTTAGGCATTCATCATCATCTGCTGGAGTTGTGGTGTATTCTATTTCCCAAAACTTCTCCAATGTTGCGGTAACTGCAGCTAAAATTGTATTGTTTTCTTTCGGTTGTTGTAAAACTCCCGACAATATCCAGCCCAATTTCGTGACTTGGTATTCGATCCTTTTTTAATATGCCTTCTTCTAATATGTCGGCATATATGTCACTTCCAATGACAATATCGATTCGATCCGCTTTATTGAAATTGGTATCAGCTAAGTATAGTTTTTCAATTGTTCTACATCCCATTTAAACGTTTTGTCTGGTTGAGCACTCGCTAATTTCGGCAAAATTAGTGTTTCGACATTGTACGCTTCGTTGCATAGAAATCTCGGCTTGATTTTAATGTTGATTTTAAATTTGGACAATCTCACTGTTCCTAAACTATGTAGTTCAGTTACTTCTCTTCTTCTTGATAACTGAAGGGTTTGAGCGCCTTCTTCGGAAATAGTAGTCTTTTGTGATCCTTGATCGATTAGAGCTCGCAATGTCACATACTCTCCATTTGCTGCCTTCACCCTTATCTGTGCTGTTGCTAGGAGTATCGCCGTTTCCGAATGTTTCGTCATCATTGTGGAAGATGTTTTTGTGATATTTTCTTCACTTCCTCCTGTTCCTTTTTGGAATTCATTGAAGTGAAATAAATTTTAATGATTTCTTTCACACTTATTCCACTTTTTGTTATTATTACATTTGCCTTCTTATACGTGATCAAGGCAAATGTAACATAGCTTGTTGTTTATTACGAATTTTCTTCGATTCATCGTAGTCAATATCTGAAACTTTCTGCATTCACCAATTTGATGCCCAGTAGGGTAGGTCGATTCCGGACTTTTTTCGATTCGGGATTTCTAATAGTGCGGAAAAGTTGCCTTAGTACTTCCTGATTCCAATGCAACTCTTTGTTTTGAGATCGGATTGCATCTTCAACCCTAACTCCGGACTTGAAATTTCGGAAATTCGCCTAAAATCCTGAAATACGCATCTCATGGCAAAATGTATAAAAGAAAAGTTATTTGTCACGTCACCGAAATGGTATACGTGATCATGGCTGTAGGACGAACCGTTCCCGAGATACGAGCGAAAATGCGGCGCGCCGCAGCGCAGGTGAAAATCGGCTTGCTTACTTCTTGATGTTGATTTCGCCGAGTTCTATCACTTACATTCATTTCCCTGCGCCATACGACACGTTCGGACTGGTCTCCACATAAATATTTTTTCATCGAGTTCCTTCATTCTTGTCGCTGATTTCGCCGAGTGCTATCACTTATATTCTCTCATCAGAACACAGAACTCAATATGTCTGTATCTAAATTTAAATTTAGACAGAAATGTCCTGTGTTTGGCATATATCCGTACAATCTCTCTGAGTCCCAGTTACCTACTTACCAGGACGTTCTTTTATGTTATCAGTTTGAAAGATTTCGTATAGGGCGACTCCGAGGCGACAACTATGAACCTAGGAGTAAAGAGGTTACAGAAATAGTTGCAAAAAAGGTTGAAAATACTTTCAAAAAGTCATCTATTCCGATAGTTTCACACAGCAGAGTTGTACAAATGCTCACCACATACCCTAATAAATTTCTGACCCTTAAACAAATGTTTTTAAGGAACCCAATAGGTTTGAGCTCTAAAAGAGACGACTTTGTCTCTTCTGCCGGAAAATTATTTTACATCGCTGACAAGGATCCGCAATCGACCCACCCTAATGCCCAGGAACCTTGCAGTATACACAATTTTTTTTGCCGCTGTATTTTTTTTGTTCGCTGTGGCTGCTTTTGGTTATTCCATTTAGCTGATTTTCCGTCTCGTATTGCTTCTAGAGCTTGATATTGCTGCTCCAGAAAACTGAAGACGTCATCCAAACTTTGTATATGTTTTTATGTTTTGCTCGTATAAACGTGGACTTTCTTTGTCTAGTTTTCGAACCACTATCCGAGCTATGATGGATTGTTCATCATTTAAATTTAGATTTAGTAGATTGTATCTAACAGCTGCTCATGCTTGCTGCACTTTCTCCATTTGCTGCCGGTTGATCAAGTAGTCTGTCTACTTGTGTTATGAATTGTAGCCTTCTATTTTCATATCTTTCCTTGAGAATTTGCCAAGCAGCTTCATAATTTGTTTCTGTTACTGATAGATGTTGAATTAATCTACCGGCTTCTCCACCTAATGATGTCTTCAATCGGAACATCTTTTCCACTTCAGTAAAGTGCTTCGAATTATACACCAAAATTTTAAAAAGATCGTGGAATGATGACCATTGTTTCATTTCTCCATAAAACATCGGAAAGTTAATTTCCTGCAGTTTAATGATAGAACACATTGTTTGTGTTGTATTATAATTTTTTAATTTCTCCGCTATTCTTGCCCTGATAATTTTATAATCTTGCCGAAATTCACCTATTTGTTCCTCGATAGAGTCTTCAGTTGTGTCTACTAATTTGATATTTTGAGTTTCAAAATATGCTTCTCCAACATTCTCAAATTATATTTCAAGTTTGATTTTCTTGAATTTTCTTGAATTTCTTTAAGTGTGTTTTTGAGCTCTTTTGCTCGACGTTGATATTTTCTCGGAACGACCTGAATAGTTTGTGGCATAGATTCTATTTGCCCCTTGCTGCTCACTGCTGACAGACTTTCGGCAGTACTTTGAATTCTTAAATTCGGAATAGAATTCTCCATTGTTTGCATTACATGCTCGTAGTATTATATCTTCGCAATGTATTCCTCTACTTCTTGACTCTTCTTAGCCATTATATTGTTATGATTTACAGTAAACGCAGCTAGACCGCCCAACTCCTTCTGTCATGTTAGCAAATTCTTCATATTTGCTTCTTTATAGTTGGTTTTTGTAGATATATGTATATATATATATTTTTTTTATTTTGGTTTTTTGCTTTGCACTGTTCTTGTTGTTATAGCCACAAGGACGCCTTTAAACTCTTTTTTTATTTAACTTTTACCAAAAGTAATTTTTATATATATAGCCTTTGCTATTCCGGCTTACATTTATCTTTATCTGGCTAAGTAATGCTCTTTTTTTTTAATAGGCTTCTAGTACTTGCACTTGCTCGATTCTTTTTCAAAAAGAGGATCGAAGGACCAAAATGTACAGAAAAACACTTATTTTCAACCCGTACTGTGAGAGTTCACGTTTGACTCTGAACATCTTTATTTACAGTTATTTCCTCAATACATTTCTTAATTCAAATATCTTAACTAGGTACATATGTATGTGTGTATGCGTACACGTGTATATATATATTTTTTTTGTTTGCTTTATAGTAGGGGGAAGCATCGAAAGCCGAAGTGTGGAACTTTAATCCGCTAAACCTAACCTATTCCCAACTCAGGTCTCTCCCACGAAACCACCGGCTAGGTATTACTTTGTGGGAGGGACAAGACATTTAAGTCTCCTCTATTGCGCGGACTGACGGACGCCTATTATGTTGAAAAGATCTCCGACACATGAGTGTCGTCAAGTTATCGACCGTAAAACTACCACCGAGTGTGGTTTTTAGCTGTTCTTGTATTCGAAAATCGAGGGCAATGAAATAAGACATGTTCAGAGTCTTCTATATACTCTGAACACGTCGGACAGTTCGGACTAATGTCATTGTGGAATCGGAAAAGGTAGCTTCTAAAGCATCCATGTCCACTAAGTATTTGGGTCAGGTAGAAATCTAAGTCCCCATGTCGTCTGTCTATCCACGAGTGGATGTCCGGTATAAGTAAATTCCACCGCTCCTGCCACATTTTAGTACTCTTGTTTCTCTCCTCTGTCCTTACCGATATTGTTTTAGGCGTTGATAACTGATATAAACACTCGAGTTCATCTCCCTGGATGTCAATGGGCGGCACGCTGGCTAATACTTCAGCAGCGTCGGTTGATATAGTCCGGAAAGAAAGAAATAGAAAGCCTATGCACTTCAATTATTTGTTTTGCATACGCTTTTATATCCATTGCCTGTATCCAGACTGGTGCCGCACACAGTATTACGGAATTGGATTATTAAGAATCGCCGACTGGAACGCGCACAGCCTCTATTGGTCATTCTCGATAGAGCATTATAAATTCTGTTTGCCTTGGTGGAAGTATATTCCAAGTGTTCTTTAAATTTTAATTTGGAATCTAATATTACTACCAGATACTTTAATTGCGGCTGAGAGGAAATCTTGCATTCCCCTATGGTGAGCTCTATTCGTTCTTCTATCTTACTTGTGCTTATCAGTAAAACTTATGTTTTTTCCTCCTCCAGCTTCAGACTCATAGAAGAGAACCATTGTCGTAGACTATTTAAGCACTTATTACATTTATTTCTCAGGTCGGCTAATTGTTTGGCGACTGCTACCACCATGAGGTCGTCCGCATAAGCTATTAGTTTCACGTCTGCTGGTTGCTGTCTTCTTAGCACCCCGTCATACATAAGGTTCCATAATAGTGGGCCTAACACTGAGCCTTGGGGTACACTACTCGAGATAGAGGAGCTCTTGGTGCCTTCGTCCGTCTCAAAAATCAGCTTTCTGTTTCTAAAATAGCTTGTTATTATGTTTATGAGGTACTCAGGGGCCCGTATTTCATCCAGGGCTTTAATTATGTCTTCCCATTTTGCTGAGTTGAACTCATTTTTGACATTCAGGGTTATCAGCGCATAATACTTTCTTGTTTCACCTTTCCATCTTTTTCCACTTACTGCACATTTCGCAATATCGACGACTTCTCGTAATGCGTCAATAGTGGATCTCTTTTTTATGAAGCCGTATTGTCTCTCTGATAATCCGCCGGCTATTTGGATTGTTAGTTCCAAGCGGTTTCTTACAATGCTTTCGTACACTTTTCCAATCGTGTCGAGCATGCAAAGGGGTCGATATGATGAAGTTTCTTCTGGTGGCTTTTTTGGCATTGGGAGTAAAACCAGGCGCTGAATCTTTCACGGATCGGGGAACACCTCTTCTAATATACACGTATTGTACATGTTAATAAATAAACTGGGTCTAAGAGTTGTGGCTTCTTTAAGGGCTCTATTTGGTATACCATCTATTCCGGGCGCTTTAGAGTTTCTGATTTTTTTCGCAATAGCCAACAGTTAGTCTTCTGTGACTAATAGGGGTGGCTCCGTAGCTTCGTTTCTTTTAATATAGGAAATGTATGCATGTGTAGGGAATAACGCTTCGACAACCTTTTTCATAAGTGATGCGTTCTTAGGTTGCTGCGACTTATTTTTGAATTTCGACATACAAATTTTATATGCCGATCCCCAGGGGTCTATGTTCGCTTTTTCACATAGCTTTTCGAAACAGGATCTCTTACTACGGATAACGGCTGACTTCAGGAGCTTTTTCTGGCATTTAAATGCTTCTCTGAGGCGGATTTCGTTTTCCCCTCCCTGGTTTCGCTGTGCGCGACGTCTAGCTGAGTGACAGAGCTTCCTCAGCTTGGCAATTTCGTCGCTCCACCATTATACCGGCTTTCGATTGTTATTGTATCTCGTCCTGCGCATAGTTGCGTCGCATGCTGCAACTAGTTCCTTCTGCACAGCGGATACTAAGTGGGTGGCGTCTTCGGCTGGTGCCTTTGCCGTACTCCAGACGCTCTCATAGACGTCGGTATCAAATTCCTTTTCACGCAAACTACGTTTTCGAGAGGGATTTCTGCGTTCTTGGGAGAACGACACTTCAGCGATTATAGCCATATGGTCGCTATTTGTGTAAATATCTGATACTTTCCACTTAATATGTTTGCTAAGCGTGTCGTTAGCAAGCATAAGGTCTATAAGAGAATCTTTATTACCCTTTTGAAACGTATTTTTTGTGCCATTGTTTAGAATTGTGAGGTTTGTTTGACTCAAAAATTCTAGAATGAGGCGACCACGGTGCTTTGTTATTCTGCTACCCCAAGCAGTAGGCCATGCGTTAAAATCACCCGCTATTATTATTGGCGATTTGTTTCTGGTCTCTAGCGACAGCTCCAGGATAAAATCTTCAAATTCTCTAATTGTTGCGCTAGGACGAGCATAGCAGCTTACCAAATATATACCTTGCATCGTCGCCCATGTAAAGCCGTTATGGACGTCTTTGGAGCGGGATGAGAAAGCTTGTCCTTTGCATATTGCTGCCTTTCCACTTCTATCTTTACACCAAGTGCTCTTCAAACGCAGTCTATATGGCTCGCTTAGTAAGGCGACATCTATGTTCTCTTCTTGAACTGTTTGTTTTAGCAGATCTTATGCTGCAGCGCAGTGATTAAAGGTTAGCTGTAACAACCTAATTTTTTTTTATTGTTTTCATCATATGTGCGTACTTTGGACATGTCGTACTTAAGACAGAGCTCCGTTGCAAAGCATACAGCTCGGGGCATTTTTGCACACTTTTGCTACGTGTACTGCAGCTCCGCAGCGTGTACAGAGGGCTGACCGATCAGTCAGACTGACACATTTGTGTGCTATGTGACCCAGTTGGAAGCAACTAAAACATCGGGTAATGGGTGAGTATTCTCTAAGACGGCAGATAGACCACCCTATCACTTTGCCCAATTTTAGTGCAACTTTAGCGTCTTGAGCGCGCAGACAAATAAGAGCTATTTGTGTGCCACTTCGGGTTTTCCTCATATTCTTGACGCTTGATTTCTCCAGGTTTAGGAACGCACACTCTTTTTTTAGTGCCTCGCAGATTTCTTCTGGTGTTGTAATTTCGTCCAAGTCCTTACACACTATTGTGCCGCTATGAGTTTTTGGATGTATCAGCGTAATTTCACCCACCGCTCCCTATAAGACGGTTTGGAATGATTCGGCTCTCTTGTCCGCTTGATATTTTAGCTCAATCAGTAGGTCTGCTTCATTGTTTTTCGTATGTATGACACGTTTGATCGCAACTCTTCAAGACCGCTGTCGCTTTTTATCTTCCGGAGAATATCCGCATACGATGCACCTTCCTTTTTCGTTATTATGATGGCGTCCGGTTTCGCTCTTATTTTCTTTTGTATCGGCTTTCCATTTTTAACTACATCCACCTATTTTTCGCATACGTTATGTTGTCCCGTAATATATATTACTTTCTTGACCTCACTGGTCATTTATTGCACATTTTCAATAGCCTTTTTTGGCTTTTTTGTGGGGGGTAGTTCTCCCGATGCTTCTCGCAGCCCCTTTGGGGTGTTCAGCTCTTTGGAGATATGAGAAAGCTGTGTTGCTTTCTCAGCCATAATTTTCTTCTCCGGTTTCTCGGCTTTGTTATATAAGCTCATTATGGTACTCAATAAATCACGCATAGCCTGGTTTACGTGCCTTTGACCAGCCATCATATTTTCCAACTCTTTTATTTTGCAACCCAGCTTTCTAAAGTAGTTGGACGATTCATTTTTTAGTGATTTCTCTTCACTTTTGCTTGTCGGGTCAGCAGTTTCGTCACTAAATGTTGATCCAGCAGCGGTGGGTTTCTCATTTCGGCCACTGGGGGGCGTTCTCAGAATTTTAGAATTCCTCCGAAAAGGATTCTCTGGTGTACGCCCCATACTATTCTCAGAGGCCATACCTCAGTGAGAAAATAGTTGGGTACACCTGTCAATGAGTACGTTCAGTCACTGCTGCTAAAACATAATTTATATTATAAATGGTTGATAATGCCTAAACCAAGAGCAAAACCAAAAGGAGAAAAAAGCGAAAAAGCGAAAACGAAGAACAGCTGATTGATCAAAACAAAGCGGCAAATTAAAAAATAAGCGCACGTTTGATTCGCTGTTAGTAGGGGAAATAATAAAAATATAACTAAGAAAATTTAGAAATTTGCCACGAAGGAGCAGGTATTTGGAAATAAATTTTTGTTTAAATTTAATTGTACTTATCAGTTTCTTTAGGTTTTGTATTCACTTGGATCGTCCGGAATTCCGACAAGTCCTAAGCCAAATCAAGCGCGATTTCACTACGAAAAACACTAGCATTATTTCATAGATAATCCAAAAGCTCAAAATAAATACATCCCCCTCACTCAACACTAATAACACATCTTAAATATGTATTATATTTTTATTGCATTCTTCAGATACCAACGCATTGATATTTTGCAGCTATTTCGATTAGTGCATCTAACGCACTTGTACACATATGTATGTACGTAAATACGCTTGATACTTTCTTTATCTGTTGCTTGTGTGCATTAATATTTGGCGTATATATGTTTTGTATAGAAATATTAGTATTATGTATACTCTAATTTATGAGTTTTCTTTTATATGCAATGATTTTCACACTTTTATGAGTAAATCTCATATTACAATTTTGTTGCTTACCATTGTGATTGACATTTAGTGGACTGTATATACTTTTTATTTAATTTATTGCTTACTACACATGTGTATTTTTATGTATTAATGTATTTGTGTCAAATATATAATACTTTTATACTTTTTGGTGAAATCCCAGAAGAAATTAATATAACGGGGTACCACTTTGCACGAATAATCTATTGTGCCACCTCATGATCAAAATTTGTTTAAATCTTATAAAAACTGTTCAAACTGAATCGGACCCCATATACTTAATATAAAGATTTTCGAACTTCTGCGTGACTTCGTACCGTATATAGTGGCCAATTTATGTAGGAGTTATCCTAATGAAAATAAGAGAGCGTGTTTTATTCATAATAGTATATCTTTTCGCCTAAAATAAATCAATTAGAGCGAAAACTTGGCTTATTCACTATACACCTAATATCAGGTTTTTCGAACATTCGACTGACTTTAGTCTATATGACTGGTATTACATCTTAAAGTATATCCCTGGCTTTGACTCAAGCAATTTACAACAGTATAAAATGTTCAGTTGCACTCGAACTTAGACCTTTCTTACTTGTTTTCATACTCTCGCAACAAAGTTGCTAAGGAGAGTAGGTATTATAGTTTTGTTCACATAATGGTTGTTTGTAAGTCCTAAAACTAAAAGAGTCAGATATAGGGTTATATATACCAAAGTGATCAGGGTGATGAGTAGGCGTGGCCCCCCCTACTAAGTTTTTTGTACATATCTCGGAAACTACTATAGCTTTGTCAACCAAACTCTGCAGAGTTGTTTCCTTCATGCATTTCCATATACAGTTCAAAAATGGAAGAAATCGGATAATAACCACGCCCACCTCCCATACAAAGGTTATGTTGAAAATCACTAAAAGTGCGTTAACCGACTAACAAAAAACGTCAGAAACACTAAATTTTACGGAAGAAATGGCAGAAGGAAGCTGAACCAAGGCTTTTTTTAAAAATTGAAAATGGGCGTGGCGTCGCCCACTTATGGACCAAAAACCATATTCGGTATATAATATTTTCTTAACACCCTGATGACATGCACGAAATATGGGTGAAATCGGTTCACATCCACGCCTTCTTCCAATGTAACGCTATTTTGAATTCCATCTGATGCCTTCTCTGCATAATACTTACATATAAATGAAAATACAATTCAATACTCAAAGTACACAAATTGATCTAATCTAATTAATTTTACAGCAAAATAAAAAAATATGTAAATGACGGATAATGAAATTTCGATTATCACTTTATCATGCGAGAATATAAAATGTTCGGTGACACCCGAACTTAGCCCTTCCTTACTTGCTTTTTTTATTTATAATAAATCAAATATGTTTGGCTGAGAACTTTTTGTCATTTTTCCGCTAGAGCCATTATTTCATCAGTGCAAAACTTTCTGTTTTCTCGGCGATAAACTACGGCAATTTTCACATACTTTTCTTGAAGCCAACTTTACTCCATTGGAGTTCTGCATTGACCGAAACAAATGGTAGTTCGATGGTGCGAGGTCAGGGCTATATGGTGGATATATCAAAACTTCCCAGCCGAGATCTCCCAGTTTTTGCCGAATCATCAAAGATGTGTGTGGTCCAGCGTTATCCTGACGGAAGACTTGGTGTTTTTCTAGATTGCTTGCTTCAATCTCATCAGTTGTTGACAGTAAAATGTATAATCAAACGTTCGATTAGGCTGTGGCAGCTCATAGTGGATGATTCCTTTTCAATATCACTAAACACTCAACATAACCTCTCGAGACGTCAATCTCGGCTTTGGGACCATGTGTTGAGCTCACATTTGGATCATGATCTTTTCCGCACATTATTGTCGTATTTGATCCACTTTTTGTCTGCTGTTTCCATTCTCCTTAGTAATGATAAGATTTCATTTCGTTTCAGCAAAGAATCGCAAATGTTAATTCGGTCCATTAAATTTTTCACAGATTTTCCATAATTTCATCGACTTTTTCAACGACAGGTCTCTAGAACAGAAGCGAGCGAAACATTTTTGTGCTACATGAACTGATACAGCATCGTCTCCGTTAATTTCACAAATTTCATTGGTGGCTTCCGTGGCATTCTTCCCATTTTTATCTACACTAATATTATAAAAAAGAAAGATTTGTATCTATTTTTGTATATTTGTATGTTTGTAATGAATAGGCTCAAAAAGTACTGGGCCGATTTAAAAAATTTCTTTCACCAATAGAATGCTACATTCTTCCAATTTGACATCGGCTACATATCATTGAGAAAAAAAAAAAATTAGGATTCGTTGGTAAAATTTGAACAATATAACCGAAGGTGCAGAAAAATTAGTCTTAAAATTTCTTTCGTCGAATGCGCTGCCGAAATTATTAGCGATAGAAGAAAATAATGTCTACAAAAAACTCCGCGGTAGCATATGTATGCCCAACTATTGTAGTTATGTCACTACAAAAACTTTTCATTTTTACATTAATGAAAATGCTAACCAAATTCAAACCATGCTATTTATGTGTTTATATTAATCCTTATCCAAATAAATTATTTTATGGTCAAGACCATTTCACTACCTATAAAATAGTTTTTAAATTATTTAAATTGGACTTTCCATTCCGCCATAGCGCCGTGGCCGTTGTTTGCGATGCAGTCTGAAAAGCGCGCCGGGCCAGAGAATGTAAAGTATAGAGAAGGTGCAAATTGAATTATGTATGATGTTCGATTTGGCGACTAACAGAGCCGATAGAATCAAAGTAAGGAATTCGAAATTGTCGCTGCTATTTAGCAGAATTGAGTACGTGCAGTGGCAAAAATATATGTAAAACGACTGAATTCATGCCAGAATAAATAAAGAGGAATGCTTTGAAGAAAAATATACAAAGCATTCTCTGAGTCACATATGCGTGATTATTTTGTATTATATGAACCATTGTTTTCTGGAAAATGGTAAAAATTTTAATTATTTTTACAAAATCGGGAAAAATTAGGAAACGTTATTTTAATTTTATTTTTCTTTAATTTAATTTTTTAGTTTTTAAATAAATTAATATTTCAATTAATTATATTTATATCGACTATTAAAAAGTGAAGAAGAAAATTGAGGACCTTCATGAAATATGCATATTCACATTATTTCGTTGTCATTTTCATATTTGTACCAATAGAATTTCTATGCCACATGAATATGTACATGGGCCATTCCATCAATTGGCCACATGGTTTTGTACCCGTGGTTCTCCGATTTTGACGAAACTTTAGAATATCATAATGTAGACTAAAATACTAAGAATATCTGTAAACTTTTTAGTGGCCAAAGTTGCTCCATTGTTTTTTGGCGCGCACTTCAAATTGAGATAAAAAAAAAAATGACTTTTTCTTTTATTTTTTAACGACTTCAAAATTGAGTGAAAAAAATTTTGAAGTTGTCCATTTTTATGTAAAAAAATCTCAGCTTTCTGATAAAAATATTTTCAAAATCCAAAAAAAATTTAAAAATCCAAAAAAACTATGTTTTTTTCCAAAAATCCCGCTTTTTGTGCTCTTCCCCCACTTCTTTTTTTCAAAATTGACATTTTTATTCGATTCCACGTTAAATTTTACATAAGAATCAGTTTTCAAAAATATGGGACTCTGATCCCATGAACAGCAAAAAAATTCAAATTTGACGCTCAAAATCCAAAAAAAAACATTATTTTCCAAAAAATCCGGTTTTTTGTGCTCTTCCCCCACTTTTTTTTCAAAATTGACATTTTTATTCGATTCCTCGTTAAATTTTACATAAGAATCAGTGTTCATAAATAAGGGACTCTGATCCCATGAACAGCAAAAAAAATGCAAAGTTGTCGCTATACGGCGCATACTTTTATGAATGAAGACAGTGATTTCTTCTTAATTCAAGTCTAAGAATACAATTTACACATTTACCTCTTTCACACAACCTTCTAAGCGGACACACTGCGCAGTATAGCGACAACTTTGAAGTTTTTTTGCTGTTCATGGGATTAGAGTCCCATATTTTTGAAAACTGATTCTTATGTAAAATTTAACGAGGAATCGAATAAAAATGTCAATTTTGAAAAAAAAGTGGGGGAAGAGCACAAAAAACCGGATTTTTTTGGAAAATAATGTTTTTTTTTGGATTTTGAGCGTCAAATTTGAATTTTTTTGCTGTTCATGGGATCAGAGTCCCATATTTTTGAAAACCGCTTCTTATGTAAAATTTAACGAGGAATCGAATAAAGATGTCAATTTTGAAAAAAAGTGGGGGAGGAGCACAAAAAGCGGGATTTTTGGAAAAAACATAGTTTTTTTGGATTTTGAAATTTTTTTTTGGATTTTGAAAATATTTTTATCAGAAAGCTGAGATTTTTTTACATAAAAATGGACAACTTCAAAATTTTTTTCACTCAATTTTGAAGTCGTTAAAAAATAAAGGAAAAAGTCATTTTTTTGTTTGATCTCAATTTGAAGTGCGCGCCAAAAAACAATGGAGCAACTTTGGCCACTAAAAAGTTTACAGATATTCTTATTTTAGTCTATATTATGATATTCTAAAGTTTCGTCAAAATCGGAGAACCACGGGTACAAAACCATGTCGCCAATTGATGGAATGGCCCACATACAGTATACTCTCGAAAAGTAAATTCTCAGAAAGTAAATAATCGCGGAAAAGTTAATCACCTTTAAGATTACACATGCACCTCGAAAAAGTAAATTTTTTAAGTAAAGTAAGTAAATTTTTTAATTTACTTTTCAGAGAGTGCGACAAAAAATTTGAAACGAAGCAAGCAGCGTTTTTTAGGTGTTGCAAAAACACTTACTCTCTTGTTTATCGCGTCTTTTTAGGAAATAAACTCTCCTACTTTGAGATATGTACATATGTACTTACCATTTTAGTTCCTCATTTGTTAGTGCTACAATTTTTTTGTTTTGCTATTGCCTTACATATGTACATACCTACATATTTCAATATGTAACGATGCTTCGTTAAAATTCCTTTTTTTTTGCATTTTTGACTGAAAATGTAGGTAACCCTAAATAATATTGTATTTGCACTTTTTATTGAGTATCGCGTCACTTGTTTTACATGCTGTAGTTATTATTGATGCATCACTTGACAAGAATAGTTATTACGCAAATTTTAAGTCTTAAAAAATGTCAAAAAAGCAAAATTTAAAACAAACAAGATTGAACTTAGTTAAAAAACAGAGATCATTGCAAAAATTGACAAAAGTGTAAGTGGTAAACGGTTGGCATTTGATTATGGTGTTTGTGAAGCAACAATAACAAAAATTAAGAAGAAGAGATTTGAAATTTTAGAAGCAGTTTCAAATTCATATGGCGATTTATACAGGAAAACACTGTATAAACCAGAATTTATTGAGCTGGAACAAAAAATTTATGATTGGTTTTTGATGCAAAGACAACGCAATTGTAATGTTAATGGCGCAATGTTGAAATCAATTGCTAAGACGGAGTTTGCAAGACTTTACCAACAAAAACAGTTCTCTGCAAGTGATGGATGGCTGACAAACTTTAAGAAACGATATGGGATTCGCAATCTTAAATTTGTGGTGAAATACTTTCGAGTGACGCAACAGAAATAACTGCTTTTATTCACAAGTTACGGGCCACAATGGATGAAATGGGGATAACCGAGGCACAGTTATACAATGCGGATGAGTCTGCTCTCTTTTACCATATGCTGCCAGATCGCATATTCGTAGCAGCAACTGAAAAGACTGCACCTGGCCGAAAAATACTAAAAGAAAGGACATTTATGCTGTGTGCGAATGCCGATGGATCCCACAAATTGAAACCCTTGCTGATTGGTAAATCTGCAAATCCACGTTGTTTTTTCGGATTCAACAATCCATTGGAATACGTAAATTCTAACAAAGCGTGGATGAATTCCCAACTGTTTTCTGAATGGTTTCACAATTCGTTTACTAAACAGGTAAATAATAATTATAAATTTTACTTTGCTTTGTTAATTTTCTAAAATACTGTATGTTAACAATATTGCAGGTTCGTACTTTTTGCTCTGAAAATAATTTACCACATAAGGCATTGTTGCTAGTTGACAATTGTAGAGCTCATAAGCCAATTGAACTGCTAAAGTCTGATGACGGTAACATTGTAACAATGCTTCTACCACCGAATGTGACAGCGGTACTACAGCCAATGGATCAAAATTCGATAAGACTAGTTAAATTGGGCTACAGAAGCAAACTTTTATGCAACATTATTGCACACGAACATTTGACCATTGCATTAACATTAAAGCAGCATTCCATTCGTGATGCAATAATGTTGCTAAAGTTGGCTTGGGACGAATTGCCACAAACCGTCTTGATCAACGCTTGGAACAAAATAAGAAAGTGGGATGATAATGAGTACGATGAGGAAGATAATTTTCCATTGGCTCAACTTATTGAAACGAGTGTGAATGACGAATACGCTCAATTACTCCAGGAAGTGTCATTATTGTTGGAGAGGGCGGGTAATAACACTGTAATTGATAGTGAGGACATTGAAAACTGGAATGACGACAAAGAAACTGCTGATGAAATAGAAATTTTGTCAGACACTTCAGATGGAGAAGAAGTCAGCCAGGAACCCAGCCAGGAATTGCGGAAGCAATACAAAACGTAAACAACTTGATCCACTGGTTTAAAAATGAAAACGATGCAAATCAGGTGTCAGACTTTTTGAATTGTCGTACAAAAATGGTCAGACAATATATTGCAAAAGAAAAAAACAAAAGAATATTCAAGATTTTTTCTCTTCATAGTAAATACATATGTATGTATGTAAATGTAAATATGTTTTTCATGTAAATCCATATGTTTTATTGAAGCAAATAAAAGAATAATTTTTTTAAGTTTAAAAATGCATTTAATATTATAAAAACATAATTTATATATGTATATATTTGGAAAAGTAAATTATTCGAAAAAGTTAATTACCCAAAATACCAATCGATTTACTTTTCGAGAGTATACTGTACATTATTTCTTTGGCACATTTGTCTGTATGTTTGCGAAAGCAAATGCGAGCCATATACATATGTACAAAAATTCATACTAACAAGTGTCGCACGCTTCTTTCGCATCTCCGTTGTCACGGTCAACCAGTGGCCGAAACTTGCGTTTTGTCAAAGAGTCAAGTGCTGAACACATTGCCTATTGACAGCTTCGCCTAAAAACTAGCTTGCATACATATCGACACAGATTTTTGCGAGTCACGGAAAATTATTTTTGATGAATTCTTCTAAATATAAATATATATTTATATATTAATATACTTCCATACATACATACATATATATAATGCATTTACAAGCAATGCATTTCTAATAGTAATAAAAATGCATGGGGACACAAGTCATAAATTTACAGAACAGATAACATTAAACACACACACACATGTATTAAATTGTACATTTCAAAATAACCCCATGTCAAGCAGCAATAAACAATATGCTGCAATATATACAAACATACACATATACACATATATTTAGTTATTTAAGATAGTTTTAAAATTTGTATATAAGCAAGACAAAAACGAAATAAAATCAGAATGAAATATTCTCAGCTCGACTAAAGACTTTTTTGAAATCCCCCTACGGTAAGGTAGACAAAAATCTTTGTTGGGTATTAACAATCGATAACTCCTTTGTTGCCACTTTTCTGACTTCTTTCTGTGAAGAAGCATCAGAAAGTTGTTCAATTTATGATTTTTAGCTTTTGCCATTATCGCGAAAAGACGTTTGTAGGCAAAGGCATGCTCGGGGAGATGTTACGGCGTCTATTTTTATGAATGAAGCGAGGTCGCTTGTAAAATTTGCGTCTGCGTTTATGAACGAAATTTACTACATTTGGACTTCGCCAATTCGGCTGCCAAATTGACTTTTGATGCTTCTGCTATTTGAGCAATTGTTGTTTTTGCAGAACAATGCTTAAATGTTTTGTTGGTGACATATTCACATGTGTACGCATATGTACGAGTATGTAAGCATGCTTGTGCATTATTAGTTCGGAAGTGTATACAAATATGTATATGTATGTACATATAAGTATATAAGTTAAATTATATTTTTATAATTTTTATTTTTAAAAAACAAGTGGACTCGCGTCCACTGTCTTTATTCTTTATTGACCGTCTTCTTTTACAAACCAATAAAATCTAAATTACAATAATATTCTTAACTTTAATGAAACCTATTTCTGCACACAAGTCACGTTGCACTTGCATGTGCAATATTTGTTGATTTGCCGAATTACTCCGTTTATTATTTATTATTCCTAGCGATCTCAGCTTTCCCAAGAATTGCCGAATTGCAGTAGTAAGGTTCGTTGATCGAAGCGCTCCAAATTTATTTGGTGTCAGCAGTTTATGCGGATGCGCGTACAAAGTTGGGTAACTATTATAGCCAATTTGTTTTTGTCAATTGGCATAGCTTTTATGAGCTGTTGTGTTAACTCTTCCCCCTTTAAGCATGATCGTCCTCGATCATCAATAGAATGGCAAGTCGTTGAAGTTTACGTAACTTGGCTTGTTGAATTTGTCGTTTGGTGGACTTACTGGAAGGTTTTCAATTGTGACTTCTTTTCCGACATATTCAATCTTTATTGATCTACGTTTATAAAGTGCAATGCACATGCATGAAAAAACTACCATAACTGTTGTTGTAGGAGTTCCAATAGAAAGCGTTGTGATTTTTAGGAAATCCATTCGTCTGGTGTTGTTGATGTGCAATTCATTTAGCATTTCTAGTGATAAAAGCTTGATGTGATTCTTTTCGTCTGGCGTAAGTTGTAAGACTGTGGGTATGGCTTCGAAAGTATTGTTTTAAAATTTCTATATGTCTGGTTTTTGACGTCTATCGTAGCATTATAGAATTTAATAACGTGTGTCCCATTTGTCATCTGAGGCGTTCTGTTTAAATTTATTATACCATTAAAATTGTTTAATAGTAGTATTCCTGGTTGTATTTCTTCAATTGTAGGAATAGCGTGACTCGTGATTGTGGTGCAGGTAGAATTTAAACTATTTATTATTGTAGGTAAACATGTATCTTCACTTAAATCTACTAAACATTTTTTTTTTTTTTCAAATTGTTACATTATTATATTTTTCACATAGTTTCTCAACTCCATATATTGAATTTTTTCCTTTAATTATTTCTTTAAATTTAATATTTATTGCAATATTTTTTGACTTCTTAATTGCCCTTATAATTATTCTTCTAAATATTTCGCTATTTGTAAGCGGTATTTTTATCATATAAATTATTAACATTTCTTTACTTCTTACGTTTATTTTTGAAAATTCTAACGCTTCTTCTGCGTTGTTAAATGGTATTTGTTCTTCTCTTAATTTTTCTAATGCAGTTTTTATTTCTTCTTTATTTAGTAATAATGTATTTAAAACATTTATTTTCACCCATTGAATGGCATAGTTTACATTAACTAATTCTTCTTTTATTAACCTAATCTTACTTCGTAAATCAATTATAATTTCATTTATTATACTATCGTCTTTTCTTATTGAATTTGAAATTAAATTCATTACATTTGATATATTGTTAATTCTGTTAGTAAATAGTTAATTTATTATTACTTGTTTGTTATTATTTTGGTTTAGGTTCAAAAGATTCTTATTAATGATTTCGAGGTCGTCATGGTCTGGTGATCCTGCCAGATATTTCCATGCGGTGCCTAATATATTTACTGACTTTCTAATTCGGGATGTTTTAGTGGGTTTAAGTGTATCGAGGATTTCAAGGGTTTGATTTATTTCATGTTTAAGGATTGTGCGAAGTAAAGTGTCTTTTGGGATTTTGTCCGTTATATGGTCCTGTATGTCTGTCAAAAGTTGTTCGTACTTGTTGATGTCAATTATATGGATTAGTCTAAATGTTCCGTCCTGAATTTTAGCTAGTCCGTTATTTATTGTCACTAGGTAAGAGTTTGTGTAGTCCAAAATCTCTATGCCAGCGAGACTGGCCGTAATAGTAGTCAAGAGGAGTATGCATCTAATGGTGTCCATTTTTCCTGAAAGTAGATGTTAGTTATTTTTTATTAGTCCTTTATGATCTATTCTTCCTGATGCTGTTTTAACTGTGGTTCTCATATTTTCGGAAACTGTTTCTTTTTTATATTTTGAAGTTAATTTTGATCCTAATCTGTTAGTTATTTTAACATAAATAATTTCTCCTGGGCTATAGTCCTTGTGTTCTGATCTATTTTTATTATGGTATGAAAGATCTCTTTCTTGTTTTTCCTTCAGAAGAGTAATATTTTTTTGTCGTTCTTTTTCTATTTGTTTTGGGTCAGAGCGTATCCTGTTCGAGAAAAATATGTCTACGGGTTTGTTTTTTGTCGTTGAGTGAATGGATGAATTGTATTCTTGAACTGATTTAAATAATAATTCTTCAAATGGCATACCTGTGGAGTTAGCTTTGATACATCTCATTATTTCGGAAAGAGTGTTGTGAAACCTTTCTACTTGTCCATTACTGGTGCTGCTGTAAGGAGGTGGGGCGTAGACATTTATAGACATTTGGTATTTGAGAAGGGTAGATATAGAAGCAGAATTTAGTGATTTCTCATTGTCTATTACAACGAGTTTTGGTATTCCGAAAGCAATCATTAATTCTCTTATTGGGTCCTTTATATGTTCTATTGCTCTTGATGAAATAATTTTAACCTGTGCATACTTTGAAAATTTATCTAAAGCTGTGAGGATGAGATTCTTCTGTGTGGAATAGATGTCAACGTGGACGATTTCTCCTGGGACCTGTGGAATAGGAGTTTCTTGGATTTGGGGTTTCGGTGGATGTCTGCCATATTTCTGTTCATGACAGCTAGAACACTGTTTGGCGATTTTTTCAATTTTGGAATGCATACTTGGAAAATAGTATTTTCGTAAAATTTGAGATTTATTCTCTCTACTGTTTCTATGTGCTCTTTTATGTTCTTGAATGATAATTTGCTCTTGTTCGGTTGCGGATGCGATATCTTTGAGAAACGTTTGCGTATAGCGGATTTTAGTGTTACTGAAGTGAAGTGGGTATATTTCCTGTATCTTGCCCATTAGAGTTTCTGTCGTGTGTAGTCCGTTGATAAGTGCTGGGTCTAAGTACCGTTTGAATATGTCAATGATGTCTTATGTAGAATAGTTTTGTTTTGTAATTATGTGTCTATGAAAAGTAGGGAATGGTATTTGAAAGGTGTAACTGTTCTCGTTGCCAAATAATAGGAAGAGTTGATTTTTAAAAGCATTAATAGGGGCTTCTGTAGCTGGAATAAGGAGATGAGAAGAGCTGTCGTTACTGTGGTCAGTGGTTGTAAGAACATTAATGTCAGTCTGTGGAGGTCTCGATAAGGCATCTGCTACGACGTTTGTTCTTCCTGGCTTATACTTCATTTCGTAGTTGTATTCCTCAAGGATACACTTCCATCTCTTCATTTTGCCGTTGTGGTTTTTGTTGCTCAACGCAAAGGTGAACGGTTGATGATCTGTGAAGATTACAACTTTCGCTGATCCGTATAAATAGTTTCGGAGTGATGTAAGAGCCCAAATAATAGCCAGCATTTCTTTTTCGTTTGCGGCATAGCTCTCTTCGGTTTTGTTTAATGATCGGGATATAAAGGTGATAGGTTTACCTGTTTGCTCGAGGACGGCTCCTATGGCATAGTTGGATGCGTCGGTAGTAAGATGAAATTCTTGAAATATGGATATGATAGGATACCTTCTTTTGATATTAGGGAAGATTAAATTTTGCTGAAGGATTCTAAGGCGTATTTATCAAACACTATTGGCTTTTTACTGGAGGCGGTTTTGGACATGCGTCCATCTTCCCCCCTTAAAAGCGAGGTCAGAGGTTTCGCTAACTTGGCGTAATCTCTGATGAAGCGTCGGTAATAGCCTGATAGGCCAAGGAAATACCTCAAGTCTTTCAGTGTTTTTGGGCACGGAAATTCTTGGATTGCCTTTACTTTGGCGGGATTGGTTTTTATTCCTGTAGGTGAAATGATGAAGCCTAGAAATTCGACTTCCTTGCGGAAAAACTCGCACTTGTCTAATTGGACCTTCATGTTTGCATTTTGTAGCGTATGAAATATTGTTTCGACATTATGAAGGCGACGGAAAAATACTTATTTTAGAATTGACAAATATTGTATATCGACAACAGTTATGTTGCTACTTGTCTCACTTTTTCTTAGAACAAACAGAAGATGTTCAATTTATGATTTTTAGCTTTTGCCATCGTCGCGAAAAGACGCTTGTAGGCAAAGGCATGCTCGGGGAGATGTTACGGCGTCTATTTTTATGAATGAAGCGAGGTCGCTTGTAAAATTTGCGTCTGCGTTTATGAACGAAATTTACTACATTTGGACTTCGCCAATTCGGCTGCCAAATTGACTTTTGATGCTTCTGCTATTTGAGCAATTGTTGTTTTTGCAGAACAATGCTTAAATGTTTTGTTGGTGACATATTCACATGTGTACGCATATGTACGAGTATGTAAGCATGCTTGTGCATTATTAGTTCGGAAGTGTATACAAATATGTATATGTATGTACATATAAGTATATAAGTTAAATTATATTTTTATAATTTTTATTTTTAAAAAAACAAGTGGACTCGCGTCCACTGTCTTTATTCTTTATTGACCGTCTTCTTTTACAAACGAATAAAATCTAAATTACAATAATATTCTTAACTTTAATGAAACCTAATTCTGCACACAAGTCACGTTGCACTTGCATGTGCAATATTTGTTGATTTGCCGAATTACTCCGTTTATTATTTATTGTTCCTAGCGATCTCAGCTTTCCCAAGAATTGCCGAATTGCAGTAGTAAGGTTCGTTGATCGAAGCGCTCCAATTTTATTTGGTGTCATCAGTTTATGCGGATGCGCGTGCAAAGTTGGGTAACTATTTTAGCCAATTTGTTTTTGTCAATGGCATAGCTTTTATGAGCTGTTGTGTTAACTTATATGAATAAGCAGATTAATGCGTGCACATGTAATATGTATAAGTGATAAAATCATGATTTGATTTTCTGAACGCGCACATGCGTATACATATGAGCAAATAATAAGATTAATATGATAGCCGATATATGTACATATGTATTTATTAATGTTGTGATAAATTCAATTTCTATTACTACTATTAGTATAGTATATTATGTAAAAATCAAATAAAATTATTAAATATTCGAGTCCAAATTGACTGTAAATAGTACTATGCATGCATTCATACAAAATTATACACATATTATAATTATATGTACATGCCAATATGGAAATGCCGACGGCAAAATGCAAAAGCATACATATTTGCATTCCTTCCGAAAGCAAAAATTGAAGCATGAAAATATCACAATGCTGTTGTTGGG
This sequence comes from Bactrocera correcta, assembly GCA_027475135.1. Classification (NCBI taxonomy): domain Eukaryota; kingdom Metazoa; phylum Arthropoda; class Insecta; order Diptera; family Tephritidae; genus Bactrocera; species Bactrocera correcta. Next base: position 40,389,484 of record CM050322.1, on the reverse strand, counting down.
AGTATCATAAGGAGCATGCATACATATATCTTTAAATTCTTGGGTATGTGAGACAGAGAACACAATAAAAAATTTGTTTATGTTATCTGTGTGAGAGGTGTGCTTTGTACACATTTTTTGCTGTCAAAAGTGAAGCAAAATATAAACAAGCAAAACGAAATTCTTCGTTAGGAGTGTAGTCATGGGCATGCATACATATATATCTGTCTCATCATATTCTCTGCTTCGGCATATATGCCAAATGCCGTAAATACATATATTTATTTCTCTTCATATTCTCGGTTAGAATATGTGAGAAAATTTTAAAAAATGTTAAAATTGTGAGGCGAATTCCGACCTGCAATGTTAACAAATGCTATCTCACAACGCAGGGTTGCTAATTTCGATATACTGCAGCAATTATCAACTTTTATAATTCAATCTGTTCAATATGTTTGAAATTTTCTTAAAATAACTCAAAATCAGAGTCGAATGCTATTATTTATAAATATAATAATAATATAATAGTTTGTTTTCAGTCGTAGTATTTTATATTGTAAAAAATTGTAATTGAAAACATAGATGTGCTCAAAACTATATACATATGAGTATTGGGCAATGACAACATTGTTCAAATGAAAACAAACAAAGGTGGCTGATTTCTGCGTTTTTCCCGAAGGAAGGAAGGCAGTAGCGTTTTTCACTGGTTCTGCTATAAGTCGGCTCCTTACGCAGCGAACGCTACCGATATTAAACGTTTAGATTTTTTGCATAGAACACATTTCAGATAGAGCACATTTTCTTTCTATCGATTAGGAGTTATTTGCAAAACTGCGCATAAATTACTTGATTAAACCTTGACAGTTTACTTTTATAGCGGTGTCACACTCTTTTTAAAGCACCTATTTAAGTATTGTATGTATTTTTGAAACGAAGTTTCTTACGGTAAAACCGTAAGAAAAAGACTGTAAGATCGCTAATTACAGCCTATCTTTATTTTTTGCAAAATAATTAGGCATGAAAATCTGTAACATTATTGTGTATGTAAATTAGTTTTGGGTGAGAATTGTGCTTGCACTAAGTGCGTTTATGGGAAGTTGAATTGTTGCATATTTTTTGGCGCAGGTTGGTTAATGGTTTGAGTTTTTGTTATAATGCTCAAAATGTAGTATTTCACTTTTATTTTAGCGAAGAAGAATTTTTGGGAGTTCCGTACGGCAGACTTAGAGAGAGAGTAAATCCGTAAGAAAAAGTCCGTAATAAAAAAGTATTAATTGCATACTTTTAAGCGGGCTCTAAGTGTTCACCCCCCTGAACATTTCTTCATAAGCTTTGGAGCTTTGAATTTCCTTTCCTTTCCTTTCCTTAAAAAGTACAATTAATTGAAAACAATACATAATGGAACGAAGTTCCTTACGACAGGTTTGGAGGGAGACAGGGATTTTGCTGCGGGACCTAACTGAAAAAAAGGGATAGTAAAACCGTAAGAAAAAGACCGTAAGCTCTTCGAGCTCAAAAAGCTATTTATAAGTACCTTTGTTTGAGACCCAGGATCTTAGCCCCTGTCACAAAGACTCCAGAAAGCGGTTTGTTTCCGGTGTAGAAAAAATTAATGAAATAATGACGCTTCCCTCTTTATCTCATCTTTATCGACTTCCAAGAGGCGTCAATACACTTCATAATCTGGAATGTATTCGATAATAGAGTGGTCCCCTTGAAATTAATTGATTTAGTAAGACAGTCTAATCTGATGTGGGTTAACGAACTTTTTAAGAAAAAGATTACATTGAATAAAACCACCTATACGATGGTAGAGAGTCTTCTTTATAGACTTGTCTAGGTCCAGAACGAACCATATCCCAAAATTTAAGTTTTTATAATTTAAAAAAAAAAAACACCGAACAGTTATAAATGTGGTAGTTTCAGATTGTTGCGAGGATTAAAATCATTTGTATGGGCACGTCCCAATCTTTTGAGACCACACATTATCAGCTGGTATTTTTTATACTCTTGCAACCAGTTACTACAGAGTATTATAGTTTCGTTCACCTAACGTTTGTACGTATCCCCTAAAACTAAGCGAGATAGATATAGGGTTATATATATGTATATAAACGATCTGGACGAAGAGAAAAGTTGAATTTCGGTTGACTGTCTGTCCGAACACAAATCGCCACTAAAATTTATAAAGTTCCATAACTAAGTGCTCAATTAAGATATGAAGCTGTAATCACAAGGAATGACAGTAGCTAAGGGCACCTGTGGGCACAACCTTTTGAAAAAGTGGGCGTAGCCCCGCCGTCTAATAATGTACATAGCTTTTAAACCATTTAAGCTACAACAACCAAATTTGCTGTATACCAAAACCAAATTTAAAGTATAAATCTTATAAGAACTTTTACCGACCAAAAGTGAAAGAAATCGGTTATTAATCCCGCTCATTTCTACTAAAAGCACGATAAATTAATAACTAAATACGCCAGAGACCACCAGGATGGTATGAGAAAGCTTTATGGGAGCCGGTTTGAAAATTAGACGATGAGTGTGGCACCACCAAATTTTTGTTGTAATCCCATATCTCGGGACTGACTGACCGATTTCGACAAAATTTAGTACGTGGCATTCTTACATTTTTATGTAACATTGTGAAAATGGACGAAATCGGACAAAAACCATGCCTGCTTCCTATATTCCACTTGATTCATTCAGTTTCCAGTACACAAATCAAGTAGCTATGAATATAACTGGATACTACTTTGCACAATTAGTATCTTTAGTGTATGCCACCTTTTGACCAAGAATTGTTTAAATCCAATCAAAACTGTTCAAGCCCCCAGGAAACCGTATATTTAGACCCTGGTACCTATTTTCAGAGTTTGTTACGTATTCTTGCAATGTTAAAATAATAAAAAATTTATATTAAAAATATTAATTTAAATTTTTTTTCTTAAAATTTCTGAATCTAGACTTATATATTCCCTTAGCATCGTATTGGATATAGTAACAGATAAGGCTATACGCGGAACGGGAGGAATAAGCTAGGGTCAAAGTAGAAGTTTCGAAGACCTTTGTAGAGAACTCGGAAATGTGAAATTCTTTTAGTTACTTGGGCAAGTTATAGGAATGCACTTTTGGTTTTTCCAAACTTGACTATTATTTTGTTACTTTAGTTAATTCATTATTTCTTAAAATACTAAATTTTCTTAATACTTATGTATGTATCTGTACTTAAATAAAAACTAATCAGCAAACTTTTTTGCAAATTGTATCGATTCTACATTAGCCGAAGGAACTTCGTTCCTACCTGGTGTCCCACGACATCCCATTTTTTTTTTATGGAAACTTCTATTCAATAAACTGTTCATATTAAAATCAAATTAATTCTTATTTATTTTACTTGAAAACCAAAACTTTCAAACAATTATACCTAAAAAACAAAGGTCCCAATTATCTCAACAGAGCTCCCTAGCGAGATTAGCAAAGATTCGGTGTGTTGGAGAATCATCTTCAGAATATTCTGATCGACTCGAAAGTCAAAGAGAATATGCATCACAATCACGGGCCAGAGAATCTAGCGCCGAACGCTCGCAGCGACTTGCTTAGAATAGAAAGCGAATCTCGCAAGCTCCCGCAAGGGAAAGTAGCGCCGGTCGTTCGATTCGTCTTGAAAGTCAAAATGTCAGATCGTCAGGGGTTCGCGAAAGACAGTCGAGCGCAGAACGCACGCGACGCCTTGACGAAAATCGAACAAGAATTTTGCAAACACGGGCAAGAGAGTGGAGTGTCGAACGCTCACTACGCCTTGCAGAACAAAATGAACGATTTTCTCTGATTTATGAGCGAGAGTCGAGCGCCGAACGTTCACAACGCCTTGCTTGACTGAGAGCCAGAGACTCACAGGCACGGGCCGGTGACCACTTGCAACGACTTACGGCACAGAGAGAGAGACAACGTGCCGTAGCAATTAGAAGGCGTATTGGGATTTTAGATTACAACAATAAATCGGCATTTAGCTACGATCCACAAATTAACTACGCCGATCAAAACAGCATTCAAATTGGAGCGATGGATAAGATATGCCCTAAATGTTCCGCGAAGAAATGGAGAGACGAAGCAATTGATATGTGTTACGCGGCTAGAAAAGTAATACTTTCCCAGTATCGTAGAGCCTCCAAAACCAATCAAAAGCCTTCTGACGAACAATAGTACACTATCCGCGCATTTTTAAAAAACGCACGTCGTTACAATAATCTGTTTCAGATGACATCATTCGGGGCGAAAGAAATTAGGTAGGGAATTTCATGCCAACCTTTAAGGTAGAGGAACAGGTTTATCACCTCATAGGCAGCCTCCTGTCGCCATCCGGACAAAGCTCACAATTTTTGCAGATATATTTTATTTCCGATGCTGACCACCTATCTTTGCGCTCTAACATGGCTACTATGCTAAAACTGGATTTGATCAATGAATTGCAGACCTCAAGCAGAACACCGAGGCAGATACAACGTGCCTTCCGTCAACGAAGTGGCCGTTCTCTTGGTTGATGAAGACAGAGGCCCAGAGATATAGTGCTGCACGGTAGAGACGGGTAGCTGAAACGAGTGTCGGAATTGAATAGGACTTATGATCCGTTACAATATCCGCTAATGTTCGTATCAGGAGACGACGGATATTACTTAACTATTCCTCAGCAGGATTCCTTAAGAAATAAAACTGTATCATGCATGCAATATTACGCATACCGCTTAATGATTAGGACAAGTCAATTTAATTCGCTGCACTATTACAAGGATTTGTTTAGTCAATATTGTGTGGATATGATGGCAAAGATGATTTCGGAACGATTAAATTTTATAAGGCGAAGCCAACAAAAACTTAGAGCAGATGACTATATTCATCTTAGGGATGCTTTGAACCAAGACGCAAGCGTGAATGCCGCCGACATCGGACAGCGGGTCATCTTACCGTCATCATTTACTGGATGTGCGAGTTTTCTAAACGAAAAGACGCATGATGCTATGTCCTATATGCGCAACCACGGCCGGCCGGATCTATTCGTCACTTTTACGTGCAACCCTGAGTGGGAAGAGATAAAGCAGGAACTTTTCCCCGGCCAACGGTCTTTCGACCGGCATGACATCATTGCTCGAGTATTCCATCTAAAAATGAAAAAAATTATAAAAATATTCACGAGAGACGCGATTTTTGGACCGGTCAAATGTTATATGCTTAGTGTTGAATGACAAAAAAGAGGATTGCTGTATTGTCATATGTTGTTTTGGCTGGAGACAAAAATACAGCCCTATCAGATCGACGAAATAATCGTCGCTGGGCTGCCTAATAAAGACGAAGACCCAGTGTTATTTGACATACTCACAAAAAATATGGTACACGGTACACTCACCATGCATAAAGAATGGCATATGCTCAAAAAAATACCCACGACGATTCATAAATGAGACCCAGACCGGTGAGGACGGATATCCCGTATATCGACGTCGCGACTCCAGCAGCAGAAATGCTCACGACGAAGTGGAAAATTATTTGAACGGACGGTACATTAGTACATCGGAGGCAGTGTGGAGATTGTTAAAGTTTCGTATTCACGATCGACATCCCACCGTTGTACACTTGGCTGTACACTTAGAAAATGGGCAATGGGTATATTTTTCAGCTGAAAATATACAACGTGTAATTGAAAATCCACCAAATCCACGTCGTTTTTTGACCTATGTCGCAGTGATGAATTTGCCAAAACGTTACTCTATCATGAGGTCCCTTCTTATTACACATGGGCCAATAACAAATTCTCAAGAAGGAAACGCGGCCAAGACGTAGTCGGTCATCCCGGTGTAAAAAAAGATGCGGCGTTGGGCCGAGTGTACAGCGTCCATCCTTCTCAATCCGAGCGCTTTTATCTCAGGATATTACTTCATCATGTGCGTGGCCGGATATCGTTCCAAGACTTAAAAACCGTTGATGGCATTGTTAAAGAAACATTCCAAGCTGCTTGCAGAGATTTAGGTTTACTAGAAAAAGACAACCAATGGGAGATGACTTAGAGAGAAGCTTCAGTTTCTGACCACCCGTTAAAGTTGAGAGAGCTGTTTGTAGTCATTTTATTATTTCGTTTCCCCTCTGAACCTCTCAAATTATGGGACACTTTCAAAGACGATTTGTGTGAGGACACTAGACGTGCAGCTCAACAACAAGATCAGGATTGTAACGTACACAACGAAGGCTTGATACAAATAGAAAACAAGCTTTTGGAACTGAACGACAAGCATTTAGCAGATTTTGGCCTTCCCCGAATCGGCAACAAAACATCGTCCATGCGATACCGTGCCGTCCGTATGATATTAACGAGTTGTCTGTATTTATCAACACACATGTACCCAAGTTAGTGGCAGATCAAAAAATAGCATTCGATGCTATAGTACAGAGTGTTAAAAATCACAGCGGTAAAATGTTTTTTTTTGACGCGTCCGGTGGAAAAGACAAACCCTTCCTTGCCAATTTAGTGTTGGCAAAAGTACGTCAATCTGGAAAAAAGCTATCGCAGTGGCATCGACCGGAATTGCTCCAACCCTATTAAATGATAGAAGACCGCTCACTCCACATTTAAATTACCATTGGATGTGTCTTTGGAACAACAATCTGTGTGCTCGATCCACAAAAACGGTCCGCTGGGGCAGCTCTTACAAGACACTTCGCTGGTCATCTGTGACGAGTGCACCATGAGCCACAGGGCGCGCGTGGAAGCCGTGTAGCGCACGCTGAGAGACATCCGAAGCTCAGACCGTATAATGGAGGGCGTGACGTTTGTTTCAGCTGGAGACCTTCGTCAAACATTACCAGTTATAACAAAAGGTACTCGAGCTAACATTATTCGAGCTTGCCTTAAATCATGAACTTTATGGCAATCGATTGAAACTCTTAATCTGCGCACAAATATGAGAGCATATTTAAGTGGCAATGACGATAATAATATCTCACAAAAACTTATAAAACTTGGAGACGGAAAATTACCGTCTCCGGTTACAAACAGTCCCCAGGTATTGTTGGATAACGAATTGGGTCAAATCGTTCAGAGTCTAGAAATTCTTGTGGACACAATATATCCGACATACAAAATCTTACGGAGAGAAATTTCAATTGGCTCTGTTCGAGAGCGATAGTGTCCCCGCGAAATGAATCGGTTAATGAGATTATCAAAATTATTATTGAAAAAGTACCCAGTGAATTTAAATGTTACAAATCTACACAGTATGCAACATCGAAGATACAGTGCACTATCCACAAGAATTTTTAAATTCCCTGAATCCTTCCGGCTTGCCGTCCCACGAACTACAATTAAAGGTAAGCACCCCGTAATGCTGCTGAAGAACCTATGCCCTTCCAGCATGTGCAATGGCACGAGACTTCCTATGATTCTTACGGACTTGCCTATATCTTTTAAGAGGTTACAGTTTCCTCTAAAAACATCATTTGCCCTCACAATAAATAAGTCCCAGGGTCAAACATTTTCGATGGTTGGCATCGACCTAAGAAAATAATGCTTTTCTCATGGACAACTATATGTTGCCCTTTCAGGGATCTCCTGAAAATCAATATATTTTGTTGCCATCTACAAATACCACTGCCAACGTAGTTTACAGTGAAGCTTTAAGATAAAAACTGACAAAAATAAAAGGAAAAAACGTAAATCTATCTTAATATTATATCTGTAAATAATATAAAAGTAAACCTGTAAAATAAAAATACTAAAAATTTAAATTATTAAGTAATACGAGTAATAAGAATGAAAATGATTAATGACAAACCCTTTTTTAATAAAAAATAAAAAGCAAAAAGCAAAAAAACATAAAAAAAATAAATAAAACCAAAATAAAAAGCACAAAACAACAAACCCAAACAAAAAAAAAAAATAATTTTGTATCGACACGAACAAAAATTTCTTTGAAATACCTAGATGCATAGGTAGATACATTTTTAGTTGAAAGTTGTCAACGTTTGATTTATACTGTATATATTTTATTCGACTCTGCTTTTATTCTAATTACTTAAAAAAACATAGTAAAAAGGTATATAAAATCCTATGTAAATATTACTTATTTAAGTGCCCGCCACTTAAACCATCAAAGAAATTGAACATAAATAGACTTACATACAAATATAATTGTGGGATTTTTTTTTTTTAATACAAATAAAATTATTTGTGAAAAAAAGTGTTTTATATCCAAATTTCCAAAAATAAATAATTGTCTAACCCGTGCAAAGTCGGGACGGGCTGCTAGTACTATATATTTTCAACTTTCCCGAATTTAATTTTTTTTTGGTTAAATGCAGCTTAAAATCTTACCTTTCTAGAATTATATAGTACGAAACAATGTGATTGCTAGTACGTCTGCAACGACACTTTTTCAACTATCTAATATATAAAAATTAAACACTGTTTCGTTGTGTGCCTGCATGACGTCAGTACCGCAGCATGGAAAGACGTGAATTGTCCTTTAGTCAAAATTACTGTCATTTTAGCAATATACGTACATATATATTTATACCGTGAACAGGGTATATTAAGTTTGTCACGATGTTTGTAACACCCAGAAGGAAGCGTCGGAGACCCTATAAAGTATATTTATATATATATAAATTATCAGTATGTTGAGCTGAGTCGATTTAGCCATGTCCGTCTGTTTGTCCGTCCGTCTGTCTGTCTGTCTGTATATATACGAACTAGTCCCTCAGTTTTTAAGATATCCTTTTTAAATTTTGCAAACGTCATTTTCTCTGCAAGAAGCTGCTCATTTGTCGGAACGGCCGATATCGGCCCACTATAACATATAGCTGCCATATAAACTGAACGATCGGAATCAAGTTCTTGTATGGAGAACTTTCACATTTGACAAGATATATTCACCAAATTTGGTATGAAATTTTACCTGGGCCTAAAATGTAATCTCCGAGAAAATTGTTCAGATCGGTTAACTATAGCGTATAGCTACCATACAAACTGAGCGATCGGAGTCAAGGGCTTGTATGGAAAACTTTCACATTTGACAAGATATATTCTCGAAATTTGGTATATATTATTTTTTAAGGCAACAATGTAATCTCCGAAGGAATTGTTCAGATCGGTTAACTATAGCATATAGCTGCCATACAAACTGAACGATCGGAATCAAGTTCTTGTATGGACAACTTTCACGTTTGACAAGATATATTCGCGAAATTTGGTATATATTATTTTCTAAGGCAATAATGTCATCTCCGAAGAAATTGTTCAGATCGGTTAACTATAACATATAGCTGCCATACAAACTGAACGATCGGAATCAAGTTCTTGTATGGAGAACTTTCACATTTGACAAGATATATTCACCAAATTTGGTATAGATTATTTTCTAGGGCAAAAATGTAATCTCCGAGAAAATTGTTCAGATCGGTTAACTATAGCATATAGCAAACTGAGCGATCGGAGAACGGAGTACGGAAAAATTTCACATTTGACAAGATATATCACGAAATTTGGTATATATTAGTTTTAAGGCAACAATGTAATCTCTAAAAAAACTTGTTCGGAACGGGTTACTATAGCATAAAATTCGTGAAATATAGTACATGTATAAAGCAAGTAAGCAATGACTAAGTTCATGTGAAAATATTAGCCAGAGGATCGGAATTCAATACACTTTGTATATGTATGCATTATAAAGGATGGGTCATCTAACGTTTTAAATTTGAATTACCTATATTTCGATATTGGAAACGTCAAATACCATTCGGAAAGTGACAGATATTCAGTAAAAAGTCTAAAATTTACGAAATGGGTCGCTCTTCACTAGAAGAAAACTGGGAAATATTGAAAACTTTTTTTAAAGTTCGTTTGACCGAGGATGGTCAATTTTACCGAAAAATCATCTTTTCAGACGAGGCTCATTTCCACCTCGATGGTTATTTTAACAAGCAGAATTGTCGCATTTGGGGCACAGAAAACCCGCACGTAATTGTCGAGAAGCCAATGCACCCATAAGAAATCACTGTATGGTGCGGATTTCGGTCTGGTGGAATCATCGGCCCACTTTTCTTCGAAAATGAAGAAGGAACCGTCGTAGCCATCAATGGGCGATATCGCGCAATGTTAACCGAATTTTTCTTCCAGCAAATAGAGGAGGAAGACTTGGACACCATTTGGTTCCAGCAGGACGGCAAAACGCTACACTCAATCTTTTACGCCCTGTCTTCGAATTTAAAATATTATATGGCCCACCCTATACTTTATATAACTCCTACACTCATCGACATATTCGCCATAATACTTGTTAAAAGAACGAAATTATATAGGGTTGTCAAAAAAGTCTTGCGGTATTTTTATTGAATCAATTCGTGTGGCACCCATACATCGAGCTTCTTAGTGACTCCAAGCTTATAATTATAATTATAACGGTTTGATGACTACTATGCCGGTCTCTTTCGACCAATTCAGCGATTTTATCGCAATTTTCGACGACAGGCCTTCCGGAGCGTGGCGCATCTTCGACCACTTCTACACCAGAACGAAAACGTTGAAACTATCGTTGTGCGGTGGAAATGGAAACTGTATCGAGTCCATAAACTGCACAAATTTTATTGGCGGCTTGAGATGCATTTTTGCCTTTATTGTAGTAGTACTGTAAAATATGCCGTATTTTATCTTTATTTTGCTCCATGTTTTCGACGCTATAACTCACGAACGACTTAAAAAAACGACAATCAATCAAACACTTGTTAGCCCGTGAAATGAGCTTTCCAAAAAGGTATAGCATGATCCGATGCGACAAATAAAACTAGAACTACGCGCTTTCAGCGCCAACTTGCGAAAATACCGCAAGACTTTTTTGACAACCTAATATGCATTATATGGGAGTGGGGGGTAGTATCGTCCCGATTTGATGTTGTTTGCTCATCCCACATACTATTAGTATGCCACACACTCAAAACACTTTACCTGGGTTTCATTAAGGTACCTTACATTCCATCACCAATCATATGGAACAAAGTCATGTGGGTGTTCGAAAATCATAGTAATAGTTATATGGGGTCTGGATCAAGTTTTTCCCCAATTGTACTTCTTGTAAGTGGTTTTTGAGTAAAACATATTCTGTACTTTTCATTGCGATAACTCAAACAATGTAAGTTCGAAAATCTTTATATTAGGTATATACGGGTTCTGGGAAGTATTGACCTGATTCAACCCATTTTTGACACAAAGAATTACAATTATCAGGAAAGGATTTTATTAGAAGTTCATATAATATTTGCGTTGACAAATTTCATTGTTCTATCTTTAGATGTTTAGGAGATATGTAAATTAAACTTATGAGAGAATGGAACCACTCTTTCGAAATTTTTCATCTTGATCATTTATATATACAAAAGGTTTTTCAATAAAAGTGCAACAAACATGTTTTTTCATGAAACAAAAACGGTTTAGGATATTAATGAAATTCTTTATTCCTGTGAAAGTACATTCGATGCCATTATGCTTGGAACTTCACTGTTTTTACATGGCCCGAACAGGCACTCTTGCAAAAAGACAGGCACCGTATCCAATTTTCGACAGTTTTCAAGCATAAATCGGCAGATATTGCTGCAATTTAACTTTCGATATTTTTACGAAGCCCATCAACTGTCTCTGGCTTGTTAGCATAGACCATAGACTTGACTGAGCCCCACAGGAAACAGTTTAACGGCTTTAAGTCTAACACACGAGGTGGCCATTGATTGGGATAACACGTTCTCCAAACTTAGTTTTCAATAAATAGATTGTGGTATTCGCTGTGTGGCTAGTAACGCCATCCTGTTGGAACCACATATTGTTCAAGACTATATCATCTAACTTGGCCCAAAAACATTCGGTTATCATTGAACTGTAGCGATTCCCAATCACACAAACGTACCCATTGACGCCACCGGCCCATAAACCGCACCAAACGGTTTTTACGGGTTACGTATGAATTGCTGCATAACAAAGGCCAAGATCGTTTTGCAGAATTATCCAGAACGACGTCACAGAGATGCCCAAAGTTTCAGAGCGAAGTGTAAGAGATTGATTGGGGTCTTCCTCAATTGATGCGCCAGCGGCAGCAATATTTTTTTGGCACTATGGGCACTTCTTTGTCTCACATGAACAGGAACATTTTTTACTGTACCTGTGGATTCACATTTTTTAAATTAGCGCCCCAGAATATGACGTCCATAAATTGGACTTAGCTTTATGGAAGTTGAGGTCACTGGCTGCGAATTTCAGTATTAAATTTTAATAATTTCGACTCGTTGTTGGATCGTATATGTTACTATAATAAATTGTGAATTACTGTAAAGAAGTGTCGAAAGAGTGGGGAATAATATCACATCGTTTGGTGTCGCTATCGGTCCACTTTTGTTGCGTCTCTATTGAAAAACACGTTATAACCTTTAATCTATCTAGATTAGTTTATGGTGATACGTACAACCGTTAGGTCAATAAAGTTACAATACTTTCACAGGTTGCAAATGTAAAAAATTATAATTCATGTTCATATAAGATTCATTACACTGTGCCCAAATGACATTGTATTTATTTTGAAAATTCTTTATATTCTTCAAAAGCGATTTCGAAACACTGGTTGTAGTCACTTTCCGGGAAGGCCTTCAGTTCCGTCTTCGCTGCGGCTTGAAACTATTCGTATAAAAGCGGTGTCCCCTGATCACAAATTACGAGGGCAGTTAGGATGGTGCATTATCGTGGTGTAAAAACCAAGAATTGTCTTTCCACAATTCCAGCCTTTTTATGCGGATAGCGTTACGCAAACGACGCATAACGTTCAAATAATAATCCTTGTTGACTGTTTGACCGGTTGGAAGGAATTCATAATGCACAACACCACGATAATCGAAGAAAACAGTCAACATGACCTTGATTTTTGAGCGACTTTGGCCCGATTTTTTTGGTCTTGGTCTTTGGGGCTCTTTTGGTACGATATTCGCTCGACTGATCGCTTGTTTCGGGGTCGTAAGCATAGATCCAAGTCTCATCGCCAGTTAGCATCGTTTCACACACTTCAATGCCTTTTTCCCAAAAGGTTCAATGCTTTCGGTACCAGTCGAGATTTGACGCGCTTGAGGCCCAAAACAAAACGATTTAGTTAGTATGTGATTTAGATCTGTCTAAAAAACAGTCTAAGCTTTCGGGGTCTAGAAACGACTGGAATTTACTTGCTTGTGGTACAAAGATTTCTTATTTTCGACGTCGTGACGAGGAAATAAAACCTTATAAAACTTATGAAGGAGGTGATTTAGTCTATTGTAATAACGTTCCTTTTATGATGAATTTATTAAATGTCGAATATGATCCAAGTCACTGGCGACTGTTTATTAACTCTTCAAAAACTAGTTTGAAAGCAAGATTATTGCATAACGGAAACAAACTTCCTTCACTGCCGATTGCTCATGGTTCGAATATGAAAGAGACTTACGAAAATATGAGATTTATACTTGAAAACAATTGAATACGGTAAACACGCTTGAAAAATTTTTGGGGATTTTAAAGTCATTGCACTTTTACTTGTACTACAGTGTGGTTATGCGAAATTTTCTGTTTTATTCGTGAATGGGACAGTAGAGACGAAAAAGTCACTATACAAAGAAAGTATGGCCCAAGCATGAATCACAAACTCCAGGCCATAAAAATCTTAAAAATGATCCTCTAGTGAACCCTGATGACATACTTTTACCACCGTTGCACATAAAGCTTGGCCTGATAAACAATTTTGTAAAAGCTATGCCTAAAGATGGAGATGGATTTTTATATCTAAAAGAGAAACTCAGCGAGGCGAAAATCAAAGAGGGAATATTTGTAGGCCCACAAATACTGCAATTGATGAAGGATAAGAGCTTTGAAGAAAAACTGAATGATCAGGAAAAACTCGCCTGGAAATGGTTTGTGAATGTTGTTCAAAATTTTCTAGGTAACCATAACGCGGAAAAAGACTTAAAAGGGACCTACCGGAAGCCAAATATTTAAGAAAATCATAAGTATCTACTAGATATTAGGAAATAATTCTGTAAGTGTGGCTGAATTTTGTACTTTTTACGAAAATACATGTTTTGATGTCACAAGAAAACATGATGTGTACATTTTTTTTTTTTTCATTGATATATTATTATTTGGTGGCCCAAGTATATTCAAAATTTGACATAAATTTTCATGTGACAAAAAAAAATTACAAATTAGGTGACCAGTGTTGTTTGATCAAAACTACCATTTTAACCATTAACCACTCCCCGTATTCACCTGATATGGCAGCATGGGACTTCCGCCTTTATGGAAAAATGTATTTTCCCATTAAAGGAAAGCGTTATGTAGACGTAAAGGCCATTCAAAATGTTTGCACCGGCATATTGGTGGCCATACCGGCCACCGAGCTAAAGAACTCGTTCGACATGCTTTTGGACGACGCAAAAAGCTGTATTGAAGCAGAAGGAGACCATTTTGAATAAAATAAATTGATTTTGCCGAAAAAAACATTTGTTCTGTTTTCTTTGGAAAGCACCTTGAAAGTTTGCGCCTCGAAACGAAATAACGAGAGGCATCTGGGGTTTGGAAATTTTTAAAAACTGTGCATGACGCCATCCCTAATTGGTTTTTTCTATACATCTAGTTGTAATACTCAAATTTGTATATGTTTTTCAATATTTTTATATTTAGTGGATCTGTTTTTTGCTTTAAAAGTCTAAAAATAAATGATTAAATCTAAAATCTATTTAAAAACTAGACAAGCTCAAGCGAGTGATTAAGCTGTTTGGTGATACGTTGCTCTTTAGTACGCAGGCACATCTCTTCTTTTTAGGCGTTTTTAATCGCAGGAATGTACCAAAGCATTAGCCAATGGGTCATGAACTATGTATGTCAATGCCGTCGAATATCTCATAAAACTCATCGAATGCGATATTTGCCGTGGCCAACGCGTAAAGGACCATAAATCGCAGAATTTTTCTCTCAAAAACTCGCAACGTCGACTCGTCGGTTCTTATCATCGTCCAAGCCTCTGCACATATAAGAGGACGGGAATTCTGGGCGACCTGTAGAGTTTGGTCTTTGTTCGTCGAGAGAGGGCTTTACTTCTCAATTGCCTACTCAGTCCGAAGTAGCACCTGTTGGCAAGAGTTATCCTGCATTGGATTTCCAGGCTGACATTGTTGGTTCATGTTTACACTGGTTCCCAAATAGACGAAATTATCTACAACTTCAAAGTTACGACTGTCAACAATGACGTGAGTGCCAAGTCGCGAGTGCGACGACTGTTTGTTTGATGACAGGAGAAATTTCGTCTTGCCCTCGTTCACTGCCAGACCTATTTGCTTTGCTACCATGTCCAGTCTGGACAAAGCAGAACTAACGACGCTGTTGAGGCCGATGATATCAATTCATCGGCATACGCTAGCATCTGTACACTCATATAAAAAATTGTACCTGCTCGATTAAGTTCGGCAGCTCGAATTATTTTCTCCAGCAGCAGATTGAAGAAGTCGCATTATAGAGAGTCGCTTTGTCTGGTATCGAACGGCTCGGAGAGGTCCTTCCCGATCCTGGCGAAGCTTTTGGTGTTGCTCAACGTCAGTTTACACAGCCGTATTAGTTTTGCGGGGATACCAAATTCGGACATCGCAGCATAGAGATAGCTTCTTTTCGTGCTGTCGAAGGCAGCTTGAAATCGACGAAGAGGTGGTAAGTGTCCATTAACCTCTCACGAGTCTTTTCCAAAATTTGGCGCCTGGTGAATATCTAGTCGGTTGGGTTCAGACGGGTAATTCCTATTCGAACTTCTTCTTGGTCGGGCAATGGAACCTCTCCTGCATAGTTATCGATTGAGGAATCAGGTTTGGGTTTTCCGAAAACCAATGGCTTCGGGTGCGCTGTACGAAAGGAGTTTGAAATGCCGTCCCACAGTCCTCTTATACCGAGCTGTTGACGATGTTCTCAGAAAGCACGGATGCGAGCCGAGTAAAAAATCGTTCGGCTGTCTGTTATGATTGCAGCTTCTCGACGTCGAACTTTCCTTTTGTTTGTTTATGTGCGTTTTTTGCTGTCAGAGTCATGTGTAGAAGTTCACGCAAGTTAGGCAAGTTCTCTGATCGCCATTCACTTGGGAGAAGCCAGAAATAAATATTTTATATATGTCTTAAGCAGCGCACGACTTGCGGTCTTTGACCAAGTATCCTCTGGTTAGCCTTAGAACATCCGTTTGATGGCGAGCTAAAGTAAGAAAGCGAAACATCCAGTCCACAGTGTTGTCGCAGGGTTTGGGACCCTCCACGTAAAAACTTGTACTAATGAAAAAGAACAATTTGTGTGACTTTAACTTGGAGAAATCAGCATAGCTACTTTAATCTTAAGAGTTTCTGCCACTTCAATTTTAATCGAGGTGCAGGGTTTGTCCGGAAAGTAGGAGGACAACAACCTTGTCTTAAATAAGGGGAGTGTATCTAAGCAAACAATATATGTATCTACATGTAAACAAACCCAAACAAATAATATAATATATGTACATACGTCAGGTATTATGTGGCTGGTTGGCATCGATCTATGCGAATTGCATCAGATTAGGTTACATTCCGGGGGCCTGGAAACGAGTCAGGGTTACGTTCATGCCGAATGCTTGCAGGGGCTCCCATGTCACGGCCAAGGATTTCAGGCCCTCGTTTTTACTGAAAACTTTGGAGAGACTGCTGGACTGGTATCTAAGAATACGCATTCCGAGGTACTATCTATCAGGAGCGCAACATGCGTATCGTAATGGAAGGTCAGTGGACACTGCTTTGCACACTATCATGTCGTGGCTTGAGGAAGCAATTGAGGCTCAGGACTTCGCGGTTGGGACCTTCCTTGATATTGAGGGAGCTTTCAACAATGTCCTGCCAGAGGCAGTCGTAACTGCACTAGACGGTCTTGGAGTCGAATCGAACCTCAAGCACCTCATTTTCAGTCTCCTGTGCGACAGAGTGGTCGTAACAGAATGGGGCAGCGCGAGTGCGCGGCGGAGTGTGAGCTGGGGAACCCGTCAAGGGGGGGTTCTTTCTCCTCTTTTATTGATCCTAGTCGTTAATGACCTTCTCAAAAAGCTAGAGGATCTTGGCTGTCAGGTGATTGCTTAAGCAGACGATGTAGCAGTTATGGTGAGAGGAAAGTTTCTAAGCACCGCGTATGAGTTGACGCAGGGATTTCTCAGCGTTGTAACAAAATGGGCGGTCGAAAGTGGACTCGCCATTAACCCAAATAAAACAGAAACGGTTTTATTTAGTAGAAGATACAAGATCCCGGAAGCGCCGTTACCGCTATTGGGAGGTATTCGCTTGCAACAGTTAAGTATTTAGGGCTCATGGAAGCCGAATATCGAGGAGAGAGCCAAAAAGGCGTCGATGGTCTTATATTGCAGTAAAGGAGCTATTGGCAAGAGGTGGGGCCTCTCTCCGAAGGTGGTACTCTGGCTCTATAACACCACAGTCAAGCCCATAATGTTCTATGGAGTCTTCATGTGGTGGAGGGCTTTGTAGAAGACCACACTTGCAAAGAAACTTGAGAGCGTTCAACGAGCTGCGTCCATCAGCATGTGCGGTGCATTAAGGTCTATCCCAACCATCGCACGTAATGCAATCCTGAACATAACGCCGGTGGACATTGCCGGAAGGTGTATGGCCGCAAAGGTGACTATTAGGCTCAGGGAGTCTGGGTTCCTAAAGGGACGTGCATCTGAACACTCGGATATCCTCACAAGCTTTGAGTGCATACCGGATCATCTGGATCATGGAGTCGCCATAACGAACTCCGGTGGCTCCTTCTCTGTACATACACCGACGAGGGAGGTTTGGCGGGGAAGAAGTCGTTGGAGGAGAGGGGCAGTAAGCTTCTTTACGGATTGGTCGAAGCTTGGGAGGAAGGTTGGTGGAGGGGTCTACTGTCGGGAGCTCTCCATAAAATCCAGCTTCAGACTTCCCGACTATTGCAGTGTTTTCTAGGCTGAGGTTGCAGCCATCTATGTAGCAGCAGATATTGTACTCAAAAGAATGTCTACCTTCAGAGAAGTGACCATTCACTCAGACAGCAGAGCGGCGATACTAGCCCTGAACTCATTCAAAGTGCGCTCAGGGTTGGTCAAAGAGTGTCTGGCGTCACTGTCTCTGGCGGCGGGGCCACAGCGGAATCGCAGGTAACTGCAAGGCTAGCAAGAAAAGGCACCCTAGAATCGCTATCGGTAGAATGGGAAAGGGTAGGTGCTCCTGCATCCTCTTGTTCTCTACTACTGGATAGCTGGGCCTCGCGGCTGCTCGGTCGGCGATGGTCCAGCATTGGTACCTGCGCCGTCGCAAGGGCCTTTTGGCCCTAGATAGCTCGTAGAAGATCTCCTTGACCTCAGTAAGGCTAGCCTCTCATTAATGATGGGGCTGCTTAGAAGAAGATGCTGTAGAAACTAGCCAGCACTTCCTTCTTGACTGCCCTGCTTTTGAGAGATCAAGACTTAGACGCTTGGGAGCACATAGCTTCATACTACCCGCCGACCTGGCGGGCATAGAAATTAAGCGCCTCTTCAAATTTGTATTGGATACTAAACGGTTTGCCGATATCTGAGTCCGAACACGGGAGTTCGATTTTCAATGGCTTCACAAAGGACTACTACTATCAGTCCATGTGCGATCTCTGAGCAGCCATCTAACCTAGCCTACATACTTCTATCCAAACAAACTATTAACTAATACTACTAAGTAAATGGAAGTAAGAACCATGTAATAAGTTAGTCTTAAGAGTAGATATTAATAAAGAGTACACATTTCGGTGCACCTAAAAAATACTTGTATATTCTTTTGACTCATTTTTACTTCATGTAAAAATTAATGTGCTGAACACATAGAGAGTGACAGACTGCAAGCAACATCTCTCTCATATTAAAATACACACGTTCTTACGGACACAGTTAGTTAAACAGCTGCACGATTACACGCATCGGGCTCTTAGTTATCGCTTTCGCTAATATAAAAATAGTTTTAAATTTGCCGATGACAGTAGAGAGGAGATGTAATATGTAAAATGTAAAATTATTCAAACAAACCTGACGTTACAGGTTTTACAAAGGTAAGCATTAAATAGCTCTGTTATATCATTTGTAATAACAACTGATAATTTAAAATAAATAAATTTACCTATTTACCTATTTTTTCATACAAAATTTCACTTTGAAGAAAATATTAAAATTTTATCGAAGTGTTTAGTATGTATATGGCAACAACGAAATTGTGTACATACAAAATAGACAGCTTTGTTGTTTTGTGTTCATGCCGGCCATTGTTATGTCGCTGCCTTCTTACAAATGTTCATGTAGCGGGATTCACGACGCCACTTACAGTTCTTTCTCGTGCAGTGATGTCGTTTCGCTTTCTATGTGTTCAGAGCGTAACTCGCGCACTGATTGTGGTCCGAGTACCTGGGGAGTCAGAACAAACATTTTCGCGCAACGTGTTTCTGTGAGTAGTGCAAGCTGAAAATCCACTATTCGTTAGAGCGGAAGTACGCGATTAAATTCACGTATTCGCGAAATATTCGTTTAATTGCCTAGATGTTAAACTTATAAAAATCTATGGTTCATAATATTATGACGGAGCACTTGAACATGCGCAAGGAGTGCGTAAAGATGATCATGAAAGTGCTCACTGACGACCAGAAATTGTACAGGGTGAAAGCGTGCCAAGAACATATGTGAAAGTGACCCCCACTTTTTTGATTATTTGACTTTAACTTTGCCTGAAAGCCGATGAAAGGCAAGCATTTTGAGACGACAGAGGAGATCCATCCAAGTTAGATTAATCAATTTTATTACACGGAATCTAGTACTACAAGAACTCATATTTCGGGAGGGTAGAAGTCGATCAGTCTGAGCCTAGTTGGAGAAGCATGAAGGCTGAATTTTTCAAAAGTTGTAACAAACATACTGTCTTTGTCCGCCCTGCCTTTAAAATCGCCAAGAATAATTTTGACATAGTAGTGTGGGTTATTATGATCTTTAATCTGACGCTGAGATCAAATAGCGGCAAATAGTTTCCCAGTTTAGGAAATTCAAAGTAAACCGTAGGTTAAGAAAAATATTCTCAATTAGGAACGAAGCACTTTAGCTAGTTGATTGTGGCATGCATTTTGAGGGCATCAATTATCTTCAGGTATCGAAAAATGTTCAGTTATTCAAACAGACAGCAGGCAACCATTTGCTTGAAAGTGTTTATCTGCAAACAATTTTTATTGCATTGGGCTCATCTTGAAAAACCCATGAATTCGACTGTTGTTTTCATTCGGGCGTATATGCGTAGGTACGCGTTCTCACGTTTTCATAGAAGTGTTTCGAAACACAGCTATCGTATTTTTTAAAATTTCTCCTGAACAATCGAGCTTTGTGAATGTATGCTGGTCCCACTAATGCCTATTGTTGAATATATGTATAATATCTCATGGTAGGTCACATGACTATCTGGCAATATTAGTTTGTGTACAGCTTAAGCTCCCCCTACCTTTAGAATTTTCAAAAAATTAAAAATTTGTTTTTCACTCTAAACTATAGAAAAACTTTTCAAAAATATAGTCTCGGAGTTTTATTGGTTTACTATGAATATTTTCAAAGAAATAGGCCATAGAACCATTACACTTCTTGCCACCGTCTGTACAAACGGAGAAATTTGAGGCTCGTTTCCTCGAAACTAATTTTTTCATGCGACCGTCAAAATTGCGAGCGAACAATTTAACCCATTTACTTGAACTAAAGCGTATTTTGTAGACAATTTTATATTCAAGTGCGTGATAGAGTGCTTTTCTGAGAAAAATAGTATTTTGACAGTTGTTTAACTATTTTGATGTCGAAAAACACGGGTAAAAATGGCACTTTTTTCCAAATCCTGGCCTACATCCCCAGTTTTTCGAAATTCTAAAATCGCCTCTACCTCGCACTGTACAAAAGCTCCCAGAAAAAGCCTAGCCAAGAAGTTGACGATCGCAAAAAAATTTCAATCAACAGGATGGTTGATTTTTTATTTTTTTTTTTTTTTGAAATATAATAGTTTTTATTTTACAGTTCAATAATACCTCTTAATAGATATGCAAAAAATCGGATGTGATCTGGTTTTATTCTTCCATAATAAAAAAATACCTTTTTTCACGGTTTTAAAGGTATTCCCGCCTTAAATAGTTTCCGGAACAATAAGTGATTTTGGACGACCTTCAGTTATCTGCGTCCGCGACTTATTGTACCATACCATCGATTAACACTGGGCTTTGATAAAGCTTCATCCTGCAGAAACACCCCCACTCATAAAGTTTTCCCGCAACATTTTGGGTGTATACCTTATAGCGAATTTATTCAGTGACTTATTCCACATTTAATAGTTCTCGATTGGCAAAAAACGGAAAACGAGATCGTATATAGGACCACTACAACATCCACAAAACACCATTAAACAACAAATAAAGTACCATAACTCAGCATTAAATAACCAAGTACAGTAACTGATCTGTTTTGGTGATACGTTGCACCTTAGTACGAAGGTATATCACTTCTTTTAAGCCGTGTTTGATCGCAGGAATGTACCAAAGCATTAACCAAAGGATTGGGGTGATCTCGGAGTTTAGATATATACAAATATTTAATTTTACTGTCCTCTATTTTCTTCTTTATCATAGGAATACCAAGATCTTTATGGATATTTTCATTACGCATGTACCATAGTGAACACACGATTATTCTAAGCCGTTTTGGTTGGAACCTTTGTATTATAGCAATTTTAGTTGCACAGGTCGTATCTCATAGTTGAATGCCATACATCCAAATCGGCTTTATGACCGCATTATATAAAAGCACTTTATTGTCTACGCTAAATTTAAAGGTTTTATTTAAAATCCATTTTAAATTTACAGCTCTTATTATTATTATGCAAGTTATTTGACTAGATGTATGTAGAAATGTTTTCTCCACGTAAGTTTTCTATGTAGGTGAACATCAAGATAAGTTACTTCATTTCCTTTTTTTGGTCTTATCGAAAATATAACGTAAAACACCGTACTCGCTTCCATTCGTTATAATTGACAGTCAAACAATTAAAATATAGAACTTTATTAAAATATATGAAAATAGGACACTTTATGCATTTATATAAAACGTTCTCAAACACAGCGTACTCGCTATTTTACGTTGTTCACTCGCTGACGGTTGCTTTCTGACTGTGCCCTTTTGGTTGCTGCCACTTGCTTCATTTTATCTGACACTTGTTGGGCAACAGAGTTGCCGTCGGCTTTCCTGACCCAACGTGGCGACCTCGCCGATGGTGGTCTCATCTTCGTCGTCTATGTCGTCTGGATCATCTGGTGGTAACATGCACCAAGTTTTAAGTTGATCTGATGCAAATACGGCTTTGTATTGACGTTGTGAACGTTCGGCATGAGGTAAGTCTTCAATTACATAACGATCTGTTGGCCTGACTTTGGTGATGATGAACGGTCCTCTGAATGGTGATTCTAATTTACGTGATATACCGGAGCTTATCAATACGAGATCACCTTCGTTGCACGTTTTCGATTGATTATGCTTTGCGTCGTTTAGCTTCTTTGGCTTGTGCTCTTACGTCGTTTATTCGTTGAGCAGTATCGACTCGTAGTTGCTGTAGGTCGGTGTCGTTTATCAGGTCATCAGCATCGTCTTGAAGTGCCTGGATAAGTTGATTCTGCAAGATGTCTCGTGGCACGTTCCCATAAAATAGTAGGAATGGTGTACAACCTGTGGTTTTATTCGGGATGGTATTAATGCTCCATTGTATTTGACGTAATTTGTCGTCCCATCGTCTTTCGATATCAGTAGATAGTAATAGCTCGTTCAGCATGTCCCTTAACGCGTGGCGTACGTAGTGCGTTGAGAATATGTTTGTCGTTGTTTTCATTGCAAAACCTTTGGAACGCTTTTGATGTGAAGGCCGTTCCTCGGTCGGATATGATACGTTCAGGCATTCCCAGATAGCTCGTGATCTCTAGCAATACCGAGATTACGTGGCTTGTTGCGGTACTCTTGTCTGCTCGTAGGATTGTGAATTTGGTAAATGAGTCTACAATTACCAACACATGCTCTTTACGTTTTGAACTTTTTGGGAAGGGACCCAAATGATCAATGTGTATTGTCGTAAACGGTATTGGTTTAACGTTGTCGTAGTGATATTGACCCTCACATCGTCCGCCAGGGGTTTTATTTAAAGCACAAAGCTCTTTACGTAATAGCGCATTCGAGCAAACCAGAAGAGATTGAGAATTCGTTTATTGTTTTGTCAACGCCTTTATGACCTGCCTTATCGTGGCATTCGTGGAGTATTTGGAACCTTAACTGCTTCGGAACAACCGATAGAAGTTTGTTGTCGAATTTTCGATATAAGCGTCCCAGTTCAACAACGTTACCTCATTCTGTATTTTGTTAATGACATTTCTTATTTTCTCGTCTTGTAGCTGAACACTAAACAACCAATTTGCCTTGTCGATAATCATCTTGGAAATTTTGAGATCAGCGGTATCTACTTCGTGTGCCTCTTCATAAGGTGCACGGCTCAACGCATCCACACGGGCCATACAAGCTCCTGGTCGATGTTGAATTTCAATGTCGAATTCTTGTATTCTCCACCACCATAGCTCAATGCGTGGTATGAGTTCTCGTTTCTCCATCGTTGGTCATAGAGCGTTGCAATCGGTGATAATTTTGATCTTCTTTCCGTTTACGTAGTATTTGAACCTTTCCAATGATTCCACGATCGCTAATGCTTCGAGTTCTTAGCTATGGAAACGTTTCTCGTTGTTCGTAGTAGAGCGACTAAAGTATGATATGCAGTTGTCCATTCTCGACTTGCAACAAAACATGGTTGGTTTCGATGATAATGCGGTTTTGAGTTTGTTGAATGCTGACTCTTGCTGTTGCCCCCATGCGAATGCGGTGTCATTGCGTAGCAATTTGCCTAACGGCTCAGAAATAATGGAATAACCAGCGACAATTTTCGGAAGTAGCCATTGAGACCTAAGAATTTTCTTACTTCAGTGATATTTCTCGACTGTGGAAAATTTACGATAGCGTTGGTTTTGACGTTGCCTGAGGAATTAGCTGATATCCCAAAAATTGTATTGTTTGTGTGAACAACTCACATTTGTTAACGTTATACCAGAAAGCTTTGTAAACATTTCGTCAAAAGAATTGCTGCCAATTAGGATGTCATCCATATAATGCAGCATGTCGCCCGTCTCCAATCGGCTTTGGATCTCTGCCATGAGTCTGTTAAACACATCTGGTGCATTCTCTAGACCAAACGGCATGCGTTTGAACTCATATAGACCGTCCGTTGTGATAAAGGCAGTGTATTTTCGACAATCGGTTGCCATGTCGATTTGATAGTACCCACTATTCAAATCGAGTGAAAAAAAAGAATCGGAAACGTTTTGCTTCACGGAGCCGTTCTTCAATATTCGGGACTGGAAATTTTTCTTTCTTTATCATCTTATTAATTCGTCGGTAATCGATACACAACCGATCACTTCCATTCTGCTTCTTGACTTAGACCACGGGATTTGCGTATTCGGATGTCGATTTCGTGATAATATCACGCTCAAGTAATTGTTCAATCATCTTGTTGATAATATCATGCTTAGGTTCTGGGATACTATAAGGCGCTTGAAATATGGTGCGATTGCTCTCAAGTTCGATGGTAGCTTGAACTACGTCAGTTTTGCCAATATCTTTCAGCCCACTGGAGAAAACATCGGCATAGCAGCCAGAAGACTTTGTATCTTATTTCGTCCTGCTTTATTGCTGAAATTTTACATTAGTTTGGCGATTGCTCTCAAGTTCGATGGTAGCTTAAACTACGTCAGTTTTGCCAATATCTTTCAGTCCACTGGAGAAAACATCGGCATAGCAGCCAGAAGACTATGTATCTCATTTCGTCCTGCTTCATTGCTAAAATTTTACATTAGTTTGGAGAAATTGCTCTCAGTTATTACCGTCGTCTGTACTGCTCGTCTGCTTCCGAATATGGTGCGACCATTTTCAACTTTTAGCGTCTTGACCTATTAAAACGTCTTGCTCTAGTAACTCGTCTTCAGCGATGTAGGCTTGCGTCTCGATGTTGATTCCGTCGATGGTGATGTCTATGATAATAGCCTCCGTAAACGTACGCCCCCCTCCGCAAATGCCTTTTACTTGTAAGCAGCATTTTACGGCTTTATCGCCGATGCGTTTGGCTACTGACCTATAAATGATACTGCATTGGCTGCCTGTTTCGATGAATGCGATATATGGTTGTGCTTTTATGTAGATTAATTTCTTGAAACATTCGTCATTCACAATTTCCTCCATATGGATGCACTTTGTTACACGTTGTACAGCGATGTCGTTTTCATTTGTTGAAAAAATGTCCAGGTGCGTTGAAATTGTAGCATTTCAATTGTGCTTTAAATTCACCATCTTACTTCGTTGATTCAGCATAATTTTCACTATTGTTGTCTCGCTTACTTAGTTGATATACGCCCTCCGCGTTTAATGAAATAGTCCTCGATGGCGTCTCTCGTCCGCTTCATTGTTGTGAACTTCATTGCTCAAATGCTTTGTTGGAGTTCTCTATGTTTTAATCCAGCTCTTGCATATCGTATAATGGCTGCCTCACTCAGTTTGTAACGTATACCTAATGTCTAATATTCGTTTACGATATCTTTTGGCCTCCTCGTTGAATTGGCCGTCACGAAATGAATTTCCGCATCATCTCGATCTGAATCAAATTCGTGTCGAAACGCATCAGCAAAATTTTCCCAAGTTGTGTGTTATGTGGGTGATGAATCCAACCACATATGCGCTACTCCTCTTAAACGTGTATAAATAGCCAACAATAAAAATGACTCGTCCCATCTATATGCTTCCATTACTCGATCGACTCTGTCAATAAATTGCTCTACCATAATGCTTGCGTTATTCGTTCGATCAAATTCCGACAGGGTATTTGCAATTTCTTTTACTGACGCGTGTCGCATATTCCCGTTCGTTGAAATATTACCGTTCTCAGAAATATTCCAGTTGCTTTGAATGCGTGTTGTAACATTGTTGTTAGTTACCACCGTGTTGTCATCGTTCGTTGAAATAGCGTCAGTGGCAGAGATAAAGAGATGTCCAACTCTTCTCTCACTGGAACTGCTAAACGTCAAAACCACCTAAACTTTGACAGTTGACTGGATTGGGGAGGTTTTGACGTTTTGCAAATGGAATGACTGGAACGGCCAGATTGAAATTATACCAAAACTATATGTGAACGGAGGAATTTGTTGCCGCCGTTCAAGATCGCTAATAAAAATTTAAAACAATGAAAATCAAAGAAAATGCGAAATTTAAATATATTTCATGAAGCCTTTTGTAATTTGATGCACATTAGAATTGATTTTCAATTACAAATGATTAAATACAGGCTTAATTCACTTTATTAAGTACTGAAAGATCGATAGTCAGTTGTTTTAATATACCATAAAATCATAAAAAAGGATTTAAGTAGTTTCGTCATATATTAAAAGTTCAATATATAATAATTTGCAATCGTAATAAATGTTGGGTGTTTTAATTTAAAATGCCCAAAAATTCTTATTTTGTTCGATCTGGCCATAATGGAAAATGTTATAAAAAACGCTTATTTTTAGGCGCTCTCACACTGGAATAAGTTGGGCATCCCATTATCCATGGTCAGTGGCGTGACTCTGAACGCCTGCGCCGCCGTCGACTGCGACTGCGCTATCGTTACTGTCGCGTGCAATTGTCATTTCATTATTAAAAAGTTCGATTAAATCATTATTTGAATAATATAGAATGTGCACAACTTTTAATTCTTTCTAGAACTATATTTACTTCGAAAAACCGTGTAAAAAATGTTGAAAACTATAAAGTTTCAGATATGCAGACAAATTATATTTTATTGAGCGTTAAAACTTAAGAAAAATTAGTAGATTAAGCAAAACACAAAAAAAAATCAGTGAATCCAAAATTAAGAACAGAAAAATTAGAATAGAAATAAAGAAAAAATATTTACATAGGTACAATTATTTGGCGCTACTTGATGACAAGCGCAATTAAAAATTAAATAAATGTAGCCTTATTAAAAATTAAGTTGATGCATTTAAACGAATATGTGCCTGTTTTTGCCATTTGATTTAAAATGCAACGATTTAAATATAACAACAACAACAAAAGTGGGGGTTTGCACTCAATACGAATTTCCGTTAGTTTAACAAACAATATGAGAGAGAATTTGTTGTAATTGAGAGAAGTTAGCAAAATTAAAACTAAGAGTGCGTTTATACGTAAATGTGGCACTGTATGTAAAAAAAATATATAGTGACCCAAACGGAAAATATATGACAAAAAACTAAGTAAAATCAAATAAGAATACTGATAATTCGGGTGGTGGAGCACGGTGCTAGCTCGTTCCGATGATGTGGTTGGCCGTGGGGAAACGTTCGGCGAGACAACTCGAGTCTAACTCGATCCTGGGTAGGTGGTGAATGTGAGAGGCGTTGGCAGGCAGTGATGTTATATGACGCCGCAAGTCTTTGCTGACAAGGTAGTGTTGCGTGCCTTTCCTTGATGATACGGCATGCATGTGCTTGATGTCGAGCGTCTCGTCCACGCCTTCGCTTCGGATGGGGTGGCCGTCGAGACGAATCGAGTCTGGATCGGTCCGGGCAATGTCGCTGAGACGAATCGAGGGTCAGTCGATCGTTGCCATGCCGCCAATCCGAAAGGAAGTTACCAGCATGCCGAAGTCGGCGAGACGACTCGAGTCTGGCTCGATCTTGGGCATGTGGTATGCAGGATAGGCCTCGTTGGTCATAGCTTTGCGTCCTTGACACGGTTGTTGTTGTTGCTGTGTGGCGTGTATCAACGCGTGCGCCATTGCTGCAGGTTGCTGCTGCTGTGTTGTTGTTGCTGCTTGTGATGTGTTCGTTGTGTGGTATGTGGCTGTCGACTGCGTTGCTTGCCTGTTGCTGCGCGTTGCATGTTGATTTACTGTTGTTGTTGTGGCCGCCGCATGTTGGTATTGTGTAGGCGGCTGTTGTGACGTCACAAACGTTGCTGATTGGTGTTTTTGCTGCGATTGCGACGGCGGCGCCTGCTGTTGCTGGTGATAATAGGCTGTTTGCAGTTGATAACGCTGCTCGTAATGTTGTTGCAGCTGTAGCTGCATCTGCTGGTGGTGAAAGGCATCCGACAATGGCGCCACTGTGTTGCTCGTGGCATAGTGTTGCTGGTGTGGTGGTGAATAGTGCGCTGTTGCTGATGAGGCCGCCACAGCTGATGATGGCGGTAACGTTTGTGATGGGGGTGGTAGTGGCGGCGTTGCTGCCAGCGTTTCAGCGGCGCCCGTGTAATAACCGAAATTGTTAGTATTTGTCGCTTCAGCGCTGCTCGGCAGTGTACCGCCTACGGATGTTGCTGACAGAGATAGCGCTGCTGCATGCATTGTCGGCCCACCGACGCCACAATGCGTATCGGTGGGATTCGATGAGCCGGGCGCGTCATTTGTTTCGCCATCATCGTTGATTTGATCCTGTTGTAGCTGGTGCTGCTGTTGATGATGCTGATGTTGTTTCTGTTGTATAAATATATAATTAGTATCTATTATACTACAAAAATTGCTTTGTGTTTGTTGTTTAGTTATTACTGAACTTTGTCCGCCGCCTTTGCCATTTGTCTTCCTTTCTTCGGAGGGAACGGAACCTGTTATAATCCAATCGAACACTGTTCGTTGTGCAGCAAGGGATCCGAAAATTTTCGATTTTACCCCATTTAATATAATTTTCGGGTAAAGATCTGCTCCGATCAACAAGTCAACCTTTTGACTCGTATAGAAATTATTATCCGCTAAGGGGATATTAGGTAACCTTTTTAAAATTGAAGAGTTAATTGATCTGGATGGCAGCAGTCCAGTCAATTTTGGCAGTACCAAAGCTTCCGCTTCTAGTTTCAAACTTTTGTTACGGGGCGAGCCAATTGTGATCGAGCATACCGATTGAACTCGTCCTGATACGGTATTATTCAATCCTGAAACTCGCGCGCTGACCCTTTTTTTGCCAGATGTAAGCGTTTTTGCAGACTATTGCTTACGAAGGTGGCTTCAGATCCCGAGTCAATCAGGGCTCTGACAGTGAAGGTGCTCTCGTTGTGACATATGGTCACCATGGCTGTACCTAAGAGCATGCTTCGACCGGTAGGCACATTTGAAGTGTTGGCCTTAATAGAGGCCACATGAGATTTATTAGAAATCTCAGTAGTGTCTGTGCTGTCAGATATCTGAGCTAAATCCTCACTCTGATCCCGGTGGATCATAGAGTGATGTCTCTGTTTACATTTATTACAATTAAACATACTCTTACAGTTTTTGACTTCATGTGAGTCCGATAAACAATTTAAGCAGACGTGGAGTTTTCTGACAGCATTTAATCGTGCATTAGGCTGCATCTCAATGAATCGCTGACAAGTTTTCAAAATGTGCGATTGAGATGGGCACAGTTTACATTTGATATTGTTTGTCTTGGCGTGATGGACACTGAGGGGTTTAGATCCAATCCTTGACTGCAGGTTGGTATCCGATCTTCACTATCAGCCGACTTAATATTGGGTTGAGTACTCAACTCGCCTTTGAGGTTTGATACTCTCTCTAGCGTTTTAACCCGCTTGGTTAGAAACTTGTCTAACTCAACCCATTTTGGGATCTCTGAATCCGAATCCAGAGATTGTTCCCAAAGCGACAGTGTATAGTCCGGCAGTCGGATAGAACACAAGTACGTAAATATGGCATCCAAGCTATCTGTATTGATGCCATGTATTTGTAAAGCTGAAATGCAGCTATTAATCTCCCGCTGTAAATTTCTGAGCTCGGTCTCAGATTCTGTTGAGATGTGCGGGAGCTTGAATAATAAATTTAACTGTGTATTGACAAGCACTCGCTTGTTTTCATATCTACACAACAAATTATTCCAAGCCAATGCGAATCCGTCATTCGTCAGTGGCGCTTTCGAAACAATAGCTTTTGCTTCACCTCGCGTTTTTTGGTTCAGATGGAATAACTTTTCTACCGGAGATAGCCTTGGGTTATTTACATATATACCGGCAAATAAATCCCTAAAAGAGGGCCATTGTAAAACATCGCCATGAAATATTTCGGTATCACATTGCGGTAAATTGATAGAATACCTCACGGGTCTTACAGTTTGTTCTAACCGTTCAGGTTGAATCACTGTAGAATTCGAAGTAGGGCTTTGGTTGAACGCCATGAGGTTGTGCATGTGTTCGCCCATCAAGGTCGCGCAACACACATAGGCGTGGTAACAGCTTGTATATTTAAGCTTAATGTCGTCAATTGAGCTTGTGTCCGAAGGATCCACTTTTGACAAACACAACTTGTATTCTGACTTCACCTCTGCCTACAGAGATTTCAGTTCAGCTTGTTGTACTTCAAGAGAGTAGGCACTTTGGTTGTTTGCTGTTGGAGTAAAAGACTCCTCAAACTCCAGTAGAGCGTCTGCAGCTGTGATAAATGTTCTGATGGCTTCCATTGTGTTCGAAAATTGAACAGGAACTGCAAAAATGTTGCACAAAATCGGAACTAAAACTTTGATATAAAAATTTAAAAAATATTTGCAAATATGTTGCAAAAAGTTCAAAAGTTACGGAAGCACTCACGGACAAAATATAATTTGAATTAAATAAGTAGTGCGTTGTTTGCTTGTGAAGCGTGAATTTTCGAAGGAACAGAAAAATTAATAAATTCAATAAAGTCTTTTCTTCGTTCGAATTTAATTTGAATGTGCTTGCTGGGTAATCGTCCCAATGCACTCGCACGCCTAGTCTTCGACTATGTACACAAACAAAATTGATTTCTGCTTAGTTGCTTTATTTAAATGTGAATACAAATACAAACAAAAATTCACAAGCACTTATTTGATTTATCAACTAAACAATTTCACTGTGTTTACGGGGTTATTCGAATTTAACACTGCACTATTTTGTTTGTTGCTGTCCTTCTGGGATGGCTGGTGCGCTGCTTTGCCTATGCTACTTGGCTATGCCGCTCTCTCTTTTCTGCTTTGCCTTTGCTGATTGCCTGGGTTGCTTGGACTTTGCTGCTCTCCCTTTGCTGCTTGGCCTGTGCGTCTTCGCCTGTGCTGTTTGGCTTTCTTGCCGTCACTCACTTCACTTGCTCCAATTTTTGGTGTCGCTCACTTCACTTGTTTTAATTTTTGTATTTTGTCTTTTTTTTGTTCACTCGCGTAACTGCAGCTGCGTTCTTGCTGCTTGCCTTTATTGCTATTAGAGCAATATATGGAAAGGCAGAGTTGAGCGACTAGACTCAAATTAATCATGAGAAAAACCAAAAAACCGAGAGAGATTTTGGACGCTCCAGACGATTTTGTGCGTCCAAGAAATTTATAATTTTTTCTCGAATAACAGAGTGTGTGTTTTTTTTGCAAAGTGAAATAAGTGCATTTGCCAGGTGTATTTGTTGTTGTACTTAAATGAAGTACAATACCACCTGCAATCTTGTGCTTTGATTTTGTGGGTAGAGTGCCAAAAATAAGTTTTGGTCTCCACTTCACACAGCACAATGGGTTTTGTACATAAATGATGCACAAGTTAACCAATCTATTGCCTTATAGCTTGCAGAGCACAATTCCAAAATATGTTTGGCTGTAACTTGCGAGTTGCTAAAGCGGGCAAATTATGCACTTTCACTTTAATAAAAAATCGACTTGTTACCTGTTATCCGGCTCGAAGGACCAATGTTAGTTCGGGTGGTGGAGCACGGTGCTAGCTCGTTCCGATGATGTGGTCGGCCGTGGGGAAACGGTCGGCGTAATTATTCCACAGAAATATTAAATAAAAAACAAATGTTTCTTATAATACATATATTTAATTATAAATAAAGCGCGCAACTTTTTAGTTAGTGTTTAGTTGCGCGCGAATTAAAACTTCGAAAAAACTTCGAAGAAGAGAATAGCTCTGCCGACACAGACGTGGCAAAAGAAATTGGGCGGGGGCGGCGTCAACAAATTCAGATATATATACATAACAATACGGTGAAAAAAATAAGCAGTTGCTACAAAAAAACAGCAAAACAGCGGGCGCGGAAAAAGAAAAAAAACACCTAATTAAAAAATACAGAACAATAAACCAAACACAGCGGGCGCGAATATATGATATATAAAACCATATACATATGTTGTAACTACTACATCTAAAAGTATACAAAGACGGGTTTGTTCGAACACTTATAACTCGAGATCTGCTGAACCAATTTTCGTGGTTATTGATGAAATTTTCAGAGGTTATTCGTTGTGGATCAAGGGAGGTTTAGAAATAAAAATATCTTATACTTTTCATGAAAAGTCGGAAAAATGGATAATTCCAAAGCGTAACTTTTTTTTAATTAATCCATTCAATTTTTGTTTGTTTTGTTTTTCTATATTTTGATTTGTAAATTATTTTAATAGTTCAATATCGGTCGCTTGCTTTAGGGCTATTCAAAAGAAATATTTATGAAAATTATTCAGTGAAAACTTTACGTGTGTTTCCCACAAGGAGGTCAACTGCAGATTGAAATTTTTTGCGATCAAAGTATGGCAGCCCAAGACAAGGCAAGGCAAGAAGTACTCCCAAGATGTCACAGCACGACTTTTCAAACAACTGTTACGATGTTTGATTGACTTTATCCTGAAGCAACGTATTTGTGGTGCTGTTGGATGCTAGATGTCCTCTGTTGAGTGGCAAAATATAGGTTTTCCGCACACACACATTCTTCTTTGGATGATGGTTACACCAGATCAAATTGAGGAAATCATTTCTTCGGAAATTCCCGATGTAGAGAAAGATCCAGTATTATATGAAGTGGTGGAACCCAATATGGTGCATTGACCTTGCGGACACTACAATCCCTTTTCGGTTTGTATGTCTGACAATAAGTGCACGAAATACTATCCATGTGCTTTTCTTTCGGAAACACAAACTGGAAATGATGGATATCAACTCTATCAGTGTCGCTCACCAGATAACAGAACATTCAGCATTCAACTTAGAAGAGTGAATATCGAAGTTGACAACACATGGATCTTACTATATTCACATTTATTGTCTAATTCATATTCAAAACTCATATCAGAAAAGTATAGCAGTTTGGTGAAAACGATAAAATGCGTTTGAAAGTACGTCACCAAAGGAAGGCGATTATTGGTCTTGAACGATACAATCGATACGTGAAATGCAATAAAGCGCTTTGTAGGATATTTACTTTTGCAATTAATGGAAGTTTTCCGGCTGTCTCGTAGTTTATTTGGAGAATGGCCAAAGAGAGTATTTCAACCCAGAGAATACAGTATACAGTGGAAACATCGCCAGCAACAAAATTAACATTGACGAGTTTTTTCTCAACTTTCGTCAGTGATCCGTTTGTGAGATCAATGCTCTATTCGGAAATACCTTCGTATTATGCATGGAATGCATCGCCGAAGAAATATTTACGCAGAAATCAAGGCCAAACAGTAGATTGACATCCGGGTGTCTTATCAGCTAATGCATTAGGACGAATTTACTTAATCCACCCGAAAATCGACGATTGTTTCTACCTCCGGTTGCTATTGATTAATGTTAGCGGTTCAACTTTGTTTGAGTCATTGCTTACTGTGAATGGTTCAATGTAGAAGTAAACCAGCAATTACAATTGCTGGAACACGTAAATCACTGAAATGAAAATGAAGTTCGCATGCTTTTCAATATAAACATCGACAATGCCAAAGACATTTTACATCGTTTTCGCTAAAAATTGGAAATGGTACAATTTCGGTTGATACTTCCGGTGGTTTGATATCAATTCCATCTTCCCTTTATCAATTCACGAAAGATGAACTCATCACAAATGTTTGGACATTGGCCAAATTATAGTAACTACGATTCCTTAAGTGCACGCGCAATGTTAGTTACCAAAAATACCGATGTTGTTGACTTAAACTGGAAGATTCAAAGTCAAATTCCGGGAGAATTGCGCTCATACAAATCGATCGATCGTCAAGGCAATGAATTATCTAGTGGTATTTCTAAATTATTTGGACAGGATTGGTATGCCACCTCATTAGTTGCGTCTCAAATTAGGATCCGTCGTTATTATGTTTCCCAATCTTCATGCGCCGAAACTGTGTAATGCACCCGACTGATTGTGACGCGCCTATCGAATACAAGGGGGAGAATACGTGATTCCACGAGTTCCTTTGAGTTATAACGATTTCCCATTTCAGTTCAAACGTATTGAGTTTCCAGTGTAAATTGCATTTGAGATGACAATCAACGGGACCTAAAGATAGTCGCATAGTGTGAGGCATAGATTTGGAAATAACATGTTTTTCACACGGCCGTGGCGTGTTGGAAAACCATCTTTTCTGTACACCGGAACAGAAACCAAAAAATGTTATTTATAAAGCTACGTTACATTGAAAAAAAAAATGAAATGATGAATTTAACTTTCTTTTCATTTCAAAATAAATAATTTCACACAGGACAACGGCTGCGGGGTCAGCTAGTCTATATATATAAAAAAAAGACAGGTTTCTTCGAACGCTTATAACTCGAGATCTGCTGAACCAATTTTCATGGTTATTTATTCGTTGGATTTGTCTCCGCCCCGAATAGCAAAATACATATTAAAAACAATGAAAACGATATGTGTAATGAGTACGTAATAATTTCAATAAATGCTAATTTGTTTATTACAATGTCAAACATTTGTTGTCCAATCCCGTCAAATGCTGTAACAAATATTTATGTGTGCGTTCAGAAATTTATTTTTTGTCTATGTCTCGAAAGTTCAAGCATTGTTATCATATTGTTGGTTTTATGTGGTTTTGTGCGAGTGCACACACTCGCTGCCTAATAGAAGATCTATTTGAGCGGGGGTGTTGCAGTTGGGGTCTGCTAACTTAAGGTGTGAAACCTTTTGCCAATGCTTGCTATTTATATGATAGTTTGGAAGCATGTTTGTTAATTGCGGGAAGACAACAGCTTCTGCTTGAATGCGCTTATCCGCTTGAGGAGAAATTAGGGTAGTGGGGCAGATTTTATTGGAGTTTTGAACTACTCTTCCGCCCATTCAAAATTGGCTAATTTTGTAGGCAATTGTGTCCTAGACGCAATAAATGATCGTTGCGATCCTTGGTCTATTAAGGCCCTGAGTTTAAACAGCTCTCCTCGGTGTTCGATACAGACGACTGCTGTAGGTAGTAGTTCTCTACTGTTGTTTTCGCTATGTAGCGTTTGGGTTTTTAACGCCTTTGAACAGCATGGTGCTTCTTGGCAGTTTTCTGAATTTTTTGTTGCAACTAAACCTGTTGCTCTTTTTATGTTTGCGCTGTTTTGGGGTGAGCTGGAAAAACTGGTAATGTGTAACATCGAATGATGTCGTTTATGGCAATAAACGCAATTAAATTTGCTATCACAATCTTTAAGCATGTGTGCATGTGATAAGCAGTTTGTGCAAAGTCTTTTTGACTTTACAAAATTGTTTCGGTCAACTATATTTAATTTCTTAAATTTCTCGCAAGATTTCAGTTTATGTCCCCCTGTGCACAGTTCGCATGACGTTTGTTATTTTTTAAAGCGCTGAGACTACATTCATTTAAAGTTTCCTTCATGTTTAATACATTTGACTATAATTCATTGCACTTTAATGGCCATTTTTTTCTTTTGCTTGCAACATTCGATGTACAATTTATTCAAATTTATATTATTAACACACACACTATATTTACATACATATGCACTTATATTACTTGCAAAGTAATCACCACAACTGAGTATTTGTTTAAAACTTCCGATCTGTGTCTGCGCTGTTATAGATTCTGTAGCCAAACAACTAGTAAAGGCCAAATAAATAGTTTGTACAAAATCACAGAAGGCAATTCGGCTCGCCCGTGTTTGTTCGCGCACACACAACAACACTTTATGATTATTATTTTACCAAAATATGTTTTTCAATTTGCGCTAAACATTTACGAACTATTTACCAAGTTACTTTGGTAACAACGCTTGCATTATTTGTATTTTAATATTTTTGCTTTTACTCGTCACAGGCAGCCATTTCACAAAATCAGTTGCATTTGCCGAAAACTTACCTTTTTACCTTTTACTCGCGCACGTCTGCCGATAAACCGAACACATTTAACGCATTGAGTAGTTACCGCAAATCGTTGGTTTTAGCCACCACTTACCTCGGCGCTAGGTCTTTCCGCACAAATTATTTAATAATAAAAATATAATAAAAAAAACACAGCCTGTTCACCCGCAACTAATTAAAAGCAAAACGCAGAACGTTTGGTGTTTTTTCCTTTTGGTTTTTTTGGTTTTATTTTCTTTTGTTCACTGCCACTGCACTTTTGTAGACACTTCGATGTATAATATAATATACCAAAATTGATCGATGTATAAAAGAACAAATGACGCTTCGGGATACGTTCGTTCGGTGCGAGATCGACGAAAAGAAGGGAAGGTCGTCCTCTGGAGTGGTCGCTTTTGATGGTTGTCTAGTGTAGAGTTGTGGTGTGATGTCCGCATGTGTGGCATATTCGTGTGTAGTAGTGTGTGGTGTCTTCATGTGGAATGTCTGCATGTGTGGTGTCTTCATTGGTGGATCGCGTTAGTGTGGTGTGTTGTCATGTGGTCGTTCAGTGTCGGGTGTATAGAGGGGAGAGCTAACTCATCTAGCCATCCCGGTCCCCCTAGGCGAATATTAGCCTAGGAGTCGCTGTAGTTACTGCAGCGTGGCAATAACGCTGCTAAGGCCAGTGGAGCGGTGTGGTGTACGAGGCTGCCGGCGCCGCGGGGATGCTTCAATCGGTCTCGGTCTGGAAGATGGTGGGGCAATTAACCTTCGGTGCCGACTGGGACGACTGGGCTGCTGCGTCGGCTCGTGACGAGCTGTCGTGCAACGGGCCATTTTGGGGTGCGGTGCAGCATGGTATGGTGCGGCCTATTGCACAGTTGGCATAGGGTGATTGATGTACACTCCTGGGTGGTGTGTACCTTTGCCAAGCAGTTTAGACAATGCCCGTGAGCCTGAGCAACCTTCTGCCGCTGCATGGGCTGCATGCTTCGAAAAATGCTACAGTGTTGTAGCTGGTAGGGGCGCCGACAAAGGGGACATCGGCTGCGCTGAGGTTCCCCCACGGGTGCTGCGGTAGTGGTCGCGCACCGCTACGAGGTGCAATTGCAGTGGTGGTGGCCGCTGGAGTTCCAGGCGCTGGAGTTGCCACAGGGCGCGGCACGGTGATGGTTGACCTCACTGTTGGCGTTGGCACAGTTGGCATGTCCACATCAGAGATCTGCAATTATTCCCTTTTTTAAGTTATTGGTTGAATAACACAAAAAAGAGTTTTTGTGAATATAAATCAAAATTCAACATACACAAATATCCAAAAAACACATTTAAGCAAAGCACACATAGCGAGAGTATGAATAATGAGTAAGTTTCTTTTAATACGACCCGATATTGTGCTCATTCTCTCATGAGTCAATAATTCAATCACGTCAAAGTGAAATGATTCAAAGCACCAAGAAACACCAATAGTATTTTTTAATGATTTAAGTGACTTGAGTATTTTCAGTTTAGCTTTATTGTGTTTGCTGCTTTTTTAATTTATGTTTTTTTTTATTTATATTATATGTTGGTAATTTATTTCACTACTTATTTATAATGTTTTCATACAGTTTTATACGCAGCAATGAAGATTTTTCGTATGATTTTAAAAGTTACTACTAAGAAACCAATAGCTCGATTTTATTTTTTTAATAGTTTTTATTTGAAAATAACAAAATGAGATCATCCATGTTTTAAAACTAACATGCATAAGTTAACAAAATTCATAAATCGTTATATTAGAATTAATGCACATGAAAAAAGGACTAAAATACTCATTTAAAGCTACATATAAAATGAAATAAGTTTTGTTAGAAAAATTTATAATTTTTTGTTGTAAATTGAATTTAAGAAAATAATGCTGTCTACTGTCTTTGGCGCTATTCTGTTGCGCTTTTCTGTAATAATGTTACCGGCAAGCGAAAACACTCGCTCTGATGCTGCACTGCTAGCAGGAATGGCAAGCACTTTAAGTGCTAACTTAGACAACCTCGGATATCGTTGGCTATTATTTTTCCACCACTGCATAACATCAAAATTTTCGAAAAATTCCACATTTTCTCTCGAATAGCGACGTAGTTCATCTGACACATTTTCAAGTTCTGTTAAAGAAGTATTCGTACTTGTCAACAGATTTGGAAAGAAGAAACTCTCTTCGTTATTTGAAGAAGATTTTCCTACTGGTAAATTCATGAAAGATGATGCTGTATCTTCCAGTATAGAAGAATCCGATAACCCATTCACATCTGCTATTTCAGCAGTGCAAAACATTTTAATTTCATTTAACTGGCTTGCTTGGAGACGCAACGCTGGAGGATAAAAATAATAAGCCACTTTGTGCCATGCATTCAAATTTGGAATCCAAGTTCCTTCTATACCTTCCAAAATCTTTAATTTTAACGCAGAAATTGCCTGAATATCATTTTCATTGAACTTGCAAATTTCTTTTATTCGGTTTATTGCGGGAATTACAAAGCACAACGAAGGATTCGAACATCCCTGTAGCTTTTTGAAAATTATTTCGAAATCCTTGCAAATTTTAATTAAATTTTGTATTACTGACATATTTAAATTAGAAAGTCTGTTCATTACTGCAGTAGTTGACAGAATTTCATTGATTTTCAACCAATTATCTGCAATCGATTTGAACATATAAAAATGTGAATTCCATCGGGTTGCGCAGTGGGTTTTCAACGATGTTTGCAGCATGTGTTGCATACCCGATTTCTTAAAATATTTTACAAGCTTCTTACAAGATAATATTATGTCTTTAACCTCATCTGTGGATTCAACACTGAATTGTAATACGTTTGGGAAAAGATGACTTGAACAGTTAAGCCTATGGTTATTTTCTAATGCCTTTTTCACGTTGCTTCCTCTGTCTGTGACAAAAATAATGCTGTCTAAACTATTGACGCCGAACTCTACAAATATATCCCGCAGCTTTCCCTTAATATTAAGACCTGTAGTTTGCGAATAATCCATGGACTTCTTTCCAAGGACAATATCGTATAATTTGAAGTCCTTCGCAAAATGCAGTGTGGCACATAAAAAATCGTTTAACATATTCGTCTTTCCATAAATCAATTGTAGCAGAAGCGTGGCCGGATTGTACATATTCTGTTATTTCAACAGAAATTTCTTCTTTTTTTTTCTTTCGCCTTTTTTCCTATGTTGCGCGAAATGGTTGTTGGATCCGGAAGTAAATCGTCAGCATCAACATTTTTTCCATATTTTGTGGCTATAGCCACAAAAAATTGTACTAATTTCTTAAATCCGGACCCCTCCACGGAAGAAAACGGACGACAGTCTTCAACCACCCCATCAGCGCAAGCTTCTAAAGTTAATTTTTTATCTTCTTCACTTACTTGCTGTCTGGGCAGTTCAGTTATATGTGAGGTAAAACATTTATGTCTATTGAGATTGGAACTCTGCATGTCATGGCATTTATACACTTTTTTACAATTACGACAACATACCATGTCAAGTAATGTACTTCCGTCATCTTTAACTATTTCAGCAAGCATATTCCAAATAGCACTTCTGCCCTTCCGTTTTTTGCTGAGCTTATAAATACCCATAGCTGTTTTTCCCACTAAGTCTTCGGTAGACTCCATTGTGTTAGGCCAACTTGAAATAAATTATAATATATAAATATCCGTATATTTAACTTTACAAAAAACCATTAACACTATAACACTTACAAAAACAGATAATAACGAAAAAGTTTCTCAGCACGATGCAAAATTTACACTTTTATTCTTTAAATTATTCAAATAATTTTTATTCTTTCATTCAAAAAAGTGAGTAAAGTCAAATTATTTGTCTTTTATTGAGAGAGTCATAAATTGTTGTCACTCATATGTGTAGAAATATTTTGAGGTGTTTTTTTCTTTTGGTGGGAATGATTCTTAGTAATTTTTTATATTATTATGAGTACTCATTTGCAGCAATTTTTATGGCTCATGACTTAAGTGCACTAATTTTATTGGTACCAATTGCAGATCTCTGGTCCACATCCATGGTAATCTGTGTGGGAGGAGTAATATGGTTATAAATGGGTGTCATTAAAATGTATGTGGCGATTGTGCCACGTTATGTGGCATGAAAGGGTCGTCACGTAGATCGACCATTGCATTAGTTTTCGAATTAGTTTAAACGAGTTTTTACTTGCGGGTTTATTACGTCGTGGTTTTGGTTATTTTATTTGCGTTACGGTAGTATCGTCGGTTTTTTCGTTATTTACGGTTTCGTCAATGTGTGGTAGAAAACACAGTTTCACGAGCGGTCTTTTTAATATACCGCTTTGAGTGCGGAGATCAACGACTCGTACATGACCGTCGGAACCGTAATGTAGTTTTTCTATGCGGCCAAGCCGCCATTCTGTAGAGGGGAGACAATCATCGTGGATGATGACACAATCTCCAAGCTTTGGTGCCTTTTCTGGACTCTTCCACCTGTACCTTTTATGAAGGTCCTTTATATATTCTTCCTTCCATCGGCGGCTGAAATCGTGATGGAGAATTTTTATTCTCTCCCATTGATTTAATAAGGACAGCGACCCCACGCCTGGCTTAGGTGTGACCAGAATGGGTGCTCCTTTGAGAAAATGCCCTTATGTCAGGGCTGTGAAGTTAGAGGGATCTTGCGAGGGGGTTGTGAGTGGCCGTGAATTGAGAACGGCTTCAATTCGCATTAACAGTGTGGTGAACTGTTCATACCTAAATTTGTAGTTTCCAGCTACCTTTTTGAAGTGGGATTTAAAGCTTTTTACTGCTGATTCCCATAAACCACTCACATGAGGAGCGCTGGGGGGAATAAATTGCCAGTTAGTACCTTGGGGAGCATACCTTTGTACAATCTCTAGTGAGACTTGTTGGATAAAATCCACAAACTCCTTTTCAGTGGCTCTTTGGGCTCCAATGAAGATTTTACTATTATCGCTCATCAGTTTTGATGGGAAGCCGCGTCGTCTGGCGAAGCGAGCGAATGCCGCGAGAAAAACCTTCTTTGTCAGATTCGTACACAGCTCGAGGTGCACTGCTTTTGTCGTAAAACAGACAAAAACAGCCACATAGCCTTTCATTAAAGTGGGGGACCTTAGTATGGATGCCTTTATCTGAAAAGGCCCAGCAAAGTCGACACCTGTAACTGTGAAAGGCAGAGCGAAGTTGCCGCGTTCCGGTGGAAGTGCTGCCATAATCTGTGTTCGCAACTTCTGCTTGTGCATAGTGCAGGTCTTGCACATGAAAATGCATTTCTTTATTTGGGGCTTAAAACGGGGAATATAGAACTCTTGACGGACTATATGCTGCATTAGGCGATGTTCAGCGTGAAGCATCAGTAAGTGGATATAATTCTCTGCTTTGTTGTACGTCAGGCTTGAGTTAGCAAGCCTACCATTCGCACGTAGCAGACCTTTTGAGTCCAATAATGGGTTAAGAACCAAGACTGAACTCCTTTTATCAATTGGTTTTGATTCTCTTAATAATGAGATATCGCGGCTGAAGAAGCGCATTTGAGTGGATGCGATTAGTGCGACCTTTGTCTTTTGGAGTTATAGGTGCGTCAATGTATCGCATTAGTTAGATTTTGGGTGAATTCCCTTAATTTTATTTTTGAGTCGCTCTATGAACTTTAGCATGCAGGCGATAACTCGAAGGGCACGATGGAATGATGAAAATCGCTCAAGGATATCATTATTATCCAATGTTGCGTGAAAGCAGTCGATTTTTCGACTTTCTGGGGCAATTATATTGCGCATGGACGATTTTGGCCAATAATCGGGAGATTCTGTTAACCATCGGGGGCCATTCCACCAGAGGGTGGTGGAGGCAAGGTGCAGCGGCTTACAACCTCTTGTACCTAAATCGGCAGGATTAGATCAAGGATTTGTGATGTACGATTAGAAATGTACGTTTTCCATGAGTGTGGTGGTTTTTCCAACCAGGCTAGAACGATTTCAGAATCGGACCAGAGATGCAATCTGTATTTCTTCATGTTTAAGTGGGTCTGCACCATGGAAACCAATTTTGCGGGTAGTAGGGCAACACAGAGCTCAAGTCGAGGTAGACTTAGCGTTTTTAAAACGTTTATAAAGTGGCACAGTATGCCTTCTCAGAGGCGTCACAGAAGCCGTGTAATTCGACTTTGTGTTCGGGGGAGTAGTTTACCCACCGGGGGATTTGAATCTGTGAGATATCGTTTAGATTGCTCGCGAACTGTGACCACTTTTCTAAACGAACGGTTTTACTTGTTCGTTCCAGTCGGTCCCATTTAGCCATAATTCTTGTATCAGGATTTTAGCATGAATCATAATTGGCGAAAGCCATCCTGCGGGGTCGAAAAGTCTTGCCACAGAGGATAGAATTTGGCGTTTTGTAACGGCGGATACTGCAGATATTGACTCGGTAGTGTATGAAAACTGGTCCGATATCGCATTCCATTGAATCCCTAGAGTCTTTGTTGTACTTTCCTTTTCGAATTTAAGGAAATTAGTATCCAACAAGTTTTCTTTCGGTATATGTTTTACTATATCGGGATGATTTGCAGTAATCTTTTTCAGTGGAAACCCTGCGGTTTCTTATGCTTGTGGAAGACTGTGACTTCCAGACAAAATGTCGTCGACATACGTTCGCGTTTTTAACACCTCGGTTGCCAGAGGAAATTCTGACTTGGTGTTTTCTGCCAATTCGTGCAGTGTTCGAATGGCTAAGTATGGAGCACAGTTGACGCCAAAGGTAACTGTTTTTAACTTAAAGTCGCGTAGTGGACTAGTGGGTGATTTTCTGAAAATAATTCGTTGAAAATCTTGATCGCCTTTATGTACGACTATTTGTCTATACATTTTCTCGACGTCCCCGTTGAATACGTATTTGAAGATACCCCAATTTAAGATAAGCAGCATTAGGTCTGGCTGAAGCGTAGGTCCCGTAAACAAAATGTCATTTAGGGAATTTCCAGAACTAGTGGATTTTGACGCATTGAACACAACTCTTACCTTTGTGGTTTTTTTGTCTGGTTTTACTACTGCATGATGTGGCAAATAAAACGAGTAGTATTTACTTTGTATGATTTTTTCGCCAGCGCTGACTTCCTCCATATGGTCTAAAAGGAGGTATTCTTCTACGGCCCTACCATATTCTGGTTTCAGCTCGCCTTTTGTAAGTAGGTTTTTTTCCATACTTAAAAACTGTTGGACAGCAGCGGTGCGGGAATGACCTAAGGCAAGGGTGCGGGGAAATTCTGGCTTTAGTGGTAGTCGTACGACGTACCGGCCATCTTCTGATCGAGTAGTTGTGGTTTTATAAAAATCCTCACAATACCGATCTTCAGGGGTTGTGATTGATACGGGGGGAGTTCTTCTAACTCCCAAAATTTT
The DNA here is from genome assembly GCA_027475135.1 of Bactrocera correcta. Taxonomy (NCBI): domain Eukaryota; kingdom Metazoa; phylum Arthropoda; class Insecta; order Diptera; family Tephritidae; genus Bactrocera; species Bactrocera correcta. The sequence continues at coordinate 40,345,842 of CM050322.1, read as the reverse complement.
CTTAATTGCGTATTGAGGTATTCGTTGGAGATTTCCTCAACTTGAGTAGTCATCGTGGCAACTGGTTCCTCAACTAGTCCACTTAGGACCCATCCGAAAATGGTATTTTGCGCCAGAATTGTTTTGGTAATTTTCTCAATACCTTCGATTATTATCTGTGGTATGAGATCGCTGCCTAATAGAAGATCTATTTGAGCGGGAGTGTTGCAGTTGGGGTCTGCTAACTTAAGATGTGAAACCTTTTGCCAATGCTTGCTATTTATATGATAGTTTGGAAGGATGTTTGTTAATTGCGGGAAGACAACAGCTTCTGCTTGAATGCGCTTATCCGCTTTTGGAGAAATTAGGGTAATGGGGCAGATTTTATTGGAGTTTTGAACTACTCTTCCGCCCATTTAAAATTGGCTAATTTTGTAGGCAATTGTGTCCTAGACGCAATAAATGATCGTTGCGATCCTTGGTCTATTAAGGCCCTGAGTTTAAACAGCTCTCCTCGGTGTTCGATACAGACGACTGCTGTAGGTAGTAGTACTCTACTGTTGATTTCGCTATGTAGCGTTTGGGTTTTTAACGCCTTTGAACAGCATGGTGCTTCTTGGCAGTTTTCTGAATTTATTGTTGCAACTAAACCTGTTGCTCTTTTTATGTTTGCGCTGTTTTGGGGTGAGCTGGAAAAATTGGTAATGTGTAACATCGAATGATGTCGTTTTGGCAATAAATGCAATTAAATTTGCTTTCACAATCTTTAAGCATGTGTGCATGTGATAAGCAGTTTGTGCAAAGTCTTTTTGACTTTACAAAATTATTTCGGTTGACTATATTTAATTTCTTAAATTCCTCGCAAGATTTCAGTTTATGTCCACCTGTGCACAGTTCGCATGACGTTTGTTTGTATTGTTCAGATGTGAACGTTTGAGTTTTGAAGAAGCTTCTATGTGAATTGTAGTTGCTACTGGCTTGGGATCTTTGGAAGCTTCTATTAAGGTCATGGGAAATACCTTTTGGTTTATTTATCTTTTTATCAACTCTTTCTGCGATTTCATACTGGGTAGTTAGGAATTCTTTCATTTGCTGCCACGTGGGGCATTTTTTTCTTGATGAAAGAGATTGTTTCCATAGTAATAATGATTTTTCTGATAATGCGGCGGTGTATATATTTACAAGAATTGGGTCCCTATTGTCCGTGGGAACGTTTTTTGTCGCTAAAACCGACAAACAGTTGGAAACAGTGGATTGAAGTTTCATATATTCTTCACTTGTTTCCTTTTGAATTTTGAGCAAGTTCATTAATATCGTTATTTGCTTATCTACCAATATTCGTTCGGTTTCGTACCTTGATCTCAGAGCTTCAAAGAGCCATATGGAAATTGTCGTCATTTAATGCGAACTGTTTTACGATGACGCCTGCTTGACCTTTTGTTTTGTATCTGAGGTTATACGACTTTTGAGCATTTGATAATTTCGGATGGTTTATGTAAACAGCTGTGAACATGTCCCGGAAGGACGGCCATTGTTCATAACCACCATGGAAAATTTCAGTGTCGCATGCGGGCACCTTAAGGTGGATACCCGAACTTGCCTCTTGATTTTTAATTTGTGGCAGCTCTATTCAGATTCAGAATTTTCTTGAATCGGCGAAGAAGCAAATCGATTGCAATATTTTATTAGACAGTCACTCTCATAAATGAATTTAGAGTACGATATGTCTTTCCCCTTTTTTTGTTTCGTAGCACCTTGCTTCGAGCATGTAGCTTCTGCAGGTGTACATGGACTTTTTCGTCAGAAATCATCTTTGGGACTTTTAGTAACTGACTTGGTTTAGATTCTTTTGAGTCTGAGCTCATTTAAAATATGTGACGAATAGAAAACGAAAATTTTCAATAGAAACTTGATTGGTAATATAACGTTGTAGATGTAATATTTCGAAAAGAAGACTCTTTTGTAAGTAAGAGTTTCAAAGAAAATCGATAAAACAGATATATTTTTATTTTTTTTTATACTGAAATTATTGAATTTAATTTCACCACATATTTCGTATGTACGTATGCATGTATGTTCAGACGAAAACTCTTTTACGTGAATGAGAGTTTTTAATTCAATTAGTAAACCAAAACGCTTTTAATAGCCGCGTATAATCGCGATTTTGTATAACCGACAATTCCTTTAAGGTAAATAAGAGTTGTTTTATTTTTGTTTCGAATTATGTACTTTACTAATATTCAATTTTAATTTCGATTTAATTTTATTTAATTATTTATTATTAACCACAGAATAAATATTTTTTTTTTTGTTATATATATTTGTATATGTACGTATATATATTTATGGTTATTTTTTTTATTATGTGCAAATGAGAGCTCGTTTTAGAGATCACTGCACTTTGCACATATGCATGTATGTACATATGTATTACGCTTTATTATGATTTACACAATCCGGCTTGTTTTTGTTAATCAAAAACAAAGGGGTATTGTGGGAGATATGCCAATGTGGTCTTTGAATATATTGTATACGCAATCCTGCTTGTTTTTGTTGATCAAAACCTAAGGGGTATTGCGGGATATTAGCCAATGTGGACTTTGAAGTAATATGCGTATTTACATAAGTGACGATACAAGATTGTACAAAATTTTAAGTATATTATTATTAAAAATTCTCACCGCTTAAAACGTACTGATGATGTGATGAGTATTAAATTTTTGACGATTTTATTTTAATTAAATGGTACCCGAGTAAATGGAGTACATATTTTACCAGAAAAGTTTCCGCATATATTTATGTATGTACTTGAAATGCGCCCGCACGTACTTGTACATAAGTACGCGTGTACATATGTATGCATATAAGTTCGCAGTACGTATAAACCGCGAAAAGAAAATTATCAGACAACTTATTTTCGATATATGTGCATGTATATAAGTAAATGTAGAGAGTTTACTGTTATATGTTGTTATACTGTTATATATGTATAAAAGAGCAAGTTTTTACTCTTTGCATGTTATATATAAATATATGTTAGATATATGGATATGATATATAAGAAAAAACATTATTTACACATATGTATGTATGTATGTTTTTAAGTTTAAATATTTTCTCTCTTTTGTCTGCTTGTGATTTGCCTTTAGCTTATTTTAAGCAGTCCTGCTTATACTTGATTAAGTATAAAGAGTACCGCTGGAAATTGGTAAATAGATGAAAAAGGTTTTTTGTTGTTAAAATAATTTTGTATTTTCACACAACGGAAAGCATTTATCGGCAATCAGTTATTTATTACACGTATTACCAAACTGTTTTGTTTCTTATTGGTATTCCGGTTTTAACCCGGAAATAAACCGAATACTGAAACAGTTTGGCAACGGTTTTCTCTTCTTTTATTCTAACGGATGGTTAGAACCGCAAATTTATCTTTATTCTTAGTTTTTGCAATTTATTTTCCTTTTTATTTGAAAAAAAACCATACATATGCATATATTATATAAATACTGAAAGGCACGATACAACTCACTTGTATTTCCGCCAGGGGTTTATGGGGACAATTTTGAGTGTATTGTGGACCAGAGTGTGTGTGCGTTAGTGGCCTCTTCTCCAGTCCTTTCCTTTGGTGTGGTGAATTTTGGTGTTTATTTTACGTTAGTTTTGTATTACTTCGCGCCCGATTGTTGGTGGTTATTAATCCATGTATTTTTTTCTGTTTTTTGAACCGGCTTCGCGCCCGCTATGTCATTTATTTTTTATTTCGCGCCGGCTCTTTTTATTATATGTATATGTATATGTTTGTAGTTTGCACCTTCGTTTTCTTTTGAGGGCCAATGTTTTTCCTCTTATTCACACTTATATATATTCATGTATATACATATTTTTCGCCACTGCACTGCACTCTTATGTGGTTAATGTTTTACTTTTTTGTTTTCTTCACTGTATAACTTTTGTACTCGTATAATTTGCTTATAAATTTTTTTTTGTTTTTTCCAAATCTATTCACTCGGTATAAAAAATATGCAGTTATGTGTCACTGCGCAATTTTTTATTTTCGTCAATAATTTTTATTTTTGCAATTTTTTTTTCCATAGTGCTTCTCATTATGGCTCGAAGGACCAATATTCAAATCGTTGATTTTAGCCACCACTTACCTCGGCGCTAGGTCTTTCGCACAAATTATTTAATAATAAAAATATAATAAAAAACAAAAAAAAACACAGCCTGTTCACCCGCAACTAATTAAAAGCAAAACACCGTACGTTTGGTGTTTTTTCCTTTTGTTTTTTTTTTTTGGTTTTACTTTCTTTTGTTCACTGCCACTGCACTTTTGTAGACACTTCGATGTTAAATATAATATACCAAAATTGATCGATGTATAAAAGAACAAATGGCGCTTCGGGATATGTTCGTTCGGTGTGAGATCGACGAAAAGAAGGGATGGTCGTCCTCTGGAATGGTCGCTTTTGATGGTTGCGTAGTGTAGAGTTGTGATGTGATGTCCGCATGTGTGGCATATTCGTGTGTGGTGTCTTCATGTGGAATGTCTGCATGTGTGGTGTCTTCATTGGTAGATCGCGTTAGTGTGGTGTGTTGTCATGTGGTCGTTCAGTGACAGGTGTATAGAGGGGAGGGCTAACTCATCTAGCCAATAACAATACCGCGTCCTAAATGATCTAATCTTTCCCAGCGGAGCCGTAATTCAATTAGGCAACGGAGTATCAGGAGTCAATTATCTGATGAAGAACGAGAAATTGCACGAGAAGAGCACCGTGTTAGTATGAAGCAAAGAAAGGCCTTAATTCGTGCTTCTCAAACACAAGAGCAAAAAGATGCAGCCCGTGAAACGGCTAGGTTGGAAACGAGAAATCGTAGAGCTTATCGTACAGATGAACAGAAGAATAATCTGCAAAGTACAAGAAGAAATGGTTCAAGTATTGATTTGAATCGAGCAGCGTTTCTATATGATTGCAGCATCGACTACAGCTTGCATTGTTCAAATGGTCGTTGTTTGCCAGTATTGTGGCGCATTGAAATTTGCTGGTGAAACGCCTGGTTTGTGCTGCTTTAGGGGTAAAGTGAAATTGCCATTATTGGACCCGCCACCAGAGCCATTGCGCTCCATGCTTTATGGCGAAACACAAAAATCACGACATTTTATAACGAACACTCAAAAATACAATGTCTGTTTCCAAATTACTTCATTTGGGGCGGAAATTAACGAAGAACACGGATGTAATCCGACATTTAAGGTAATTTACGTTAAAACCTTTATTTTCTATTATTGTAAAAAAAATCTGGAATGTAGTTTGTTAGATTTCTGTATTTTTCTCTGAAATTAAAATGGGATATTAATATTTGAAAAAAAAAAAGTGTTTGTAAAGTAAGTTTTATAAATATGGTTTCGACTTTGCAGATTCAAGGCCAGATTTGCCATCGCATGGGACAACCAATTGATGAACAGCATAAATTATTGCAAATATATTTCATGGGCAATATGGAAGAACAACTCGACCGGCGTCAAGGGATCAACACAGCTACGAAAAGAGCAATTCTCCAAGATCTGCAGCAAATGCTTCATGAACATCATGCGTTTGTCAGGCTGTTCAAGACTGCTTTAGAGCGCATGCCAAGTGATGACGTTAAGGTTGTGGTCAGAGCAGATAAAAGACCAGCTGGAACACATGAACGCACATTTATTGCTCCAACAATTGATAAAGTGGCAATCCTGATTGTTGGTGAAAACTTGGAAACACATGATATTGTACTTACACAACGCAATACTGGGCAACTACAAAGAGTATATGAAACACCCGTTCATATGACGCGTTACAATACCCGCTGATGTTTTGGCAACGAGACGATGGATATCACTTTAATATCAAAATATTTAATCTATTGATTGGTAAGTTCCATATTATTGTTTTCAAAAAAGTTGTCATTTCTAATTTAGTAGAGAGTTGCTGTATGAGTCGTTAACCTATTAGGGGGTCTAAAATACAAATTTTACTGTATTTGTTTCAGGTGAGGAAACTACCAAGAAGGTTAGTTCGATGTATACTCGGTATATTGGGAAGCACTCACCACTACGTTAAGTTAATTAAAAACATTCAGTTTATTTTGTATACACTTGGTTTTTAACAACTTTATTTAAATTTGAATTTATTGGTTTTATTATACAAATATCCTTAAATATGATATCGACAGGCGAGGCGGCGATAGTTCAATTCCGGGAACGATTTGTCACTGTTGGCGATCGAGCAGACCCGGATCGTCGTTGAATATAGTAATTGGAGTAAAGTAGCGACGCGGCGGAGTCCAACAAAAATTGAAGATCCAATTGTATGTGTCGAACGAATTGCTTAGAACCAATTGTTTAAAACACACCGTGTAAACGAAAAGAAATCTGCTAACAACGCAGTGTAGAGCGGTATATATAAAAAGCGAAAGTAATGTTTACGCGGCGCAGTGGGGAATCGAATTGTATCTGCTTTCCCGTTGCCTATCCTTTTTGATGAGTGGATGTATAGGTATGGTGAGTTGTGCTGGTATCATCAGCTGTGGTGATTTAAGTTGTCTTATTAGTGTGCGCCATTTTTCCCGGGTAGAGTAGGTGGATGCTTAACTCATTTAAACAGGGGGTGCATCTAGAGAACGGTCAGAGAATATATTTCACAGCGTCGAATGCTGCTCAACGTGCCGAATCACCTCCAGCGACAACACTGACCACCTTCTTTGCGATTTGTCAAAGCGATCCGTTCGCACGAACGTTGTTTTACTCAGAAATGCCACGTTATTATACTAGGAACGTTACATCGAAAAAATTTCAGCGTCGTAAGCAAGGCGATGCAGTTCTTGTTCATTCAGACATGCGTTCTACTGATGCTCTTGGTCGTATTTACACAGTTAATCCGAAGAATGATGAATGTTTCTATTTGCGATTGTTGCTGGTACATGTTCGAGGGAACTGTTAATGATATAGTGTGCCCCACATTTCGTGCAGCATGTCAAGAGCTGAATTTGCTTGAAAACGATACTCATCGGGACACGACGATCGCTGAAGCAATTATTTCTGCATCTCCAAGTCAGATACGCACATTATTTGCTATCATCATTTGGACATGTTTCCCATCGAACCCACGTCATCTGTGGAACAAACAAAAAAAAGATAAAATGTCAGAAGATATTTTACATCGAATTCGTGTCAGCTCAAAAATTCCGATCTTGAGGTGAATGAGAAAATGCATAACCAGACTTTGCTCTTGATCAAAGATATGTGTTACCTCATGTGCGGCAGTTTGTTAGTTAGGTTAGGAATGCCAGCGCCAGATCGCGGAATCAATGACCCATTTAATAAAGAATTGGAACGTGAACGTAAATATGATAAATATGAACTAATCCAATCAGTTCAATCGAATGTACCGCTGTTGAATTCTAAGCAGAAGGAAGTCTATGATACACTGATTAATGCAATTGATGATGGCAACGGTGGCTTATTTTTTTTCTTGATGCCCCCGGTGAAACTGGGAAGACATTCCCAGTCATTAATTTTGGCCACTGTACGTGCGAGATTCGAAATTGCGGTAGCAATTGCATCTACTGGGCCACATTGTTAGATGAATGCCGTACGGCTCACTCAGCGTTAAAACTGCCACTAAACCTTCAAACTACTGAACAGCCGACATGTAACATTTCGAAACACTCCGCGATGGCTAAAGTTTTTGTAGCATCAAAAATAATCATATGGGACCAATGCACAATGGCGCACAAACGCGCTTTGAAAGCACTAGACCGAACATTAAAAGATCTGCGCAATGACTCGAGATGTTTTGGTGGTGCAATGATTTTGTTATCTGGCGATTTCCGAAAAACACTTCCAAGATCTACTGCTGCCGACAAAATAAGCGCTTGCCTCAAAGCATCAAATCTGTGGCGATATGTAAAGAATTTTCAACTATCTGTAAATATGAGAGTTGCATTGTTGAACGATCTATCTGCTGATGATTTCTCGAAGCAATTGCTGACTATCGGTAATGGCCGTGTTCCTGTTGACGAATCGAGCGGTTTGATTTCATTTTCTTAAAATTTTTTTTTTAAAAACAAAGTATTCCCGGATATCGTTGCTAACCACAAAAAACTAAATGGTTAAGTGAGCGAGCAATTTTATTTACTTATTTATTTATTTAGTTAAGTCTATGAACATTAATTCTTACAGACTATAGGAGAATGAAATTAAGTTACAGTTAAATAGGTAGATAACTTAAACTAAAAAACAGAATTGAGGGTATTAATGAAGAATACCCGGAAGTGAAAAAAATCTAGAAGAACTTTCTCGAAAATTGAATAAAACTCCCGCATAGCACGCTTGAGAGGAGCATATCCAGCAAAATTAGGACTTTCCTTTTTAGAATAAAATAGGGAAACATATCTGAGATAACGCTGAGGAGTATTGCAATTAATTTTCCCCAGTAAATAGGGACAGTCAATATCTCCAGTAATTACATTGTAAATAACTGAGAGGCAGAGAATGGATCGTCGATTTTCCAGCAATTTAAGGTGTAAAAGCAATAATCGAGATGTGTATGATGGTAATGGGTCAACGAACTTTAAGGAGCGGAGAGCAAATTTAAGAAAAATCTTTTGAACACGCTCGATCTTATTAATTGACGAAATGCAATATGGTCTCCAAATGAACACTGCGTACTCCAAAATGGACCGAACAAAACAAGTATACAGTAATTTTAACGTGTAGGGGTCGGAAAAATTTAAAGCATTTCGACGGACAAAGCCGAGCACAGAGAATGATTTAGAAGTGATGTAGTTGATGTGATTACTGAAAGAAAATCTGTTTTCAAAGATTACCCCAAGATCTTTGATTTCAGTAGCATATTTTAGGACGTAATTAGAAATATTGTAACTTGAAGATAAGATGCTACGTCCCCTACCATAAGAGATCTGAGAGCATTTATCTAGATTCAGAAGAAGCTTCGATTTCACGCACCAATCATAAAAAGTATCAATATCACACTGAAGTTTGAGTACATCTTTTGATTATTGCAAAAATTGTTAAGTCATCTGCATATAACAGGAAGTTAGCGAAAGAGAAGCAACAGGAGATGCCATTGATAAACAGCACAAAGAGAAGTGGACCCAAAATGCTTCCTTGGTGCACTCCCGATGACGCAATGAATGAATCAGATGACACTCCATCGACACTGACAACGCATCGTCTATTGTGTAAATATGATTTAATCCACTGCAAGAAGACCGAGTGAAACCCTAAAGATCATAATTTTTTAATTAGAATATTGTGTGAAACTTTATCAAAGGCCTTAGAGAAATCTGTGTAGACACAATCTACCTAAAATCCAGCGGAGAATGCAGACATACAATAATCGCTAAAAACCGCTAAGTTTGATACAGTTGAGCGTCCCGAGACAAACCCATGCTGATTGATATAAATTATTGATTTTACTGCAAAAAATGGTTTATTTTTAACAGAACACTCACAAATTTTCGAAATAGTAGAAAGTTTAGAAATAGGTCAGTAATTGGAGACTATATCCTTTCTACCACCTTTGAGAATACATGCATTACATGTCAATTCCCAGTCAGAGATAAAATTTCCAGAGGAGAGAGATTTATTGAAGATAAGCATTAGAGGATAAACCAAGGCAGTACAATTTTTTATAAGTACGGGCGGAATCCAATTTGGAAGAAGACTTATTATCACCAATAGCCTTGGCAATATCATCCTGTGAAAGACACAGTGAGCCAAAATTTATGGATGGGAAATTATTATCCGAAAAAGTGGAATTAGTAACGGGATCATCGTGAACATAATTCGATTTGAAAAATTCAGCAAACAGGTTGGAGATTTCGCCAGGAGTACACGCTGACTTATCACCCTAGCGTAGAGCAGAGGGAATGGCCGAGCACGCTCTTCTAGATTTTACAAAGTTCCAAAAGAACTTGGGATTCAACTTAATTGCAGACTCCGTACTAAAAATAAACCTTTTATAGAGAGACTTATCCAATTCATTAAACAGCTTTGTGTAGTGCTGATATTGAACAAAGAAAACATGAGATTTAGTTGAAGACAATTTTCTGTAGCATTTATTTCTAAGGTTTTTTAACCGTCTGCGGTCCTTAGTGTACCAAGGCAACTTATATGATTGCATATGTTTGAGCGGGATATTATTATGACAAAATTCCTGAATTGATTTCTTAAAAATCGAGAAACTATTAGATGTATCTAGTCCCGAAAGTAAATCATCCCATTTAATCTCGGAGAGCAGGTTGTTGAGTAGTTCAAAATCACAAAATGCAAAATTAAAACCAAGCCCATCAATAGGTTTAACAGGAGCGAAAAGATAAGTATCCACCTCAAACGCTAGCGGAGAGTGTTGAATTTTGGCCGCTAAAAATAAAGGTGTAGATGACCTCAATTTTATAATTCAAAATCAAATCATAGGTACTCTGTATTCATTTCTATCTACAGTGTAACCAACGAAGAAGAAGTCACTAATTATCTAACTGAATTTTTAAACTCCTTGGATGTGCCTGTTTTACCGCCGCACAATTTACAACTGAAGGTTGGCTCGGTAGTTATCATGCTTAGAAATTTAAGCCAACCAAACCTGTGCGACGGAACGCGTTTGGTAATAAGAAAACTGATGAGCAATGTGATTCACGAGTCGATACTTAAAGGAAAATGTAAAGATGAGGAAGTTCTTATTCCAAGGATTCTGATGATCCCAACGGATATTCCCTTTGAGTTTAAACGAATTCATTTCCCGATTCGTCTTGCTTTCGCAATGATGATCAACAAGCCAAAGGGCTAATCCTTGACTATTTGTAGCCTCAATCTAGAAAACGCACGTTTTTCTCATGGTCAATTGTACGTGGCGTGCTCACGTGTCGGCAAACCATCCGCTTTATTTGTTCTTGCGCCTGACCAAAAAACAAAGAATATCGTTTACCACAAAGTGCTTGAATGAAAATCCCATTAATGAATTAATCCGAGTGTATCCCAATCTACACAACACAGTTTTCAATATTTTTTTCTGACATGTGTTTGAAGTACTTTATTATTATTATTTCTTCTGTTTGTATTTATCATCATTCATCATAATAAAATACTTTCATGTTTCTATCTATATTAAAATTATTTTGTATCATTATATTACGTTCATCAAAGCCTAAATTAGTTCAACTAAAAGGTAACACAACGTTCGTTAACTGTTAGGCGGTACGGGTTCGCTGGGTCAGCTAGTATTAATATAAAACGGGCGCGGAGTAAAACCAACAACCACTAGACATCCACCGCAGCATTCAAGGACAAGATTTGAAATAGCTCATAGGGACTACCAGACGCATTGGTCTACCGTAATCCCCAAAATCCCATTACTGATAACAAAGTGAGTCGTATCGATTCCTTTTAGTATTACATCTTTCATTTCAATTTCTGCATACACGTACATTGTATCGCATATCATTACGATACAAAATTTTACGTCAAATTTAATTTATTTGCATAGAATAACTCATCTAGTTATTCTCTTTTCGGTTATTGAATTTGCAAAAAAAAAAAAGCTTTCATAGAATAACTCACCAAGTTATTCTCATTTTATTTTATTCTTTTTGCAAAAAACACCGGTTGCCAAAGTGTTGTGAGAACTAAATATCTATACAGAATTTAGTCCACACAACCCATAAAGGCACACCCTATTGTTCATAACACAACGGGAAAACCACGCCACTTCTAGAAACACAAGAAGATGAAATGACAACAAGAATGCGTAAGCAGCGGTAAAAAACACGCCACGCAAACTATTCAACGGGATAACCACGGAGATGGAGAAATCAGGCAAGCAAACGGAATAACAACAAGCAAGCATACGCAGCGTTAAAACCACGCCACTGCCAGCAGCATACGCCATCCCAGCAACACACGCCATCCCAACGCAACATGTTGCGAATCTGTTACCATGCAGCACAGGCTTGGTGGGGAGTTAGATGGCCGAAGATCAGGCAGTCAGCACCGGACTGTGACAGCGCACGCACGTTCGGCATCAGACTACGCAGTGAGTTTATCCTCTGGCTAGTCTTGGTACCCTAACTTGTGAACCCCGTCTGTTGGTAGTGAGTTTATCCTCTGACCAACTCAACCTTTAAATCGCGGTCGCTAACGCAGTCTTCCGTGGTCCGGGATCTTTACGCGGTTAAAAGGACCTCTCGATCGTAGCAGAGGAGCGTAAACGTGTGAACCAGGACAGCGTTAGTGAAGCCTACACGAGCGTCGGCAGAAGTAGCTGAGCGTAGTCGTTGTAGCAAGCGAGTGTCAACGTGCACATCAAGACAGCGTCATTAAAGCCTACACGAGCGCAGGCAGAAGTAGCCGAGCGTAGTCGTCGTAGCACGCGGGCGTCAACGTATAAGCCAAGGCATCGTCGTCGAAGATTACAGGAGCGCCAGCAGAGAAAGCCGGGCGCAGTCGTCATAGCAGAGTAACGTCAACGTGTATGCCAGGACTCCTTTATTGAAGCCTCCACGAGAGCCGGCAGAAGTAGCCGAGCGTGATCGAGCAGCACGTCGTCTAACACCTACTATTATCAACGAAAATGGTTTTTTTTTTTTGTTTTTTTTTTTTTCGTTGGAGTTGGCTCGTCTTGGAAGACCCACACGGTCAATTGCTGTTTTGTTTCGGGCTCATACGCATAGACCCATGATTCGTCACCTTTGACGATTTTATAAACGTCTTTTGAAGCACCGCGATCGTATTTTTTCAGCATTCCTTTACACCAATCCACACGAGCCTTTTTTTGACCGATTGTCAAATTGTGCGGGATCCAACGAGAACAAACCTTTTTTACGGCCAGGTGTTCATGCAATATCGATTGTATGCTGTTGAGAGAAATGCATAGGCATGCCTCTATCTGAAGGTGTGTTATATGACGGTCTTGCATTATCAGTTCACGTACGGCATCGAAGTTTTCTGGCACAACGGCTGTTTTTGGACGACCATCACGGAAATCGTCTTTGAGCGAGCGTCGGCCACGATTGAATTCGTCGTACCAGTTTTTCACAGTTCTATAGGATGGTGCTTCATAGCCATACGAAGATTTTAGTTCATCGATGCATTCTTGTCGTGATAATCCACGTCGAAATTTGTGAAAAATGATCGCACGAAAATGTTCACGAGTTAATTCCATTTTTTGGCCGAGATGAATTTTTTAATTCCCTGTAAATAAAACAATTCACGATTAAATGACAAAACGTTCTGAGTGATGTTATGCTAAAAAATGTCAAAGTTTCCAGTGGAAATGTCAGATTGCACCTAGCAACACTCAGTGTTGCCTAGTCCAGAAATATATATAGCAGCCTATGTATTGTATATATCCAAATATATATGAAGATGGTGGGCCACTAATAAAAAAATGAATGAAATAAAAATATCTTATACTTTTCATGAAAAGTCGGCAAATTGGATAATTCCAAAAAGTAACATTTTTTTTGTTCAACTTTTGTTTGTTTTGTTTTTCAATATTTTGATTTGTAAATTATTTGAATAGTTCAATTTCGGTCGCACGCTTTTTTATTCCGGCAATTCAAAAAAAAAATTATTGAAAATTTTTCAGAGAAAACTTTACGTGTGTTTCACACAAAGAGGTCAATTGCTGATTGAAATTTGTTACAAAGCCACCAAGAGGTCGCCCTAATAACGGTCGGCGTTCTTTTTGCCATCAAAGTATGGCAGCCAAGGCATGGCAAGTAAAGAAGTACTCCCAAGATGCGGTGACATACGTGCGGAATTCTGGATCGCGGGTAAACAGCAAGAACGACTTTTCAAACAACAGTTACGATGTTTGATTGATTTTATCTTGAAGCAACGTATATGTGGTGCTGTTGGATGCTAGATGTTTTCCGCACGAACATATTCCTCCTTGGATGATGGTTACACCAGATCAAATTGATGAAATCATTTCTCCGAAAATTCCTGATGTAGAGAAAGATCCAGATTATATGAAGTGGTGGAAACCAATACGGTGCATGGACCCTGCGGACACTACAATCCCTTTTAGGTTTGTATATCTGACAATAAATGCACGAAACACTATCCATGTGCTTTTCTTTCGGAAACACAAACTGGAAATGATGGATATCAACTCTATCGGCGTCGCTCACCAGATAACAGAACATTCAGCATTCAACTTAGAAGAGTGAATGTCGAAGTTGACAACACATTTATCGTTCCATATTCACCATTATTGTCTAATTCATATTGAAAACTCATATCAGTGTTTAGTAATGCAGTTTGGTGAAATCGATAAAATACGTTTGAAAGTACGTCACCAAAGGAAGCAACATGGCGGTTATTGGTCTTAAACGATACTGTCGATACGTAAACTGCAATAAAGCACTTTGTAGGATATTTACTTTTGCAATTCATGAACGTTTTCTGACTGTTGTGCGTCTCGCAGTTAATTTGGAGAATGACCAAAGAGTGTATTTCACCACAGAGCCCACAGTACAGCCAGTGGAAACACCGCCAGCAGGAAAATAAACATTGAAGAGTTTTTTCTAAACTTTCGTCAGTGATCCGTTTGTGAGAACATTGCTCTATTCAGAAATACCTTGATATTATGCATGGAATGCATCGTCGAAGAAATAGTTACGCAGAAAGCAAGGCCAACCAGTAGATTGACATCCAGGTCTTATCAACTAATGGATTAAGACGAATTTATACAATCCACCCGAAAAACGATGATTGCTTCTACCTTCGGTTGCTATTGATTAATGTACGCGGTTCAACTTTATTTGAGTCATTGCGTACTGTGAATGGTTTGATGTTTGCAAGTTTTGGAGAAGTAAGTCAGCAATTACAATTCCTGGAACACGTTAATCACTGGAATGAAAATGAAGTTCGCACACTTTTCACGATAATCATTTCGACATATCAGCCTTCAAATCCGCGTCTATTATGCGATACGAAGAAAAATGAAATTGCCGAAGACAGTTTACCATGTAAACTTCCAGTGGTTCGATATCAATTCCAACTTCACTTTATCAATTCACGAAAGATGAACTCATCACAAACGTTCGGACATTGGCCATATTATCGTAACTATGATTCCTTAAGTGCATGCGCAATGTTAGCTGCCAAAAATACCGATGTTGTTGACTTAAACTGGAAGTTTCAAAGTTAAATTCTTGGAGACTTGCGCTCATACAAATCGGTCGATCGTCTTGACAATGAAGACGACGCCGTGAATTATCCATTGGTATTTCTAAATTCTTTGGACAGGCTTGGTATGCCACCGCATCATTTTCAATGATTCGCAATCTTCGTGCGCCAAAACTGTGTAATGGAAACAGACTGATTGTGACGCACCTATCGAATACAAGGGGGAGAATACTTGATTCTACGAGTTCCTATGTGTTCTAACGATTTCCCATTCCAGTTCAAACGTATTCCGTTTCCAGTAATAATTGCATTTGAGATGACAATGCATAGGACCTAACGATAGTCGCAGAATGTGAGGCATAAATTTGGAAATGCTATGTTTTTCACAAGGCCGTGGCGTGCTCACGAGTTGGAAAACCATCTTTTCTACCCCGGAACAGAAACCCAAAAATGTTGTTTATAAAGCTGCGTAACATTGAAAACAAAAAAAAAAAAAACACCGAAAATTAGATGATGAATTTAACTTTCTTTTCATTTCAGAATACATAATTTCACGCAGGATGCGGGGTCAGCTAGGATATATATATATAGAAAAAATAATAAAAAAAAAAAAAGAAAAAGGTAAAGCAAACCGAATAGAAAAAATAATTAAATATGTACATATACGTACATTTATATATTTATTAGAAACTCAACCCATTGAGAACATTTGAGTACATGCCAATAGACCGTACTCACATACATATGAACAGCACATTTACAAGCCGAAGTGCACATACGATTATTTTGATTCTCAATTCCGCTTATGCGCGCTAGTTAATTCATATACTTATGATTATATGTGTGGCTTAGGTCTAAAGTCTATTTTTATTATTTGTTGTAAACAAGTGCTTATCATGCGGCCTATGCATGTCTTGCATTCGGGTATGGAGTGGTATGAGTTCAAAGTCTTGTGTTTGATACTCTTGTTTATTTTATTAGGGCAGAACTGGCTTTATCAGCGTTTCTCATATACTTCTGTATAAGTGTCGTTGATACTAGTATTAACTCTCCTCTCTCTTATAAAAAAAAAAATGCTCTTATTTTTATAATGAAAAGTTGGCTGTTGTTGAGTGTGTGTTGTTGTCGCAGTTTGATTAATTTGAGTTGTGTCCAAATTATCAGGACTATAATTTCAAAGGTTGTGATTGTGTAGCATAAAGTTTGGATCGGGTGATCTTCAATTGAGCCTCCTAAAGCACAAGGGGTATAACTCCACTTTTTCTTCTGTCGAGATATTAAAGGGTTTGCTTAAAGTTGTATATATAAAATAAAAATCAGTATTGAATTTTTGGACTACTTTTTTCAATAAAACTTTAGAAAAAGGTCTTATTTAACTTAAATTGATGTTTTTGTAACTTTTTGACCATTAACTCTTGTTTTATCGAGTACCGAAAATTAATTATACCATTTGTGCTGTAAATGGTTTTAAGATTTCATTTAACTTATAAATAGTTTGAAATCTGTTTCGTTTTCTCATCTAATTTTTCATGTATTATCAATAAAACTTAAATTTATTTCATTACTGATAGTATAATAAGTGAAAAAATATTTTTTTATTCATCGTCACTTTCTTGAAATTCTTCCTGAAGTGGGCCAACATCTTCAGCAGTCTCACTAGTAACAAGACCCTCGAAATAATTGTGGTGTACTGGAGAAATGTATGGCAGCAAGTCCATCATATCTTTCCTTTTTTCTTTTGAAATAGGCCGAGCTCTTGTGTACAGCTTAAACTGATCAATGATGCAAACATTAAACGGTCGTCCTTTTTTTCCTGCTGGCTTGAAATCCAATGTTGAAACGGCATATCTTCAGATAGAGTTTCCTTAAAAAGGATTTTAAATGGCTCACTTTTTGTGCAGCGTATCCATTGCATTTTCAGCCACGGTACAGGTTGGCCTTCACAGTCTTTTTTTCTTTTAGTGATTTTTTTTAGGATGTTTTCGACTGGCAAAAAATTATCGATCGTCAAAATTGTCACATGAAAGGTATTCTTTTTCCTTGACAACGCAATTCCAGTCGTCAGGTGTAAATATTTCTTGCGACTTACCAAAATTTTCAATAGATGTAAAGTCACAGTCATTGGGGAGGAATAAATGTCCACTTTGCATGAACTTTTGGTCCATCATTTCTACATTATTGTCTGGACTTTGGACATATTTCATCAACGTCATAGCGATTTTCCAGTTACGGTTTTGACCTGTGCATGTGTCGCTATACATAACCACATGTTTGGCTGCTGTCGCTCTAAATTTTATGTGTTTAATTAAACACGATGAAATTTCTTGTGAACCTTTAGAACCATTTACTTCATCCCAACAATACATACATGAACCCCATTTTCGTTGAAAGCTCATGGCAACCTAAATTGTATACGTACATATTACGTGTGTAGTAGGCCTGTTGACACAGCAATTTCTGGAAAGGCAGGGACTTCTCCAAATCAAAAGAAAATGCATAGTAGCTGTCATTGTTAGCACTTTTTTCAGCATCCGCCTTCATGGAATCGCGAGCTTGTTCTGCCTTCCGTAAATGAAGTTCATGGTCCTGCATGAGCTTTCTCTTTTCTTCTTCATCTGTTGAGTATTTTACTTTATTAGAAAAAATATCACACTTGACGCAAGTGTCTTTATGTGGGGCGTGAAATTGCAGATTGAATTCGTTATTAAAAGTTCTTCAATATATATGCTCCCTAACAGGCTGAAGCCCTTGGCTTTCAACGTGCTCCTTGTACAGATTGTACAAAAGTCGTATATTTAAGTTCTCGGCTAAATATTTCCTATTTGGGTTGTGTTTTCTTGTGTAGTGAGATTCGTATGAAGGTAAAGCTGAAATATGGGCTCTTACTTGTATTTTAAAGGGTAAATCGGGTGTATTTCATTTTTCTTTGGTTGGTTACAATTTGTTTTGAACATTGGTTGTCTTATAGTACTTCCTGCTAAAAATATTTACTACTGATTTTCTAAAACCACCTTCTTCCAGCGCTTCTTTCACATCGGTAGAGTCTACCGATGACTCTATACCTTTTATGACAACAACTAGGCCTTTTGAGCTCTTCAGTTGGTATGAATAATAATTCTTGTTTTTATTTGACAAAAATTTAATGATTTCCATGAAACTTTTTTCAGTGTAGGACTGTTTTTGGTCTCATCTATATCGCCTTTTTTCAAATGGAAATTGTTAGTACCTACTAGAAAGTTTCATAATAAAAACTCGCGGCACTTACCCGTCGATTTGGCGACGTCTCTGCTAGCAAAACGAAAGCGAATTAAAAGTGGGATAATGCGGGAGAATGGTTGACTGGTATGATACGTATAAGCGTGCGGATCGTAATCAAAAGAGGTCGGGCGCCGTCCGTCGGTCCCTTTTATTAATTGTGTCCGGTGTCCTCGTGTGTGGTGTATATGATGCAGGTGTCTTAGTGAGAGGTGTGGATGATAAAGATGGTGTATGTAGATGTGTTGAGTATGATGTGTGGATGATATGAATGGTGTGAAGATGTGGGGTGTAGTTATGTTATAATTAGAGGGGGGCGCATAAGCTCATTTAACCATCCAGGCCCCCTTAAACGACTGTTTAGCCTAAAATACGCTACAGCTGTTGCAGCGTTGCCACAACGCTGCTCAGACCCGTGGATCAACGAGGTGGTGGTCCAGTCTGTCGACGCCGCCCCGAGGTTCCACTCCGCTGGTGTATGACACGTTCAGTGGGTGGAGCAGCGTGTGGTGCGCCCGGTGGCACGTTTGGCACAGCCCACGTGACTCACACTCTGTAGTCGTATGAGTGTGCGACAGGCAGTTGAAGCAATGCCCGTGGGCCTGAGCAACTTTCTGCCGTTACAAAGGCCGCATACCCCTAAATATTCCACAATGGTGGACACGATGAGGGCGTCGGCAGATGGGACACCTTATCCGACGGGTCTCCGAAGTCCTCGATGTAGTCGATGGTGGTCGGGTGCCACCACGAGGTGCGGGTGTAAGTACCGCTGCAGGCGCGGTTGCCGGCACAGATGCTGGCGTTGTTGCCGGTGCATTTGACGGCGTTGTTGCAGTCACAGTTCGGGGCGCTGGTGTAGGCCCGGTGCGCGGCGCATTGGTAGCCCCAGCGGTTGACGGGTTTGCGACTGATGTGTCTACATCCATGGTGATCTGTGGTAAAGGAGATGGTTTCTGTCATATAAGTTGATATGGGCAATCGTGTCACGATATGTGGCATAAACGGATCGTCGTATTAATCGACCATTTTTTGTTAGTTTTCTTTGTTGGCTTTGACGGTTTATTATTTTTTAGCAGTTTGTTACTGGCGTATTTCTCATTTTAGCGTAAAATTTAGTGATTTTTTTCGGTTTGGTTTTTTCGGTTTTCGGACTCGTGGTCGTCGGTGGTTGGCAAAAAGCACAGCTTCACGAGCGGTCTGGTTAGTATTCCGTTTTGCGTACAGAGACCCACGACGCGTATGTGACCGTCGGAGCCATAATGTAGCTTTTCTATGTGGCCAAGCCGCCACTCAGTGGGAGGCAGATAATGATCATGAATGAGGACGCAGTTTCCAAGTTTAGGCGCTTGTTCAGGAGTCTTCCAATGGTATCTTTTGTGGAGATATTTTATGTACTCGTCCTTTCATCGGCGGCTGAAATCATGATGGAGAATTTTAATTCGTTCCCATCGATTTAGTAGGGATAGCGACTCCATGCCTGGCTCAGGAATGGCCAGGAGGGGTGCTTCTTTTAGAAAATGCCCTGGAGTTAAGGCGGTGAAATCTAAGGGGTCTTGCGATAGTACTGTGAGTGCCCGTGACTTCAATTCGATTTAATAACGTCGTGAACTCTTAGTAATTGAATTTATAATTTCCAGCTACCCGTTTGAAATGGGATTTGAAGCTTTTTACAGCGGATTCCCATAAACCGCCCATATGAGGTGCGCTTGGGGGTATAAAATGCCAGTTGATACCTTGAGGGGCGTACTTTTGTACGATGTCGGGTAACACTTGCTTTAGGAAATCCACAAATTGATTTTATGTGGCTCGCTGAGCTCCCATGAAAGTTTTGCCATTATCGCTCATGACTTTTGATGGGTAGCCACGTCGAGTGATGAAGAGAGCAAATGCCGCGAGGAAAGCCTCCGTCGTCAGATTACTACATAGCTCAAGATGTACTGCCTTTGTCGTGAAACATATAAAGACAGCAACATAGCCTTTCATGAGAGTGGGAGACCTTAACATGGACGCCTTTACCTGGAAAGGCCCAGCAAATCTACAACTATAGTGGTGAAAGGCAGAGCAAAATTGCAGCGTTCAGGTGGAAGTGCTGCCATAATCTGCGATCGCATATTCTGCTTATGCATTGTGCAGATTTTGCACGTGAAGATGCACCTCTTGATTTGCGGCTTAAGACGGGGGATATAATACTCTTGGCGTACCATATGTTGCATGAGGCGATGTTCGGCATGTAGCATTAAGATGTGGATGTAGTGGAGGAACAGTGTGGCAAATGTTGACCTCTCGGAAATTATTAAGGGGTGGCGTTCATTGTATGTTAGGCTCGAATTAGCAAGCCGCCCATTGGCACGAAGCAGACCTTTCGTGTCCAGAAATGGGTTTAGAACTAAGAGTGAGCTCTTTTTATCAATGGGCTTCGATTCTCTCAATACTGATATATCGCGGCTGAAGTAGCGCGCTTGTGTATATGCTATTAGTGCGACCTTTGTCTTTTATAACTCTAGGTGTTCCCTTGACATTGCTTTTGAGTTGTTCTATAAATTTGAACATATAAGCAACTACTCTGAGAGCTCTTGGAAACGATGCAAATCGCTCAAGGATGTCGGCATCATCTATTAAAGTATGAAGGCTGGCGGCTTTTCGACCTTCTTATTAACCATCGGGGGCCATTCCAACAGAGGGTGGTGGTGGCAAGGTGCAGTGGCTTGCACCCTCTTGTACGACTTTGTGATCGGGAGAGTAATTTACCCAACGCGGAATATGAATCTGAGAAATGTCATTCAGATTGTTTGCGAACTGAGACCATTTTTCTAAGCGAAGAGGTTTCACTTGTTCGTTCCAGTCGGTTCCATCTAGCCATAATTCTTGTATTAAGATTTTCGCTTGGATCATAATTGGCGAAAGCCATCCTGCGCGGTCGAAAAGTTTTGCCACCGAGGATAAAATCTGTCCTTTCGTTATGGCTGATAATGCGGATATGGAGTTCTCATGAACTGGTCTGATATCGCATTCCATTGGATGCCTAGTGTTTCTGTTGTACTTTCCTTTTCGAATATAAGAAAATTAGTGTCCAACAAGTTTTCGTTTGGAATATTTTTGAGTATATTTGGGTGATTAGCCGTAAACTTTTTTATCACCTGTGATAAGGCCTCGTATGCTTGTGGAAGGGTGTGACTTCCAGACAGAATACCGTCTACATACGTTTGAGTTTTCAACACTTCGGTTGCCAGAGGAAATTCTGACTTTGTGTTGTCTGCCAATTCGTGGAGTGTTCGAATGGCTAAATATGGTGCACCGTTAACGCCAAATGTAACTGTTTTTAATTTGAAGTCGCGTAAAGGACTAGTTGGAGATCTTCGGAACATATCTTGGTCGTCTTTATGTACGCCTATTTGCCGATACATTTTTTCAACGTCCCCATTGAATACGTATTTGTATATACGCCAATTCAATATCAGAAGCATTAAGTCTGGTTGGAGTGTGGGTCCCGTAAATAGGATATCATTTAGGGAATTCCCTGAACTAGTGGTTTTCAAGGCATTAAAAACAACTCTTACTTTTGTTGTTTTCTTTTCTGGCTTCACTACTGCGCGATGTGGCAGATAAAAGTTGTAGTATTTGCCGTTGACGATTTTCTCCCCTGGGGTTACTTCCTCCATGTGATCTAAATGGAGGTATTCTTCTAACACACCATCATATTCAGATTTGAGTTCACCTTTTTTAAGTAGGTTTCTTTCCATACTTAGAAACTGCTATATTGCAGAGGTGCGGGAGTGACCTAAGGCGAGTGAGTGAGGAAATTGTTGCTTAAGTGGTAGTCGTACGACGTACCGACTATTTTCTGATCTAGTAGTTGTGGCTTTGTAAAAATCCTCACAATACTGATTTTCAGGGGTTGTGACTGATATGGGGGGGAGTTCCCCCAATTCCCAAAATTTTTTCAATTGAGAATTGAGGTACTCGTTTGAGACTTCCTCAACTTGAGTTGTTAATGTTGTAACTGGTTCCGCAACTAGTCCACTTAGGACGCATCCGAAAATGCTATTTTGCGCCAGAAGTGTATTTGTTATTTTCTCAATACCTTCGAGTATTATCTGTGGTATGAGATCGCTGCCAAATAGAAGATCTATTTGAGCGGGGGTGTTGCAGTTTGGGTCTGCTAGCTTTAGGTGTGAAACCTTTTGCCAATGCTTGCTATTTATGCGATAGCTGGGTAACATATTGGTTAATTGCGGTAAGACAATAGCTTCTGCTTGTATGAGCTTATTCGCTTTGGGGGAAAATAGGGAAATGGACCAGATTTTATTTGAGTTTTGAACAACTCTTCCGCCCATTCCCGTGATTTCATAATTGGCCTGTTTTGTTGGCAACTGTAGCCTGTGTTGTGCCCTACACGCTACAAATGATCGTTGTGATCCTTGGTCTATTAAGGCTCTGAGTTTAAATAGTTCTCCTCTGTGTTCGATGGAGACAACTGCTGTGGGTAATAGTATCCTACTGTGATTTTCGCTATGTAGCGTTTGGGGTTTCAACACCTTTGAGCAGCTTGGTGCTTCTTGGCAGTTTTCAGAATTTGTTGTGGCAACTAATGCTGTTGCTCGTTTTACGTTTGCACTGTTTTGGGTTGAGCTGGAAAAATTGGTTATATGAAACATAGAATGATGTCTTTTATGGCAGTAAACGCAATTAAATTTGCTTTCGCAATCTTTAAGCGTATGCGCATGTGACAGACAGTTGGTACATAATTTTTTCGTTCTTACGAAATTGTTTCGATCGCTAACATTCATTTTTTTGAATTTTTCGCATGTTTTTAGTTTGTGATCTCCTCTACAAAGTTCACATGACGTTTGCTTATATTGTTCGGGTGTGAACAATTGATTTTTAAAAAAGCTTCTATTTAAATTACTGTGGCTACTTGTTTGGGGTCTATTGAAGCTTCTATTGATGTCGGGTTGAACTTTTTCGTTCTGACTAGTTTTTTATCTACCCTTTCTCCAATTTCATATTGGGTAGTAAGAAATTCTTTCATTTGCTGCCACGTTGGGCACTTTCTTCGCGATGAGAGCGATTGTTCCCACAAAAGTAACGATTTTTCTGGTAATGCAGCTGTGCATATATTTACCAGAATGGGGTCCCAATTATCTGTGGGAATATTCTGTGTCGATAAAATCGACAAACAATTTGAAACCGTGTATTGAAGTTTTATGAATTCTTCAATGGTTTCTTTCTGAATTTTCGGTAGATTTATTAGTATCATCACTTGCTTGTCGACCAATATTCTCTAGTTTTCGTAACGTGCTTTAAGAGCTTCCCAAGCAAAATTGAAATTTTCGTCATTGAGAGCGAACTGTTTCACTATTACGCCTGCCTGACCTTTGGTTTTGTATCTGAGGTGATACAATTTCTGCGCTTGTGATAATTTAGGATGGTTTATGTACACAGCTGTAAACATGTCCCGGAAGGACGGCCACTCTTCATAACCACCATGAAATATACCTGTGTCGCATACTGGCACTTTAAGGTGAATGCCTGAACTTACCTCTTGGGCTTGGCTTTGTGGCAGCTCTACTCTCGGTTGTGGAGTAGGTGCAATTGCTCTTAATAGCTTTAGTTAATCAGAAATCATTGCCTTTGTGTCTTCGAACTGGTCTAGGCAGTGTTCATATTTGGTGTATGCCGAGAATTTAAAATTTTCTGGTAGATCTGAATCATCAGATTCTACGATTGCGTCATATGCCGCTTGGAGACGTGTCCAGAAGTTGTCTAAATTGTCTTTTTTGATTTCTAATACCGATTTAGAGTTGTCTTGAATCGGTGAAGATGAAAATCGAGTGCAGTACGGAATCAAACTGTCACTCTCAGCAAGGAAGCAGTGTAGCACCCTGATTTGAGCGTGTAGCTTCTGCCGGTGAACATGGACTTTTTTCTTCTGAAATCATCTTTGAAACTTTTAGCAACTGAGTTGTTTTAGATTCCTTTGAGTCTGAGCTCATTTAAAAGATGTATAAAATGAACTAAAACGTCTTAGTGAAAACTAGGCTTGTATATGTTTAGAAAAAGTATATAAAGTATAGTATATACTATATAAAATGTTGAATAGAAGACTCTTTGAATTTAAGAGTTTCAAAAAATCAATAAAACCAACGGCTTTTTGATAAACCGAGATTTCAAAAATATTTTCATATATGTATGTATCTATATAATTAGACGGGAACTCTTTTAAGTAAATAAGAGTTTTCCAAAACCAATAAAATATTATACGTATATAGAATATCGCTTGAATCTGATTTAATTATTTATTGTTGACCGGAAATATTTTATATGTTTAATTTCTATACATATATTTGTCTTATATATTTTTTATGTCCAAATGTCCTATAGGGTATACCTATAGGTGGTAATTTTATTTATTATATGCTAATGAGCGCTCGTTTTAGAGATCACTGCACTTTGTACATATGCATGTATGTACATATGTATGTATTACGCTTTGGTTTTTTACACAATCCTGCTTGGTTTTGTTAGTCAACTTCCAAGGGATATCGCGGAACATATGCTAATGTGGACTTTGAAGCAATAAGCGTATCTACATATATGACAGTACACTTTTGTACAAATATTTAATTATGAAAAGTTGTTATAAAAAACTTTTTTTGTTATATCGATGTCGATCGGGTATACTTTTCAGTATATATTGTATGTATTTGTATGCGCCCGCATGTGCATAAATATATACGCATGTATATAGTATTGGGTTGTCAAAAAAGTCTTACGGTATTTTTACTGAATCAATTCGTGTGGCACCCATACATCGAGCTTCTTAGTGACTCCAAGCTTCTTAAAATGGTTTATAACGGTTTCATCAATACTATGCCGGTCTCTTTCGACCAATTCAGCGATTTTATCGCAATTTTCGACGACAGGCCTTCCGGAGCGTGGCGCATCTTCGACCACCTCCACACCAGAACGAAAACGTTAAAACCATCGTTGTGCGGTGGAAATGGAAACTGTATTGGGTCCATAAACTGCACAAATTTTATTGGCGGCTTCAGATGTATTTTTGCCTTTATCGTAGTAGTACTGTAAAATATGCCGTATTTTCTCTTTATTTTGCTCCATGTTTGCGACGCTATAACTCACGAACGACTTAAAAGAAACGACAATCAATCAAACAATTGTGCGCGTGAAATGAGCTTTCCAAAAAGGTAAAGCATGACCCGATGCGACGAATAAAACTAGAACCACGCGCTTTCAGCGCCAACTAGCGAAAATACCGCAAGACTTTAGACTTTGTTGTTGTACATTTTGTTAGCTATGCTAGCTGTGATAACTCCCCCCTTCTTAAGCATCAGCGTCTCGCTGATTAAGAATTATTGGCTACTGAAAGCTGTGGGTAATCTATTATTGGTGGGATAAGAAATGAATTTCTGGTTTTTGGTTTGAGTATGATATATAAAACTAATGATAGTGTTACTGCAACAAGAATTGCTAAGAAGCTTGAGCTAATTGAAATAATGTTTTTTGATGTTATTCGTTGTAGTTCATTTACATTATTTAAATGTAGTTTATGTAAATAGTTTAAGTCTAATTTAATTTCATTTTCCGTTAGGTTATTCTGAAGTATTGCGGGTAAGATTTGGTAGGAACTTGTTTGCCAGTTTGTGTAGTAAGGTAAGAGTCTATCTAAGGAGTAAATGTCAGTTAGTTTTTTAAATGTGATTTATGAATTTTTCTGTTATCTTTAGTAGTTATTGTACGGTATTGTCTTTAGCGACAGTTTCTTTTTTAAAAATAGGTTTCGTTTTCCATTTAATTTGCTTGTTCTTTTTAAATATAGTATCACCAGGTTCGTAATTCCTTATTTTTGACCTACTTTTGTTGTGATAATTTAGTGTATTTTTTAGTTTCTGGCTATTTCATTTCGAAGGTCAAAATTAACTATTTCCTTAAAGTTTGTTAAATCTTGGTAGTTGATTCTCTGTGTTCTTCCAAAGAAAATATCAGCTGGTTTCCTTTTCGTAACTGAATGTATCGTGTTATTATATCTGTCAACGGCAATGTTGACAATTTCTTTAATAGAGTAATCAGGATATTCCACTTGGAGACATCTGATTATTTCAATAATAGTGGAATGCACACGTTCTATCGCACGATTGACTTCGCTTTTCTGAGGTGGTGCTAGATAGATTTCAATTCCTAATCCTTCTAAATAGTTCAGAGTTATTATAAGCCCAATAGCAAAAAAGCTGCCTTCATTGTCCATGACCAAAGTCTTTGGTACAGTGAAATAGTGTAGAAGCTTTATCAATTTATCCCTGATATGCAGTATTGATTTATTTTTCATCCTGAAAAATTTTACAAATTTAGTGAATTTGTCAACGCCCGAGATATATTTTTCGCCGGACATTTCTATAATGTGGATAGGCAGTATTTCTGTTGGATACGAAGGTATGGGTGTTGCCTGTAACTTGGGTTTTTGTGGATGCCGGTCGTACTTATTACATTCGCAAATTTCACATGATTTAGTATATCTTTTAGTAAGTTTAGTCAATTGCAATGGGCTCTTTTGTGTTCTTGTTCTATTATTTATCCTGATACGAAATTGTGAGAAATTTTCTTGATATATTTGCTGTAGTAATGAAATATATTTCACTTGGATTTTAATTCCATTGATTATGTTTGGGTTTAGAACACTTTTTAAGATTTTACTTAGGTTCTCTTTATCGTAAACTTCACTTTTAATGAGGTGTCTGTGGAAGCTTCGATGAGGTTCTTCGTGTGTAATTTCCTCCTTTCCTTCTGTAAATATAACTTGATTTTTAAATTAATTGGAGCTTCACAGTGAGAAATGAGCTTTGAGCTATCCTCTTCTGCGCTATGTTGTGTATTTTCATCTGTGGATGTTAGCGTATTAACTTCTATTGGCAGCCGTGATAACGCATCGGCGACTACGTTTGTTTTTCCTGGTTTGTAAATTAGTTTATAATTATATTCTTCTATCCTTGCTTTCCACCTTTTTAACTTGGCATTGTTATTACTGTTGCTTAGTGCAAACGTCAGTGGATGGTGATCACTAAGAATTTTTATTTCTTTAGCTCCATACAGGTAAGTCCTTAATTTGTCGAGGGACCATACTATGGCGAGCATTTCTTTTTCTATTGTCGAGTAATTCTCTTCGGTTTTGTTGAGTGATATAGAGATGTAAGTTGTGGGTCTGTCTTGACCTATTATCCCTTGTGAAAGGACTGCTCCGATTGCAGTATTGTTAGTGAAATTTGTATCCGTTTGGATTGACTTGCTTTTATTTGAGCATTTTCACCTGCAGTTAAATTGGTAAGGGGCTTGACAATTTTTGCAAAGCCTTTTATAAATCTCCTATAATACGATGCTAAACCCAGGAAACCTTTTAATTCCTTAAGGTTAGCAGGTGCGGGAATTTTTTCAATAGCGGATATTTTGTTACCTTCGCCGGTAACGATATGACCTAGAAAATTTACTTTTGTTCTAAAAAATTTGGATTTTTCCAGATTGACTTTTAAATTTGATTTGTACAAAAAACATGAACACATCTTCAATATTTCGTAAGTGTTCCTCTTTAGTTTTTCTCATTATTATAATGTCATCGATATAAACGTAGCAGGCTTTTCCTATAAGCGTTTTGAGAACATTGACCATTCTCTGAAAAATGGAAGAGGCATTTTTAAGACCGAATGGCAACCTAGTAAATTCATACTTACCATTGGCTGTAGAAAAAGCTGTCTTTTCTATGTCCATTTCCTTCATCCTGATTTGGTAGAATCCGGATGTAAAGTCGAGTGTAGTAAAATACTTACATTCGCCTAAGCTAGCGAGAGTGTTGTTTATATAAGGTATTGGATAGGAATCAAGTATAGTTATTGCATTTAGTCGTTTAAAATCAACAACTACTCTATACTTTTTTTCTCCTGATTGACCTGGTTTTTTTGGAACAATCCACAATGGGGAGTTATACGGACTCTTTGAATGCCTTATTACACCATTGTTTAGAAGTTCTTTTACTTGTTTTTCTACTTCGCCCAGTAGGTTATTTGGGTAAGGATATGATTTTGTATATATCGGTGCTTCATTTGTTGTTCTAATTTCCCCTAATACAGTTGTGTCGATTGTCCCACTGTCGGAGACTGGGAGATTTAACTTCATGTTCATAGGGGGTTTATTGAATATTATTTATTTGTTTAGAGATATGTTGTTTTAGTGGCAGTACCACATCCTTGAGGGTTATTGTGTCATTTTTTCTATTTATGATTGCTCCCAATTCTTTGAGGGTATCATCGCCAATGAAGCCATCAAAGGATTTTAAATTGGGTAATGTAAAGAAATCAAAATTATTTGTAATACCTATACTTCCGAAGAATGGTCCACGTATTGGTTATATTTACTTGACCTGTGTCTGAGTGAACCTTAAAAGGACACTCAAGTTTCTTTGAATTTTTTAAAGTTTTTCGGAGACAAAGTTTTTATTAGCTCCAGTATCTATAAGGAACTTCGCGATATCCCCGTTCTTTAAAGTTAGTTCTAAATAGGGTAGGGTAGACAGGCGTCTGTCATAAAATTTATTTCCTCGTCCTCTGTTTGGACATTAAATAGTTTTTGGGATTTCCTAGGGATATTGGAAGAATAATTGGATGGCCTCACTATAGGCGTATTGTTCGGTCGATTCATATAGTTTATTCTTCGTGAGTGTATTGAAGTGTCCACCTCCATAGGGATTGGTGGTTCAGGATTGGTTGGAATGGGTGGTGGCGGTGCTTGATTTTGCATGTTTTTATTATAGATTAAATTTTTTTCGGCAGGGTTTAATGCCCTTGGTACAAATATTGGTTTTGGATTCATTTGATGGTTTTGCATTTGATTAGAGCTTCCTCCATTTTTTGTATATATTGAATAGTTTCTTAAGTTAATGTTTTGAATTTCAAGGCAGGAAGCGTATGCTTCGAGTAGGTTGCTGAGGCGTTGAATGGCTAGCATTCTAGACAATTCGCCGTTTAGGCCTCTGATAAATATATCAAGGGCTCGATTCCTATACGTTTCCAGTAGAACATTATTTGTTTCTCTTGAATAATCATGACTCTTTATTTTGTTTATTATCCGCGATAGTTGGTGATTGACTCTTGCGTAGAATTGCTCTACACTGAAGTGTTTTTGGGATAAGGTTCCTAGTTCGTGTTCTAGAGTCTTAAGGTCGCGTTTGTCTGCATAGTGTAGTGACAAACAATTTTTGATTGTTCCCCAATCATCATTGAGTATGTTGTATGAAATTAAGGCCGTATCTGCAGGGCCTTTAATTTTCTGCCTAATATGTCGTAGGATGGCTCTATACAGTGGCTTTGTTCTGACTACTTTGTAGTCCTACAAAACAGATTCGACGTTGTGGAGCCAGGATATGAATTGGATCGGATCTCCTTCGAATCACGCTGTCAGGTAATCTGTTAATTTCTATTAAGTCTGACTCAGTTAAGTGAATATGGTTATTTGAAATAAAACTTTCGTTATGGGGACTAATTCTACTTTCTAACTGATTTATCCTACTGCTCAATATTTTTGATTGTTCTATTTGTGGATTAACAGCACCAGTTAGGTGTGTAATAGCTTCTTAAATTTGCTCCATTACTGTGATTTACTATTTCGACTATTTATTGCTTTAACAATATGATACTTTATATATATTTATTGCTATTAACAATTTTTTAGTTTCTTTTTTTTTTTTTGTTATATCGGGTATAAGTTTGTTGTTAACAATTTTTTAGATTTTTTATATATCGGGTATAAATTTTATTTGCTTAT
Organism: Bactrocera correcta; assembly: GCA_027475135.1. Taxonomy (NCBI): domain Eukaryota; kingdom Metazoa; phylum Arthropoda; class Insecta; order Diptera; family Tephritidae; genus Bactrocera; species Bactrocera correcta. The sequence goes on along the minus strand of CM050322.1, from coordinate 40,315,598 downwards.
TAGGATTTTTAATATATATTTTTTTATGTAACTCTTTGGACGGTCCACTTGGTCCTGTTTGAAGCGTTAGTCCTCTACTGGGGGGTGGATGACGTCACTCCAGGCGTTGATTTGGCGGCTTCTTGTTTCAGTTGCCCATTTTATAAGTATTTTTAATTTGATTTGTCAAACACTTAGCTTTATTGTTTAACAAATCTTAAGATATGTCACGACACTTGACGCGCTTTTTGTTTTTGCGACGTTTTTTGCGTACACTTGTAATTTAAATTTCCGAACAAGGTTTTAAATACTGTTTTTAATGACTTATGTCAAACTCGACTGATCAGACTTTCAATAAAAATTAAATTTCGTCGTTTATCCTTCTGGATAATGATATTTGTGCGTACGGATTCACTTTAATACTTTTGGTGTAGGCGACTTCAAGTTTTTTAAAGTTCTCGGGCGCCAGTTAATGGTTTCCACCAGATGATTAACAATACACTGTTTTGAATGGTGAAGTTGAACTCAAATTTCTTTATTAAACACATTTCTTTTATACAGAATTTGCTTATTTACTAAAAACTTACATATGTACGAATTCTTACTTACTAGTACTTATTTCTATATACTCTATAATGATAACGTAAGCAATAATTATAGCAAAACAGCAAACCTCAGTTTGGTTGAGAAACGGCTTACATTGCGGCGGTACGCTTCCATTCTGGTTTAGTGCTGACGAAATGTGCTGTTGTTGTAATTTTTGGAAATTAACTTTATTGAGCAATGATATTGTATATTTACAGAATATTGCTGAATTGAGTAATATCAGTATATTTTGCTAGCTACGACAACTTTGTTGTTGTACATTTTGTTAACTATGCTAGCTGTGATAACTTGTATATAGTAAGTATGTTCATATGAAAAACCACGAAACCGCAGGTAATTTTCAAGTTCACTCGTTTTCATATATATATGTAATTATATTTTTATAATTGCGCCGCATATACATGTGTATGTATGTATATATGTACATAGGCTCGCAGTTATAAGAAGCCGCGAAAAGAGAATTTAGTAATCTTTTAATTTTAGATAAGTATATGTATGTATGTGAATACATATATGTATATATTGATGTGGGTATTGTTAAACTGGTAAAAGAGCAAGTTATGCTCTTTGGATGTTATATGTTTTTAATCTCCAATTTTATTTGCGCATATGTTTTTTTTTTTTTTTTTTTTTTTGTATGATTGCCGTTGCTTGTTTTAAGCAATCCTTCTTATGCGGGATTATAAGGGGTATTGCTGGAAAATTGTACAAGTAAATACTTGAATAGTTTGTTGTTTTTTGGGGATAGTTTCAGTGCTATAACACAACGGTAAGCATTTACCGGCAATCAATAATCCGCTATATACAGTCCCAAACTGCTTTGTTTGCGGTTTCTCGGTTTTTACCGGAAAATAAACCGGATACCGAAAACAGTTTGGTAACGGTTTCTGTTCTTTTTTTGACCGGAATTTTGGTCAGACCGTAAATTTAATTTTGTGAAATTAAATCATACATATATTTGTAAAATATACAAATTGTAAGGAAACGATGTACTCACTTTGCTTTCCTCCAGGGGATTTTAGGGAGAATATGAGAATATGTATCTGTTTAGGCAAGCGCCTAATTTCTTTTTACCACCCCCTAGTGAGTATATAACAAACCATTGCCAGTTAGCTGTTAATAGTTTTCACTCAACTGTTAATAGCTTTCACTCAACTGGCAATGGTTTCGTTGAAAACTCCCACTTAGCAAGCGATTCTGCTAGTGAGGCTAAAGTACTTTTTTCTAGAGAGCGATTCGAAGAAGACGTCGTCCACCGGCCACCACAACCAGCATCACCATAAATGTAAGTAATTTTTGGTAATCATCAATTAATAAAATAAAAATCTTAAACATTTCAATTTGTTATATAAAACACAAACGTTGTGGTTTTATTCACTAATACTCTTCTGTTTTCCCGTTTTTTTTTCATATTCTGAACGATCGACGCATCGTCCATAAATTCGAGATATATTCATGGTCCTTCGAGCCGGATTGAAACAACAATATTTTCAAACAAGTTTTTGGCACTGTACACCAGCGGACAATTAACACCGATCTCTGTTGCACAAACACAAACGAGGCGCTGCACACCAACGGACAATTAACACCGATTCTTGTTTCACTTCACAGCAACGCAGGCAAACCAGGTACGTGATTGATTTAATATCACTGGGTTACAAATCGTTTTAAAAGAAAAAATAAAATAAAAATAGTTGGTTTTAATCGCATTTATTGGTGACAAATCGTTTATAAAAGTGACAAAGTGACTAGTGTTTTTAGTGTTTCAGTGGGATAATTACAAAAGCAAAATCATCCGTAAGTGCACGGTTACGTTTACCGGATTTTGTGCGGTAATATTTTTTCTCGTATATTTTTTTTTTTCTCTCATATACATATCACTTGCGGCACTAATTTTTTGATTTTTATCATCTTTTCGATTTTGTGCGGTAATACTTTTTCACATATTTTCACATATCACTTGCGGCACTAATTTTTTGATTTTTATCATCTTTTCGATTTTGTGCGGTAATACTTTTTCACATATTTTCACATATTACTTACGGCACTAATTTTTTGATTTTTATCATTTTTTCGATTTTGTGCGGCAATAATTTTTCACATATTTTCACATATCACTTACGGCACTGATTTTCTTTTGATTCTTTCTCTATTTGTTGAAGAAATTTCTGTTTTTGTTTCTTTTTTTTTACTGAGACACTGCACTTTTTTCACCTTTAAACACTTTTATTTAACAAATTGATTTTCGTCGGCGTATCTTGGGTGGCGAGCCATATAAATTGGCATCTTTATACATACGCACGTACGACTACACATATATAATCTCGTTTTTTTGTTGGCAGTGGTGTGCTGCAACTCATATATATATTAAATAAAGTACCAAAACCAGATATACTGCGATATCGGCTACTATAGTTAAAAATTTTGTTTGCTAAAATATATCCAATAAATTAAATATTATTGACCAGCCAGATATATTGCGACATCGGCTAAAACAGTCAAAAAATTTTCTTTTTCTATTTTTCTTGTTTGGTTGGCAGTGGTGTGCTGCAAATAAAAATTTACAATAGTGGGGAATTATTTCCAAAACGATTCCCATATTCTTTAGATCAAAGTCTGCTCAGTCTTGAGTATTACTCTATTGCTTTAAATTTAAATTTGAATTTTCAATTCTTCTTGTCACTTATATCGAAACCATGGAAGCTTTCATGCGCTTAGTAGACTACGTTGTCGAATACGAGTCTGAATTCAGTGCTGCATCAAAGGACATCTCGAAGAACGCTCTTGTGATGCAACAAGACGAGCTGAGAGAGATGTGGTGCAAAGCGAAAGCTGCCCATGACGACCTCAACAGCAAAGGGGACATGTCCTCAAAGGACTATGCCCTTATTAAAAAAAAATTCAAGCTAGGTGGGCAATGCTACATACGTTGCATGGGGGCAATTAAGGATATGTCTGAGATCCTCTCAACCCCCAAAGACACCGAAAAATCTGTTGAGGTAGACAGTAACCACTCCCTTCCGCCTTGCGATACGGATGTTTTCAAAGGGGACTACCTTTCATGGCCAACATTCCGGGATATGTTCACGGCCGTATACATCAAAAGCACGCGCCTGTCACCTGTTGAGAAATTATACCATCTCAACAAAAAGACACAAGGGGAGGCGAAGGTTATTGTATCAAAATGCCCGCTAACAAATGATGGCTTTGCAATGGCGTGGAAGGGATTGACTGATATGTACGAGAATGAGCGAATTCTTGTAGAAACCCAAGTCGACATACTGCTCGACTTACCGTCAATCGACAAGGAGTGCTCAAGCTCGATAAAGTGGCTACAGCGGGAGATCAACAGCTGCATCTCCTGCCTGACAGCCAATAAAGTGGACATTGGGAACTGGGACCCAATCATAATCCGCATTTGTTCTAAGAGACTGCCACAGGCAACAGCCCTATGGGAACAGTCTGTAAAGAACAAGACCAAGACATCGAAGTGGGAGGAATTGGACAACTTCCTCACGGATAGATACCCTGATTTGGAGGCAATAGAACGTGCCAAGAAATCGTCCAATTCCGTAAAGCCTGTCAGTGCACCCACACAGAATAAATACAACAACAATAGCCATCCGAACAGACTCGGCGCCTTCCAAGTAAGCGTTGAGAAATCAACATGTCTGATGTGCAAAAGTGCAGATCACAAATTAAGATCTTGCCCCATGTTTCTTAACATGGCACCAGCGGACAGGATCAAGTTCGCTAAGCGCAACAATCGCTGCATCAATTGCCTCGGCTTTGGGCATTTAGTGTCGCAATGCACCAGTGCATTCAACTGCAGCACGTGCCACGCGAGGCATCACACACTCCTACATTTGAGGACAGTGCAGCCTAGCAGCCAAAGAGGCTCATCTACGCCATCGGACGAGATTCCGTCTACGTCCAGGCAAGCGCAGCAGAAGCGCAACTTCAACAAGACGAAAGGCAAGCCAACGACTCAAGTACAGTCGTGCTTCGCTAACAGCGACAAAGGTGTTTTGTTAGGAACGGCACAAATAAATATAAATTACAGCGGCGTTACCTATGCCGCAAGAGCACTCATCGACTCCGGGTCAGAGTGCTCTTTCATCACAGAAAGGCTGAAGTGTTGAATCAACTTGCCAGTGAGGAAGATAAATGTCCAGGTGTCCGGCATCAACAACACCGTATCTGGGCAAGTGAAGGAAGCATGTAGTGTCGAGTTGCGGTCATCAATTGACCCACTTGTATCAATCACAACGAACATGATGGTTCTGCCGAAATTAACGGGAAACTTGCCGACTTGCCATATTAGCGCACTAACTCGGCAGGCTTTCCCAGATCTCACGTTGGCGGATAAGAGGTTCTTCGTCAATGAACCCGTGGACGTCATACTCGGTGGTAACGTCTATCCCCAGATTATGCTGGATGGTATACGCAAGAACGTGCTGGGATCACTCCCTGCGCAAGAGACCGTGTTCGGTTGGATAGTCACAGGGCGTGCTAATACAATTAAGCCAACCAACACTTGCGTCTCGTATTACAACGAAATATCGCTGGAAAAGCGGTTAGCTTCGTTCTGGGAGTTGGAAGAGATGTCCAAGGAGAGGAAGTTAAGCGAGGAGGACAGGTATTGCGAAGAGCTCTATAAGAAGACAACGAAGCGAAATGAAGACGGGAAGTACGTTGTATTGCTACCATTCAGGAAAGACTATCCGGTCAACATTAGTCAAGGTAGTTGCTTAAAGATTGCGTACTCCCAGTTTTATCGCAATGAAGCTCGGTTGTCCAGAGACGAAAACCTGCAAAAAGAATACAATAGAGTGTTAAATGAATATGTTGAGCTGGGTCATATGGCAAAGATACATACCAATCAAACGGCCGACTCTAGTAACAACTATTACCTGCCTCACCACGCCGTAAAGAAGGAAGAGAGTACATCGACAAAGGTGCGTGTGGTGTTCAATGCATCGCAAGCGACTTCAAACGGCACTTCGCTGAATGACATCCTTCTCCCCGGTCCAGTCCTTCAAGCAGATCTGACCATCTTAATTCTGCGATGGCGTTTATTTAAATACGTCTTCAATAGCGATATTGAGAATATGGGGTCGCCAAATCCTGTTGAAAGCTGATCAAACGAAGTACCAGCGAATCGTTTTCCGCAACCATCCGACCGAACAAACCAATATTTTTGAATTGAAGACGGTGACGTTCGGAATCAACTGCGCTCCTTATCTGGCAATAAGGACGTTACACCAATTAGCTGACGACGTTGAAAACTCACTACCAGTAGCCTCAAACATCCTCAGGAAATGCATGTATGTTGATGATGTCTTAGCAGGTGGACACTCTATAGAAGCTGCAATTAAAGCTAGGAATGAGATTAGAACAGCATTGGAGTCAGCAGGTATCCCATTACGAAAATGGACAGCCAATTGTGGGAAAATTTTACAAGGCCTTCCAAAAGACCACTTGCTTAACAAGGAGTTTTTAGACTTCGAAGACACAAGTGATGTTAAGGCTCTTGGGATAAGGTGGAATGCGCATACTGACTTCTTTTATTTTAAAACAAAACCTATACTCAGCCCAGAATCATATACAAAGAGAGCTATCCTCTCAGATATCGCCAAACTGTTTGACCCATTAGGATGGCTAGCACCGATAATAGTCACAGCCAAAATGATAATGCAACATATTTGGTTAGAAGGAACACAATGGGACGAGGTTGTATCTCCTGCCACATTGGATCGTTGGAACGCATTCATGAATAACCACCGGTACATAAACAACATTAAAATTCCACGATGGGTCCACTTTTCGCCAACGGACGATGTGTCCATTCATGCATTCTGCGATGCGTCAGAGAAAGCATACGCAGCAACTGTCTACCTGCGCGTAAAGACAAGCAACGGAGTTTTCGTCAGCCTACTATTGGCAAAAACCAGAGTAGCGCCTGTCAAAACTGTATCTTTACCACGCCTGGAACTGTGCGGCGCCGTATTACTGGCCGAAACAGTTGAATCTGTCGTCAGTAACCTGGAGCTGACTCATCTTAACCTTAAACTATGGACGGATTCGACCATCGTCCTCGCATGGATTCGCAAGCCACCATGTTCATGGTCAACGTTTGTATCCCATCGAGTGACAAAAATAATAGAAAAGGTCGGCAACGCAAATTGGAATCATGTCGATTCAGGATCTAACCCTGCAGACTTAGCCAGTCGGGGACTTATGGCACAGGATTTGGTGGAAAACACCTTGTGGTGGCAGGGACCTTCTTGGCTGCAAGAAGATCAATGCAAATGGCCATTACAACAAAACGACTACGAGACGACAATAGAGGAAAAACAGGTACGTGTACATGCTTGTACAACTATACAGGGGAATTCTAACGACTTTCTTGACCGTTTTTCTAGTTTGCCGAGAGCTTTGAGAGTTTATCATACGTTATGAGATTCTCTCAAAGAACTCATCCAAACACAAAGGCTTCTTTTCAACAAAAGTCTTGCTTAATTTCATCCGAAGAAATTAAAGCTACGACAAGACGTTTGATAATAAATACGCAGAAGCAGAAATATGGTCAAGAGTATGGTTGTTTGAAATCCGCTAAGCCCATCGATGCAAAAAGTGAAATCCTCTCTCTTAATCCATTCCTCGATAAAGATGAAGTGATGAGAACTGGTGGCCGTCGCGAGCTCAGTATTGGATTCCAAGGGTGAAAAACTTTATTCGATCCATTATCCACAACTGTAAGACGTGCACGATCTTCAAAAAACGTGCTCAGACGCAACTCATGGGTGCACTTCCGTCCGAACGATCCACATTTTCACGCGCTTTTACCAATACGGGGATAGATTTCGCGGGTCCGTTTGAAATAAAAAGCTACCGTGGAAGAGGATGCCGTGTATCCAAAGGGTATGTCTGCCTGTTTGTCTGTTTTACAACAAGGGCCATCCACCTGGAGGCCACTACCGACTTATCAACACAATCGTTTTTAGCAGCCCTCTCTAGATTCGTTTCAAGAAGAGGTTGCCCCAAAAATATTTATTCGGACAATGGAACAAACTTCGTTGGAGCATCGAGATTCCTAAGGTCCGAACTTAAAGCCTTCATAGCCGATGCTCGCAACAATGCTATCTCAAGGTATAGCCACCAAGCTCTTACATGGCATTTCATACTTGCTGCAGCTCCTCATATGGGCGGACTTTGGGAAGCAGGTGTGAAAAGCTTTAAGAGTCACTTTCGGAAGGTTGCGTCTGGGCACAAATACACTCTTGATGAGTTTAACACACTCTTATGCCGAATTGAGTCTTGCCTTAATTCGCGACCATTAAGCCCAGCCTCAAACGAACCTACCGATTTGGAGCCACTTACTCCAGGACATTTTTTGGTCGGCGGACATCTGATGGCCCCACCAGAACCGGATATAAATGAAAGCAGTGCCTCTATCGTAAATAGATGGCAAAAACTTAAGGCACTACATCAATCCTTCTGCAAAAGGTGGAAAACCGAATACCTGAATGAAATGCAGAAGCGCATTAAGTGGAAACATTCCAAAACAAATTTAAAGACAGGTGACCTTGTCGTCATCAAGGAAGACAATTTGTCACCGAACGAGTGGAGATTGGGTAGGATTGTCAATATACACCCAGGTGCTGATACCCGAGTACGAGTAGTTGACATTATCACTGAAAAAGGCCAAGTTACAAGACCGCTTGCCAAATTGGTCTTACTACCACCCTACGAGGAGAAAAAGGTGGATGCACACCCTACTCCACGCAACAGTTCCCTAGCCACATTGGAAGCCTAGCTTTCCGATATACTTACTACTATCCAAACAGAAAAAAAAAACAAAAAAAGTTAACTTCGGGTTCACCGGAGCTAATATACCCTTCATAGGCGTATTTCTTTTAGGTACTACGTGTTCAGTTTGTATTGAAGCCATATGCCTATTTTTGCGGAGAATATGTTACCACCTAAAGCAGTGATATATGTAAAATTTCTTGAAGATATGTTGTCAAATGTGAAAGTTTTCCATACAAGAACTTGATTCCGATCGTTCAGTTTGTATGGCAGCTATATGTTATGTCCGTTGTCAGTCGTTCCGACAAATGAGCAGCTTTTTAAAGAGAAAATGACGTTCGCAAAATTTTAAAATGATATGAAGAAAACTGAGGGACTATTTCGTATATATACAGACAGACGGACGTGGCTGGGTCAACAATTTCCGCTAATGTGTTCCTTTATATGTATGCATATGTATATAGTCTTTATTTTCATTAATTTACTTAGGTTTTGAATTGTTCAACATTCATGTAACAAGATCATCCCACATTTTGAAAGTATTATCAAAATTATACATTTGAGTAAAGACGATTAATGATTAATATTCTAGGTAGGTACAAATGCTTTTTTCTACACTAGTTATGTTAAACCTACACATATACGTTGCAAATCTTCAAAGTGCATCGGTATATTGCTGTCAAACCACGCATGTATTAGTCTCACTTAGTCCAATAAAGGTGCTTAAAATTCAATTTTACGCGGAACTTAAAACGTTTTCGAATTCAAACGATTCAAATTATTGCTCTTATGTATTCCAATACGCTTTAAAACAATCATATACAAAATCTGCACACCGTTTTATTTTTTCATTCATTTACACCGCATTTAAACAAGCAACACACCTTATTACCAGACAATGCATAAATATAACACTATGGTATGCGAGTTTGCTATCCTGCTGATCAATAATTGTGGAAATGGATGTAATACCAAGTATATTTCCCGCGAACAATAAAAGCACCGGATAATTAAAATAGAAGAACATGCTCAACTATATCTGGCTAATATCGATAAATGTCTTACCCTCAGCGCTGCCTTCCTTACGTTCAGCCTTCCATCCATGGCTGTTGGTGAATGCTTCCAACATGTTATCACCATGCCAGCCAGAGATGGCACGAATGCAACAGCAGCTGGATTGTAACCGATCTTCTTGATGTATGAGGATACTTCCTGCGTGATTTCCTCATAACAAGCCTCACTGTATGGTGGTTTGGACGAATCCATCTTGTTGACACCAGCGATCAGTTGTTTCGCACCAGAGGTGAAATTAAGAAGAACGTTCTCACAAGTCTGAAAAATAAAGGAAAATATTTAAAAAAATATAGAAATAACATTGTTTTTCATTACTTACCATAACCTTCTTGACGGGCTCACGTGCAAGGAAATCTCAACATACAATAGAAATGTCATTCATGGCATACAGTGATGCCATGCCGTCAGTTTTTAATTCGCATTAAAAAAAAAAAATTTTACAACAGTGAATCTAAAACTGTTGTCTTATGGTTTTTAAATTCAATTTTTTTTTGCAAATGCCAATGCAAATAGCAAAGTTGCAAACCTAAACTCTCCTTCTACAGCAGCACATGTATGCATTGCCCTTGAATTTACTGAGCAAGAAGCATTTTAGTGGCAAGTAAGAATTGAAAATAATTATTAAACCAAATTGTGTTTAACATTTTCTTTGGTGGCAGGCCACTTTGTCGAAAACATACGACAAATAAAACAATAACGATAACATAAATTTGATGCTAAAAGCAAAAATGTTTTTTTTATTTAATTATTATTTGCAACACTATGGTAAGGTAAGGCAGTTCACACCACATAAGGCCGCCTCCACACTATGCAATATATAATATAATTTATGCACTTTTTCTCGCCACCCAATCAGTTTTAGATGATATTCAAAACCAAACAACACAAAATCGTTAACAGATTAATTTCAGGAAGATGACTCGCTACAGTAGCTTGAAGAAGACCGCGGCGCTACACCCGAACCGGTACCCGCTTTCTTGCACGCTGTGCAAGGGAAAGCATCCATTGCGGCTCTGCTCTTCCTTCCGGGCCAAGACACCGGAGGAGCGCCTAAGGGAAGCTCTCATAGGCAAATATTGTGTTAATTGCCTTGCGATAAACCACAGGTCAGCGAATTGCCCCAGCGACGCACGGTGCCGGCACTGCAACGAAAAGCACCACACAATGCTCCCCATCGGGGAAAATACGCGTCGCCGCCCCACAGTGCCTCAAAACCCGTCGTGGAGCGAACAAATGAGCTCCGACGATGCTCTATCTATCTATGCGTCAGACGCTGGAACGGAGACTAGGCCTCTCCAACCAGCACCGGAGGGAGAATCATTGGAAACTGGAGCGGAAACACGGCCTTTCCGCCCATCACAGCGAGGGGAAACGGAAACCCGGACTTTCCGCCCCCTTCTGCGACATGAACGTCGCTCCCACCAACGCCGTCTGCACCGTCGCCAAGCGCACAACCCGGCAAGACTGGAGACCAGGTCTCTCCAGCTTCACCGGGCTAGCTCCTTTAGAGCCGGGCTAGCGGATCGAGCCAGCATAGCGACTCCTTCCTTGCTGCCAACGACAGCCATTCTACCGACGGCGGTGGTAAAGATTGAGGCAAGGGGACGTCTACACGTCTACGTCGCTGATTGCACACGACCTTACAAGGGAACTCCAACTTGTGCAGACCCATATCGGTGGTCAACGCGGCTGCCTCGTAGTACTGCGAGGCAGACATGGGACAAATACCCGAATATCGACACATGTAAGGGTAATGAATGATTATATGCGCATCAGCCCGACCACTACGTTGGACTCGGCCATAGCAGCTCCATACGCTCACATCAAACTGGCGGATCCAAACTTCCACAAGTCATCGCCGATACGCTTGGTGCTCGGCGCGGATGTCTACTCACGCATTATGACCCAACAGGTCATGCCACTGACGTTTGGGCAGCTCCTCGCTCAGGGCTCCATATTCGGTTGGGTGCTTTCGGGTACGGCCCGTTACTAAGTTAAGTCATGGCTGTCGTTTTTTATTCGTATTTTTAAAATAATTACAATAATAAATAAATGAATTTATAACATATTTTCTATATTTATACATTTTCTATTTAGCTACTAATATTGTACATTTGTATATCGTTATGGTGGTCGATGGACATTTAATTTTTTTTTGTTGCTCACCGCAAGGGGGCCGGTATGTTTAGGGCAGCGCGTAATTTCTTTTTACCACCCCCTAGTGAGTATATAACAAACCATTGCCAGTTAGCTGTTAATAGTTTTCACTCAACTGTTAATAGCTTTCACTCAACTGGCAATGGTTTCGTTGAAAACTCCCACTTAGCAAGCGATTCTGCTAGTGAGGCTAAAGTACTTTTTTCTAGAGAGCGATTCGAAGAAGACGTCGTCCACCGGCCACCACAACCAGCATCACCATAAATGTAAGTAATTTTTGGTAATCATCAATTAATAAAATAAAAATCTTAAACATTTCAATTTGTTATATGAAACACAAACGTTGTGGTTTTATTCACTAATACTCTTCTGTTTTCCCGTTTTTTTTCATATTCTCAACGATCGACGCATCGTCCATAAATTGACTCGTCGACCGTTCGAGATATATTCAGTATCTGTTTGTGTGGGCCGTGATTGTGTGTATGCCTATGCTTGTGCGTTGCCTTCTTTTTCGTGTTTCTCCCGTCCTTTTGTTGACGGCGTTGTAGTTGTGCTTGTATGTTCTTTTTTTGGATGACGTTTTTGTTTTCTTCGTTTTTTGTCCTCGTAGGTTATGTCACCGCACTGTCACTTTATATGTGCGTGAATATCGCAGGTATAATTATATACATTTTTTTTTACTCTGCTTTCTCTCTCTTCAAGGCTTAACTGGCTCGCACGGCGGCAGCGTCCAAGATGTTGGGACCAGAGCCGTACATAGCAGTTGGACCCCACACTCTTAAGGAGCTGCTCCGCACGGAGGAGAGAGAGCGGCACTGGCGGCAAGCATGCGTCACGCCAAGATGCTCCTAGGAGGGTATAACCTCTCCAGGTTTAAAGAATTAATTAACCTCCCCCGTGAGAAATTCCGTCTCCTCATCGCAGTCTACACAGGGCACTGTAAGCTCAGGAAGCACCTGTCCAACTTGGGCATGGTCTCCTGTGCTAACTGCCGGTTCTGCGACCTGGAAAGGAAACACCAGCACACCTAATCCTGTATTGCACAGCATCCAGGCATCCAGGGCCTTAGGATTCCGTTTATATCAGCAGGCATCAGATCGCCTCACTAGCGCAAGGCAAACTACTGGAACTGTTCAGGTTGCTGGGGCTCTGGGAGGTCATGTGATATAGGAGAGGGCACAATAGACCCTGGGTCGCGGGGCAAAACCTCAATTAATATTCTATTCTATTCTATTCTCTCTTCACTGCACTTTTTCGTCACCACACTTTTTTAGTTTTTCGCTTTTCTTTTCATTTGTGGGTTAGATGTGAAACCACTAACTCTTTACATACGTATGTGTATTGTATAGTATGTGTATAAATTTTATTTATTTATTTGTTTTTTTTTTTTTTGATCACTGCACTTTTGTCACCACACTTAGTTTTAGTTTTGTAACAGTACTTATGTATGGATATGCACATGTAATGTGTATGTATGTATATACATATATGTTTTTTTTTCTATATGTTGGCACCGACGGCAAATTTTTTTTTAATTTGGTTACCGCGTTACCGTGACCGATTTTATTATATATATATATGTGGCAACACCATAAATATTAATTAGTTTTTCTAATAAAACTGTGAAAGAGATAGCATATATATATATATATATAGAATTTTATGTTTAGTTATCACTAGTGCCGTCCGGTACGGCTCGAAGGACCATAGAAATTTGATAATAAAAACTCACAGCACTTATCCGTTGATTTGGCGACGTCTCTGCTAGCAAAACGAAGTCGAATTAAAAGCGGGATAATGTGGGAGAATGGTTGACTGGTATGATACGTATAAGCGCGCGGATCGTAACTAAAAGAGGCCGGGCGCCGTCCGTCGGTCCCTTTTGTTAATTGTGTCCGGTGTCCTCGTGTGTGGTGCATATGATGAAGGTGTGTTGAGTGTGAGGTATGGATGATAAAGATGGTGTATGTAGATGTGTTGAGTATGATGTGTGGATGATATGGATGGTGTGTATGTGTGGGGTGTAGTTATGTTATAATTAGAAGGGGGCGCAGAAGCTCATTTAACCACCTACAATTTCACTTAATTTCGCAACAAGAGTATTACTGCTACGCTCGCGCAAATATATTGGAGGTGGTTTGGCATTAACGACTGTGTTGGTACCCTTCGCATCGTCGTCTGAACCATTGCTTAGTATGGCAAATCTGTTGCCATTTAGGATGGATATTGACCGCTGATTTAACTGGACTTAGTTTCCTTTTTACTTTAATATGGCGATTAATACCAGTCTAAACAGACGGCCCTTTTTTCTTGGTACATTCTCACCTTGCATTTTGTTTTCCTTCGCGGTCCGGGTGCTTGCTGGTATCTGCATACTGGTTGCTGTCAGCTCAATTGTTGTTGCCCGTTTGCTGTTCTCTGCTGCTTCGGCTGACTGCGCTTGCTTATTTGCTCTTTCAGCTGATCGCTGCGATGATGAGTCATCGCCGTTAATTTTGTTTTTGCCAGGAGTTACTGTTGTTGGCTCGACAAAGCTAAAGTAGACATTTAAAGAATGCCTACGGCCTTGCTGGTGAGGCTGAGTAGCACTTATTTTTGTTTGTTTGATTATTTTTCTATTTTTGTTTTTACTTTTTGTTTCGTGCACAATTTGTTTATGTTTACTTGTAACAACTTGTGTGCACCGTCTTCCATTTGTTTATTTTCTGTTTAATTGATTTTTTTGGCTTTTTTTAATTTTCGCTTGTTTGCGTTTTAATCACAGGATTCACGGAGCGAATCAGAAACACATCTGTACACCTCCTTAAACACTGTGACAATGCGAACGTACACCTTGAACACTGCGAGAAAGGACATTTGTAAATGATTACATATGTATCCGTAACTCTAATTACATTTATTGTGGAGTATTCCATTACATTTACAACTGGAATATCTAACTTTTCGTTTTTTATTATTTGTTTTATATCATTTAAATTTAAAGATTTAGACAAGTAATTTCCTGTCTTTACAGAATTTATAGTTTCAAATGGGGTTTCTAATTCCTTTAAAGTTTCTGATATGACCAGGCTTGTTGAGATTGATTGAAGATCAACCTTTGAGATTAATTGTTCAAAGTGTGAGTTAATGACTCTTTGTTGATTATTATTTTATTTAAATGTGTTTTTATTTCAATAAGATAGACATGATCTGGGGTCCCAGTTATAAATTTTATTATAGTCCATAAAATGTTTGTTGATCTCTTTTGTAATGAGTGGGAAATAGTTTATTCATATCAATTTTGAGATTCTATTCTCGTTTATGATATTCTGTTGTGTCCTGCCAAATGATCTGTATTCCATCTGTTTATATTTTTTCATTATTGTCGTTAAATTAAATAAATGGTATAAATAGTTGGTATCATCATATAGGTATGCGTCGTCAGTTTCGGTGAATATAAATTTTTTATTTTTTAGATTGCTCACTGTGCCTTTTTGACAGTTTTTTTTGGTTCATAAACTTTCCGATAATGATAATCTAAAACTTTGTCTTTGTTTTTTTCTATCAATTGTTTTATTTTCGGATAAATCTTCCTATTAAAAAGTACTTCCACTGGTTTTTGTTTTGTCACGTAATGGGTCGGTGTTATTTGGTTTAGCTAATGTTGCTGCGAGTGTGCTATAGAATCGTTCAACTGAAGCGTTTGATGTTGAATGAGCTGTTGGCGTACGATTATGTGTTATATTGGCATACTCGTACGAGTTATCGATGTCAATATACTCTCATTGTCGGTTTGTAGGTTTCTACAAAATGGGTATGCAAGTGTGGTAATTTCTTCTAGTTTGTCTACGATGTTGACTTTATCTGCTATTTCCCTCATTAATAAATACAAGTATTTTGAGTAACTACACATACTAGTTATATATGTTCCATTTCCTATGTGGAATATATCCATACTTATAGATTCTCCTGGTAGATTTGTTGCTGGTGTTCTCCCTATCAGTTGTTTTGTTGGTCTGGGTTCGCATTTTTGTTCATAACAATTTGAAAAGTTTCGTGTAAAGTTTTTATTTGTTTCGCCATATCGGGCCAAAAATATTGTTGTCTAATGTCTTCAACTAGATTTTGCGCTATAAAGATCTTGTAGTTTAGAAAATGTTTACTTAGTAGTTATTTTATTGTTCATTCTTGTCCATAAATTTTTATCGCGTTATTGAAATTAGGTGTAAAAATTTCTTTTAAGGTTTTTGTTAAATAGTCAGTGTTTTGATATTCAATAATGTGTCTGTACTTTGGAAAAGTCGTTTGTGTTTTTTTATTTCGTTTAGTTTTCTTTAATATGATTTGAACTACATGTCGAGTGCAGCGTTTCTATTGTTGAAGTGTTAAATTTTTGTCTTGACAGTGCATCTGCTACTACGTTTTGATTTCCTGGTTGGTATATTATTTTTGCTCCAGATTCTTGTAGAAAATTTTTCCATCTTTTTAGTTTTATATTTGGATTTTTGTCCGAAATAGAAAATATTAATGCTTGGTGATCAGTGCGTATAGTTAATTCTGCTATGCCGTAAATATAATTCCTAAGTTTTCCTATAGCCCATACTATTGCTAATAATTCTTTTTCCGTTGCACAATAATTTCCTTCTGTTTTCGTTAATGTTCTTGATATTAAAAATATAGGTGTTTTTTCTTGTGATAAAACTCCTTCTATGGCGAAATTACTCGCGTCTGTAGTTAAATCAAAAGGTTTTGAGAAATCTGTTTGAAATAGTTCAACTTGTTCTTTTAATTTTGTTTTAATTATTTGTACAACTTTTATTGCTTCATAATCGAATTTAATTTCTTTCTTAGCTGGCATTTTTTACTTGTTTATACCATTTTCTCCTTGTAGATGTATAGTTAGTGGTTTTATTATTTTGCTATATCCTTGTATAAAGTTCCTATAATATCCCGCCATACCTAAAAATTACCTTAATTCTTTCAGGGTTTGAGGTATTGGATACTTGCCTAAAGTTTATACTTTCTTTGGATCTACCGTTGTCTTATTATGTGTCCTAAATATTCGACTTGATTTTTAAAGAAGTGTGATTTTTCATCAGAGATTTTCATATTTGCTTTATGTAATGCGTTTACTATTATTTGTATGTGTTTAATATGTTCTTCAGGTGTCGAGGAATATATTAACACGTCGTCGATATATACAAACGCAAATTTATTTATATATTCTCGTAGAATATCATCAACACATCTTTGAGATATTGAGGGTGCACTTCTTAATCCGAAGGGCATTCGTATGAATTCATATTTTGCTCCATTTATGGGAAATTCTGTTTTTTCCTTATCTTCTTTTTTATCATAATTTGGTGAAATCCTGCTTCTAGATCTATCGTGGAAAAATATTTAGCTTTACCTAACGCTTGTATTGTCATATTTATATCCGGTATAGGATATCTATCTGTTATAGTTTTTGAATTTAATTTTTGAAAATCGATTACTAATCTTTTCTTGGATTTTCCATTTCCATCTATACCCTTTTTTTGGTACTGTCCAAACTGCTGAGTTATAAGGACTTCTACTAGGTTGTATTATATTATTCTTTAATAATTTTTTTTATTTCTGAATTGACGAAATCGTTATCTGCACACGGATATTGTATTGTTTCGTCCAAACAGGTTCATTACTTTCTGTCCTAATGGTTGCTTCTATCGTTGTGGTAAATGGTAACTTTTCTTTTTAATTATTTCTCCTAATTATATCTCTAATCTCCTCTTTATAATCTTTATTATCATTTATGTAATTTATTTTTTGATTTTTCTCTTTATTTGTATATTTTAATTGTAGTGACGTGAAATCTATTTCTGCATTTAATTTCTTCAATCCACAAAATCCTATTATCGTGTCAAAATCTTTTAGTTCAAAAAATGGTAAATCATGGCTTAACAGATGTATTATGTTTTTTAATAGTCGTGATGGGATATCCATGCATTGATTTTTTCCATACAGGATCTATTGATATACTCTAACCTATTCTGCATTTTTTTGATATGAAGTTGTTTGTAGCGCCTGAGTCGATCATAATATTCACTTCTTGTTGTGTTGGACCATCCTTGAGTTTAAGGCAAGGTAGTCCATCCATTAGCCTAAAAAAGTACTCGATGTATCGTCAGCTTCTTCCATGTGTCTGACTGTTTGTTCTGTCTGAGGTTCAGGTTATGATGTGGTGGTCCTTTGTTTCTTTTGCGGAATGATGTTTCTGTTAGAGTGATTTCTTATTTTTTAATCATTTAATAAATTGTGTTATAGATTCTTGTTCAACATATTTGTTATTTATTTCTGTTTTTAGAAGGTCCACTGTATTTTTAATCTGTTGGTTGTTGTGTCAAATTCTTCATGTGTTCTTGGATTTCATACAGTGAGTTTGGGTGGTGATATAGTGCGTCCAAAGCTTCCACGACACTGTAGAAGTTAAGAGGTGTGTTGTTGCATTCAAGTAACATATTTGCATGTCCCGTGATTCTTCTTCTGAAGGTTGTAATGATATTGTAGAATTGAGGTGTGTTCTGGCATACTTGGAGGGGTTCCATGACTTTCATTACATGTGACTTCCATATCGTATGTTCTTCTTTGCTCCCTTGGAATATAGGCAATTCCTTTATGACTTCGATTTGTACATTCTGGTATTGCATCCTGGCTTCTTGGTATATTGTTGGAGTGGAAGTTTCGCCAGTATTAGGATTTGTAGTTTGGAACATCCGTAATATTAACTCCTTGTCCTTTCTCCTTTTCGAGAACTAAGCCTGAATGTAATACATTATGTAGTTTTCAGAATGGTATGGACTGTAGCTGAAGGATTTATTTCCTCGTTTGGCATTTTCCGTTTTGCTCCTTGACTCATTTTTTGAGTGTCTGTCTTCGTAAAGGACGATTTAAAGATTTTGGCTTTCTTTACTAAAGATTTCAGCTTAAGGATTTAGATGTCCTTCTTTATGCGCTTCGAGAATTTTTAAGGATGCCGATGTCCTGTTGTCCGATCTCCTGCTTCCCAGCAAAGAGCGGTTGAGCTCCCAGTTAATTCATATACTTATGAATGGTTAAAAAAGAGATATATTTTCCTTTGCAGAATATGTTCTTTATTCTTAGAAATTCACAAACTTAATGAACATGTTTTCGTATTATGCTATCGGTTATAGTATATTATTCGTTAAGCTGATAACATATTCATGTTTTGTGGCTTAGGTCTAAAGTATATTTTTATTATTTGTTGTAAACAAGTGCTTATCATGCGGCCTATGCCAGTCTTGCATTCGGGTATGGTGTGATATAAGTTCAAAGTCTTGTGTTGGATACTCTTGTTTAGTTGTCTAGCGTTTCTCATATACTTGTGTATAAGTGTCGTTGATACTAATATTAACTCGCTCGCTCTACTGAGAAACAACATAAGCACTCTTGCATATGCACTTTTACATACATAAGTATTTACGTAACGTAAATTATACCCTACGTGGGTACCAAAAAATTGATGAAATTGTAATCTTAATATTATTAATATGGCAACCTTCTAAATGACATTATCTGTATCATAGCGTCATAACTGTAACCGTAAGTTACTTATTGCATTGTACATTCAATTCAGCACAGTTCTTATTAAACCTTTGAACCATCAACACTGCGTTTCCTTATAACAGTGGTTCTCTACTACAGTGGTTATCTGCCAACAAAAATATTATATACTTATTAAACGGCTCGGTAGACAAAATATAAAGTATTAATTATATATTTATACTAGCTGACCCCGCATGCGTTGTCCTGCGTGAAATTATGTGTTTTGAAATAAAAAGAAAGTTGAATTTACATTGTGTTAAAACTCATTTATTTTTGATTTTTCTAAATTTTTTTCAATGTAACGCAGATGGTTTTCCAATTTGGGAACACGCCACGTATAACTGGCGCGCACTCATGCAATCGTAGTTACGATAATTTGGCCAATGTTGGCATAAACATTCATAATGAGTTCATATTTCGTTGAAGTGAATCGACAAAAGACAGGTGGAACTAAAATTTGCCTATTTCCAGTTCGCGGATTTGAAGGCTGATATGTCGAAATGGTCATCGCGAAAAGTGTGGCATGCGAAGTAACGGGTGATTTTTTAAGAGCTTGATAACTTTTTAAAAAAAAAAAACGCATAAAATTTGCAAAATCTCATCGGTTCTTTATTTGAAACGTTAGATTGGTTCATGACATTTACTTTTTGAAGATAATTTCATTTAAATGTTGACCGCGGCTGCGTCTTAGGTGGTCCATTCGGAAAGTCCAATTTTGGGCAACTTTTTCGAGCATTTCGGCCGGAATAGCCCGAATTTCTTCGGAAATGTTGTCTTCCAAAGCTGGAATAGTTGCTGGCTTATTTCTGTAGACTTTAGACTTGACGTAGCCCCACAAAAAATAGTCTAAAGGCGTTAAATCGCATGATCTTGGTGGCCAACTTACGGGTCCATTTCTTGAGATGAATTGTTGTCCGAAGTTTTCCCTCAAAATGGCCATAGAATCGCGAGCTGTGTGGCATGTAGCGCCATCTTGTTGAAACCACATGTCAACCAAGTTCAGTTCTTCCATTTTTGGCAACAAAAAGTTTGTTAGCATCGAACGATAGCGATCGCCATTCACCGTAACGTTGCGTCCAACAGCATCTTTGAAAAAATACGGTCCAATGATTCCACCAGCGTACAAACCACACCAAACAGTGCATTTTTCGGGATGCATGGGCAGTTCTTGAACGGCTTCTGGTTGCTCTTCACCCCAAATGCGGCAATTTTGCTTATTTACGTAGCCATTCAACCAGAAATGAGCCTCATCGCTCATCGGACACGGACGCGAAACACATTTCGAACCGAACACTGATTTTGGTAATAAAATTCAATGATTTGCAAGCGTTGCTCGTTAGTAAGTCTATTCATGATGAAATGTCAAAGCATACTGAGCATCTTTCTCTTTGACACCATGTCTGACATCCCACGTGATCTGTCAAATACTACTGCATGAAAATCCTAACCTCAAAAAAATCACCCGTTAGCTATCGAAGCGTCCATCGTTTGATTCCATTGATTATCATGTTTCAGCAATTGTAATTGCTGGCATGCTAAGAACGTTGCACACACACTACCATTCACAGTACGCAATGAAATTAAACCACGTACATTTATCAATGGCAACCGAAGGTATCGTTGTTTTGCGGGTGGATTATGAAAATTCGTCCTAAGCAATTAGTTGCGAACACACTTGGACGTCAATCTACTGGTTGGCCTTTCAGCGAAAGTATTTCTTCGATGATGCATTCCATGTATAATGCCAATGCATTTCCGAATAGAGCAATGTTTTCGCAGACGAATCAATGACCCGAGTTGAGAAAAAACTCGTTAATGTCAATTTTGTTGGTGGAAGTGTTTCCACTGGCTTTACTGTCTCTGTCTCTGGGTTGAAAAACCACTTTGGCCATTCTCTAAATAAAGGGTGATTTTTTAAGAGCTTGATAACTTTTTAAAAAAAAAAAACGCATAAAATTTGCAAAATCTCATCGGTTCTTTATTCGAAACGTTAGATTGGTTCATGACATTTACTTTTTGAAGATAATTTCATTTAAATGTTGACCGCGGCTGCGTCTTAGGTGGTCCATTCGGAAAGTCCAATTTTGGGCAACTTTTTCGAGCATTTCGGCCGGAATAGCCCGAATTTCTTCGGAAATGTTGTCTTCCAAAGCTGGAATAGTTGCTGGCTTATTTCTGTAGACTTTAGACTTGACGTAGCCCCACAAAAAATAGTCTAAAGGCGTTAAATCGCATGATCTTGGTGGCCAACTTACGGGTCCATTTCTTGAGATGAATTGTTGTCCGAAGTTTTCCCTCAAAATGGCAATAGAATCGCGAGCTGTGTGGCATGTAGCGCCATCTTGTTGAAACCACATGTCAACCAAGTTCAGTTCTTCCATTTTTGGCAACAAAAAGTTTGTTAGCATCGAACGATAGCGATCGCCATTCACCGTAACGTTGCGTCCAACAGCATCTTTGAAAAAATACGGTCCAATGATTCCACCAGCGTACAAACCACACCAAACAGTGCATTTTTCGGGATGCATGGGCAGTTCTTGAACGGCTTCTGGTTGCTCTTCACCCCAAATGCGGCAATTTTGCTTATTTACGTAGCCATTCAACCAGAAATGAGCCTCATCGCTGAACAAAATTTGTCGATAAAAAAGCGGATTTTCTGCCAACTTTTCTAGGGCCCATTCACTGAAAATTCGACGTTGTGGCAGATCGTTCGGCTTCAGTTCTTGCACGAGCTGTATTTTATACGGTTTTACACCAAGATCTTTGCGTAAAATCTTCCATGTGGTCGAATAACACAAACCCAATTGCTGCGAACGGCGACGAATCGACATTTCACGGTCTTCAGCCACACTCTCAGAAACAGACGCAATATTCTCTTCTGTACGCACTGTACGCATTCGTGTGGTTGGTTTAATGTCCAATAAAGTAAACTGAGTGCGAAACTTGGTCACAATCGCATTAATTGTTTGCTCACTTGGTCGATTATGTAGACCATAAATCGGACGTAAAGCGCGAAACACATTTCGAACCGAACACTGATTTTGGTAATAAAATTCAATGATTTGCAAGCGTTGCTCGTTAGTAAGTCTATTCATGATGAAATGTCAAAGCATACTGAGCATCTTTCTCTTTGACACCATGTCTGAAATCCCACGTAATCTGTCAAATACTAATGCATGAAAATCCTAACCTCAAAAAAATCACCCGTTATACTGCGAGGCGCACAATAGTCGGAAAACGTTCATGAATTGCAAAAGTAAATACCTTACAAAGCACTTGATTTGCAGTTCACGTATCGACCATTTGAAATTTGCTGATCTCATCTCGTTCAGGACTAGTAACCGCCATGTTACTTTCCTTGGTGACGTATTTGTAAACGTATTTGATCGCTTTCACCAAATTGCAATATCAAACATTGACATGTGTTTTGAATGTGAATTAGACAACAGTGGCGAATATGGTATGATCCATTTGTTGTCGACCTCCATATTCACTCCTCTAAGTTGAATGGTAAATGTTCTGCCATTGCCGTCTGATGAGTTACGACGATAGAGTGGATATCCATTATTTCCAGTTTGGTGTTTCGAAAGAAAAGCACGTGTATGGTATTTCGTGCATTTATTGTCAGACAAACAAAACGAAGTGGGATTGTGGTGTCCGCAAGGTCCATGAACCGTATTGGTTTTCATAACTTCGTATAATACTGGATCTTTCTCTCCATCAAGAATTTCCTCAAAAATGATTTCATCAATTTGATTTAGTGTAATCACCATCTACCATCGAAGGAAGAATGTGTGCGTGCGGCAAACCGCCGACAGATATTAGCGCAACCCCTTCGTGGCTTCGTAACAAATTTCAATCTGTAATTGATCACTTCGTCTGAAACACACATAAAGTTTTCACGGAATAATTTGCAATAATTTTTTTTTTTTTTTAATAGCCGTAATAAAAAGGCAAGCGACCGAAATTGAACGATTCAAATAATTTACAAATCAAAATATTGAAAAACTAAGGAAAAAATTGTAGAGAAAAAAGTCACTTTTTGGAAATTTCCAATTTTTCGACTTTTCCTTATGAAAAGTAAAAGGTTTTTTTATTCTAAACTGTTGAATAAATAATATAAACTCTGGCAACACTCGTATGTTCGAATATTCTAAGTCAGTACTTTTCTATTTTAATGAATACCGAAACTCTGTGAATACAAAAGTAGTTGCTAATAAACTGTCATTGAATAAGCATCGTCGGCTTTCAATTTTATTTCGTCAACAGGTTATGGGCCCAGGCCAAACGCAGGCTGGGCAGTGACAACGCGGATAATTGTAAAACGTTACAAATAGTGCCGCGAAATAAATTAAGCAAACCGTGAATAGTTTTTTGTGAAAAATAATAATGAATTTCAATATAGAAAAACTAGACGCAAGCAATTATGACACTTGGTGTCTGCAAATGCGTAGTGTTCTTGTGCATCAAGATTTGTGGCCAGTGGTTTCCGAAGAGTTAACGGAAACAGCGGAGAATAGGGCAGAATGGTTGGTGAAAAACAATAAAGCGATCGCAACTATAATGTTGTGTATAAAAGCAACCAGCCTTAGTCACATAAAAAAGTGTACAACAGCGCCACAAGTGTGGAAAGCGCTAAAAGATTTGAACAAATCAAGTGGTCCCGTACGAAAAGTCTCACTGTTTAAGAGGCTGATTGGTCTACGAATGTCTGAGGGCGAAGATGTGCGCGAGCATATGGATAAGTTTTCAAAAATTGCCGACGAGTTGGCAGAAGTAACCATCGAGTTACAAGAAGAACTATTGGTAATCATGCTGCTGGCAAGCTTACCTGGAAGTTACGAGAACCTTGTAGTAGCATTGGAAGCAAGGGATAACTTGCCAAAATTGGACGCATTGAAAATAAAAGTAGCGGAAGAAGGCGACCGTCGCAGAGACAACTGTTCAGACGCGAGCCATAGCGGTTTCGAAAACACACAAGCATGCGCTGCACGCGCAAATTCAAAGAAATACAACGAAACCAAAACGCTTAGTAACAATCGCAGCGAAGGAGAAAGAACGAGTGGGCGAACCGAACATAGTAGGAGCAAAGCGAAGCGCAACTTCAAATGCTTCAACTGCGGTAAGAAAGGGCATTATGCGGCACAGTGCAGAGAAGAGAGGGCAAAGGAGAAAACGTTAGCAGTTTTTGCGGAGGCAAAGCGGCAGCAGCAGAATTCTAATGTTTGGTGTATCGACAGCGGCGCGACGTCGCATATGTGTACAGATGAACACTTATTTGTGCGAATGAACGAGCATAGCGAAAGAATAGAATTAGCTGGGAAATACTCCGTTGATGCCAAAGGCATTGGCGACGTTGTTGTAAAAACGTCTGGTTGGAATTTTAAACTGACGAAATGTTTGTATGTACCAGATTTGCAAATGAACTTTATATCAATACCGAAAATTGATGAGAAAGGGTTTAAAGCAACATTCGAAAATGGTTGTGCAGTAGTGCGAGATAAAGAAGGCAATTCTGTTATATTTAAAGCATATAAAGAAAATAGTTTGTATGTAATACGAGACAAAATACAGTCGTGTAATTTAACTAGAGCCGAAAATACTGTAATGTGGCATAATAGATATGGGCATATTAATTTTCGAAGCCTAAGTGAACTTTCAAATAAAAACATTGTGAATGGAATAGATTCGATATCAAATGCAAACGATATTGTGTGTGTGTCATGCGTTAAGAGCAAAATATGTTCTCAACCGTTTGTAGCTTCAGAAAATCGTGCAAAAAACATTTTAGACTTGGTGCATTCGGATGTTTGTGGTCCGTTTAGTATGCAATCGCACGGTGGGTCACGATATTTTCTGACCTTTATAGACGATAAATCGAGGTCGATGTTTGTATATTTTTTGAAAACAAAAGACCAAGTGTTTGAAAACTTTAAATTATTTAAAGCAATGGTCGAGTTACAAACCGGTAACAAAATAAAAACATTACGCACGGATAATGGCCGTGAATATGTTAATAATAATTTTAAAAGATTTTTGGGTGAATGTGGCATAAGGCACGAGCTCACAGTCCCATATACTCCACAGCAGAATGGTGTGGCAGAACGTGCTAACGGAACGCTGGTAGAGATGGCGCGTTGTATGCTGGTACATTCAGGGCTGAGTGAGAGTTACTGGGCAGAGGCAATAAATTGTGCAGTGTATATTCGAAGTCGGTCGCCATCTAAAACGCTTGATGGTGTTACTCCATACGAAATATGGGTTGAACGAAAGCTTGTGGTAAAGCATTTCAAAGTGTTTGGATGTCTTGCGATAGCCTTGAACAAATCGCAGCACAGCAAATTTCAGCAAAAAGGCAACGAGTACGTCATGGTAGGGTACGACAGTGCATCGAAAGCATATCGCCTCTTTGATACAAAAACGCGAAAAATAATTGTTAAACGCGATGTAAAATTCGACGAAACAATTTTGATGGGAAAAAATAAGGGTGAACATTTTTCGCCAATGGAGGTAGCACAGTTTACATTGGAAGGAGCTGATCCGATTCAACATGTAGCAGCACAAGAAGAGCAGTCCGATTATGAAGACGCTGTAGAGAGTAGCAGTTCAATCGATGATGAAATGCGCGATTGTCCTGAACATCAGCAGATGCGGCGTGATAGGCCACGCTTAATTAGAACTGGTTTACCTGGCAGACCAAGAAAACAACAAAGTGCAGTAAACTTAGCATATACTAAAAAAGTTAAAGTACCAGTATCAGTTGAAGAAGCAATGAACAGCAAGCAGGCGCATGAATGGTGGTGCGCTATGCAGGAGGAGTGCAACGCTTTAGTTAACAACGATACATGGGAGCAAGCAGCGGTACCGAAGGGCCATAAAGTTATTGGCTGCAAGTGGGTATTTGCGGTAAAAACAAACGCAAATGGTAACATCGAGCGGTACAAGGCGAGGCTAGTAGCAAAAGGTTGCGGGCAAACGTATGGCGTTAATTACAATGAGATTTTCTCACCTGTCGTAAGATATGCAACTATAAGAATGGTGTTGGCTATAGCGGCCGAATACGAGTTACATGTTCATCAGCTTGACGTGTCGACGGCTTATTTGAATGGCAAGCTAGAAGATGACATTTATATGAAACAGCCAGAGATGTTTCAGCAAGACAACGACTGCGTTTTGAAGCTGAAAAAATCATTGTACGGCCTTAAGCAGTCAGGCAGAGTTTGGAACTCAAGGCTTGATGAAGTTTTAAAAGAAATGGGGTTTTCTGAATGTAACAGCGAGCCGTGCTTGTATACTAAAAATCAAGGGCGCAAATTAAATATAATTGCAGTATACGTTGACGATCTGATGATTGCTTGTTCAGATCTTGGTGAGTTGATGCAGATAAAACAACAAATTTCTAGTATTTTTCAGATTGTTGACAAGGGTCCCATTAACAAATTCTTGGGTATGGAGATCGAGCGAGTTGGTTCTGTTGGGGCGATATCAATTTGCCACAAACAACAAGTGCAACAACTATTGCATAAATATGACATGGATCTGTGTCGTCCAGTATATACACCACTTGAACCAAGCTTTCAAGTCAATTGTAATGAAAGCAACTGTCGAAAGGTCAACGCAGCTGAGTATCAGAGTCTAATAGGTTCACTAATGTTTATCGCGGTGAACACAAGACCCGACATATTGCATTCGGTGTGCAAATTAGCGCAGCGAAATTCCGATCCATATTGTGAGCATCTTGTTGCGGCAAAGCATGTTTTGCGATACCTGAAAGCGACTATAAATTTGAAGTTGCACTACAGAAAAACCGGCGAGTGGATGAAGGGTTACGTAGATGCCGATTGGGGTGGTGACGCAAGAGACCGCAAGTCATATACAGGCTATGCATTTTTCTTTGGTGGCAGCGTTTTTAGTTGGGAGTCTAGAAAGCAATCAACAGTGGCTTTGAGCAGCACGGAAGCCGAGTATATGGCGCTCTCGGCAGCGGCGAAAGAATCTGTTTATTTAAATAAGTTGTGCACAGAAATCAAAATGTACGATAAGGGTGGTTCGATCGTGATCAACGGTGACAATATGAGCGCGATGAGCTTAGTAAAAAATCCCGTTCATCATGCTCGTAGTAAGCACATAGACATTAAATTTCATCATATAAGAGATTTTTACAGTAATAATGAAATTGAATTAAACTATTGTCCAAGTAATGCTATGGTAGCTGATGTATTAACGAAAAATTTAAAAAGGGTTAATCATTGTAAATTTACAGAGATCTTGGGGTTAAAATAGTAATAATAGAGAAATATTTGTGTAAATATGTAAAACATACAATTGTTGAGGAGGAGTGTTGAATAAATAATATAAACTCTGGCAACACTCGTAAGTTCGAATATTCTAAGTCAGTACTTTTCTATTTTAATGAATACCGAAACCCTGTGTATACAAAAGTAGTTGCTAATAAACTGTCATTGAATAAGCATCGTCGGCTTTCAATTTTATTTCGTCAACATAAACCTTTCCAGATCCACCGCGAACAACTTCTGAAAATTTCATGAAAATTGGTTCAGCCGCTCTCGAGCCTTAGCGTTAGTAAGAAACAAACATTCATTTTGTTGAGTTATGCGCTTAGCAATACATTTTGCGATTAATTTTTATATTATAGACGCAACTTTCGTAATTTTTTCTTACATAAGAACCTTCTCCTAATAATAACAAATGTAACAAAAAAGAATCAGTGAAATCGGTCCAGCTATTCACGCGTGATTCCGTGACCAAGGGAAAA
Organism: Bactrocera correcta; assembly: GCA_027475135.1. Lineage (NCBI taxonomy): Eukaryota > Metazoa > Arthropoda > Insecta > Diptera > Tephritidae > Bactrocera > Bactrocera correcta. Next base: position 40,287,613 of record CM050322.1, on the reverse strand, counting down.
TAGGATTAATTTCTATATGTATAGATAAATAAACAAATAATTAATTATTACGAACGATTTAATTTACATAATGAAAGTCCAAACTGGCACGTATATACAAGTATATGGGCCATTCCATCAATTGGCGACATGGTTTTGTACCCGTGGTTCTCCGATTTTGACGAAACTTTAGAATATCATAATATAGACTAAAATAAGAATATCTGTAAACTTTTTAGTGGCCAAAGTTGCTCCATTGTTTTTTGGCGCACACTTCAAATTGAGATCAAACAAAAAAATTACTTTTTCTTTTATTTTTTAACGACTTCAAAATTGAGTGAAAAAAATTTTGAAGTTATCCATTTTTATGTAAAAAAATCTCAGCTTTCTGATAAAAATATTTTCAAAATCCAAAAAAAATTTCAAAATCCAAAAAAACTATGTTTTTTCCAAAAATCCCGCTTTTTGTGCTCTTCCCCCACTTTTTTTTTTCAAAATTGACATTTTTATTCGATTCCTCGTTAAATTTTACATAAGAATCAGTTTTCAAAAATATGGGACTCTGATCCCATGAACAGCAAAAAAAATTCAAAGTTGACGCTCAAAATCCAAAAAAAAACATTATTTTCCAAAAAATCCGGTTTTTTGTGCTTTTCCACCAACTTTTTTTCAAAATTGACTTTTCCATTCGATTCCTCGTTAAATTTTACATAAGAATCGGCGCATATTTTTATGAATGAAGACAGTGATTTCTTCTTAATTCAAGTCTAAGAATACAATTTACGCATTTACCTCCTTCACACAACCTTCTAAGCGGACACACTGCGCAGTATAGCAACAACTTTGAATTTTTTTTGCTGTTCATGGGATCAGAGTCCCATATTTTTGAAAACTGATTCTTATGTAAAATTTAACGAGGAATCGAATAAAAATGTCAATTTTGAAAAAAAAAGTGGGGGAAGAGCACAAAAAGCGGGATTTTTGGAAAAAAACATAGTTTTTTTGGATTTTGAAATTTTTTTTGGATTTTGAAATAATTTTTATCAGAAAGATGAGATTTTTTTACATAAAAATGGATAACTTCAAAATTTTTTTCACTCAATTTTGAAGTCGTTAAAAAATAAAAGAAAAAGTAATTTTTTTGTTTGATCTCAATTTGAAGTGCGCGCCAAAAAACAATGGAGCAACTTTGGCCACTAAAAAGTTTACAGATATTCTTATTTTAGTCTATATTATGATATTCTAAGGTTTCGTCAAAATCGGAGAACCACGGGTACAAAACCATGTCGCCAATTGATGGAATGGCCCATATACAAAAAGCATTGATCTCTTATACGATCACTCAGTTGCACGTACATACATACATACGGATTCGTCTATAGGTATACCCTATAAGACATACAAACACAAAACAAATTAATAAAATAAATATTGATAAATAAATTCGGTAACATTTTATACTTTTTCGAGATTAATTAAAACGAAGCGCGTTATTTAATTTAATCCGATTAACCAAATAAAATAAAACAAAACATTTTACAATTTTATTATTTACAAGGGACTTCGCTTTGCAATCAGCAATTCCATTTAAAGTCAACCAGTTTACACTGAAAGAAATTATTTCATTAATTTTTGGTTCTAAATGAACGAAGATCCCAAAGAATCTAAATCTTCAAAACTACTGAAAGTTCCAAAAATGATATCTGACGAGATAAGTCCGTGTACACCTGCAGTAGCTACACGCTCAAAGCAAGGTGTTACAAAACAAAAAAGGGAGAAAGACATTATATACAGTAAATTTATTGCTGAGAGAGACAGTTTTATAAAATACTGCACTCGATTTTAATCTTCGCCGATTCCAGATAATTCTAAATCGGCATTAGAAATCAAAAAAGAAAATCTGTATAATTTTTGGTTACGTCACCAAGCTTCTTATGACACAATAGTAGAATCTGATGACTCAGATCCACAAGAAAATTTCAAATCCTCGGCTTACGCCAAATATGACCAATTTGAAGAAACGAAAGCAATGATTACTGATCAATTGAAACTAATTACAGCAATTGCACCTACTCCTCTTCCGTGAGTAGAGATGCCACAAATACAAAGTGAAGAGGCAAGTCCATCTACCTCAAGGCCCCCGCCGTTTACATAAGCCACTCAAAATTATCTAATGCATAAAAATTGTATCACCTCCGATACAAAACGACAGGTGAAGCTGGCGTCGTAGTAAAACAGTTCGCATTAAATGACGACAATTTTAGTATGGCTTGGGAAGCTTTAAAATCAAGATACGAGAGTGAACGAATATTGGTCGATAAGCAGATAACAATTTTAATGAACTTACCAAAAATTCAAAAGGAAACCAGTGAAAAATTTATAAAACTTCAATCCATTGTTTCCAATTGTTTGTCGATTTTATCGACCCAAAACTTTCCCATAGACAACTGGGACCCTACACTGATAAATATATGCACAGCAACATTACCAGAAAAGTCTTTATTATTGTGGGAGCAATCGCTCTCATCACGGAAAAAGTGCCCAACGTGGACAGAAATTAAAGACTTTCTCACTACCCAGTACGAAATCGCAGAAATGGTAGACAAAAATAATAACTACAAGTAAAACAAAAGGTATTCAGCAAGACTTCAATAGAAGCTTCCACAAGCCCCAAGCCAATAGCAACAACTATTTAAATAGAAGCTTCTTCAAAACGCAATCGTCTGAATAGAACAAATATAGATCATACGAACTATGTACAGAAGGGCATAATCTCAAGTCTTGCGAGAGATTAAAAAAAATTAATATTATCGACCGCAACAATTTCTTGAAAACAAAAAGACTTTGAACAAACTGCTTGTCACATGCGCATACACTCAAAGAGTGCAAAAGCACATTTAACTGCGTCTATTGTCATAAACGACACCATTCGTCATGATTCATGTAAATAATTTTTCCAGCTTACCCCCAAACAGCACAAATATCAGAGGAGCCACGGGTTTAGTTGCAACAACAAAACCCGAAGTGCCAAATCCACAAAATTGCCAAGGAGCACCATGCTGCTCAAAGGCATTAAAAACTCAAACGCTACACAGCGAAAATCAAAGTAGGGTACTATTACCCACAGCAATCGTCTCCATCGAACATCGAGGAGAACTTTAAACTCAGAGCTCTAATAGATCAAGGATCACAACGATCCTTCTTAGCGTCTAGGGCACAAAATAGGCTAAATCTGCCAACAAAACAAGCCAACTTTGAAATTACGGGAATGGGCGGAAGAGTAGTTCAAAACTCTAATAAAATCTGCCCTTTTACCCTCTTTTCCCCCCAAGTGGATATAAGAATACAAGGAGAAGTTATACTCTTACCGCAACTAACGAATATGCTTCCAAGCTTTCATATAAATAGCAAGCATTGGGAAAAGGTTTCACACTTTAAGTTAGCAGATCCCAACTGCAACACCCCCGCTCAAATAGACCTTTTATGTATTAGGCAGTGATCTCATACCACAAATAATACTCGAAGGTATTGGGAAAATTTCAAACACACTTTTGACACAAAAGACTATTTTCGATTGGATCCTAAGTGGACTAGTTACGGAACCAGTCACAACAATGACAGCTCAAATTGAGGAAATCTCAAATGAGTACCTCAATTCACAATTGAGAAAATTTTAGGAGATATTTCAATTACAACCCCCGAAGATCAGTATTGTGAAGACTTTTACAAAGCCACAACTACTAGATAAGATAATGGTCGGTATGTCGTACGACTACCACTAAAACAACAATTTTCCAACACAATCACCTTAGGTCACTCTCGCACCTCTGCAATCCAGCAGTTTCAAAGTATGGAAAGAAAGCTACTTAAGAAAGGTGAGCTCAAACCAGAATATGATGGTGTGTTGGAAGAATACCTCCATTTAGATCACATGGAGGAAGTAAGCCCGTGTGAAAAAATCATTAATGGCAAATACTACTCATTTTACCTGCCACATCATGCAGTAGTAAAGCCAGATAAAAAAACAACTGAAGTAAGAATTGTCTTCAACGCCTCAAGATAGACTAGCTCGGGGAATTCCCTAAACGATAACCTGTTTACGGGACCCACGCTCTAACCTGATTTAATGCTGCTTATTCTAAACTGGCGTATATTCAAATATGTATTTAACGGGGACGCCGAAAAAATGTATAGACAAATAGTCGTACGTAAAGACGATAAAGATTTTCAGCGAATTATTTTCCGAAAATCCACCAATATTCCACTACGCGACTTCAAGCTATAAACAGTGATATTTGGCGTTAACTATGCCCCTCACTCAGACATTCGAACACTTCATGAATTGGCTGAAAACGCCAGCTGTTAACAACACAAACGTATGTAGATGATGTTCTGTCTGAAAGTCACATACGAATTATTATCACAGGTAATTCAAGCCCTCAAATCCACAGGGTTTCCATTAAAAAAGATTACGGCAAATCACCCAAATATATTAAAAAACAGACCAAAAGAAAATTTGTTGGAGTTTCCTCATATGGCTCCCCTAAAAACAATAAGTCTACCACGACTAGAACTATGTGGTGCACTACTTCTTTCAAACTAGCATTCATAGTGCAAACGCATCTGAATATGGAAAAATATAAATTATATCTCTTTCCGAGATTGTATTAGCCTGGTTGGAAAAACCACCACATGCATGGAAGACGATAGACATAGATACGACGGGTATACTTCGTGCAAATGGTAGGCGTGTTAATACAAGCCTAACGTATAATGAACCTCATCCCATTGTTATACCAGAGAGATCGCAAGTTGCCACATTATAACGGTTGGGCCATCTAACGTTTTAAATTTGAATTATCTATATTTCGAAAGTGGAAACGTCAAATACTATTCGGAAAGTGACAGATATTCAGTAAAAAGTCAAAAATTTACGAATTGGGTCGCTATTCAGTAGAAGAAAACTGGGAAATATTGCAAAAAAAACCGAGGATGGTCAATTTTACCGAAAAATCATCTTTTCAGACGAGGCTCATTTCCACCTCGATGGTTACGTTAACAAGCAGAATTGTTGGGCACAGGATGACGCTACGTGCCATACAGAAAACGCTACACTCAATCTTTTACGCCCTATCTTCGAAAATCGGATAATCAGCAAAAGAGGTGATGTGAATTGGCCTCATAGAAGCTGCGAGTTAACTCCGTTGGACTCTTTTTTGTGGGGTGATCCAAGCTGCTATAGCTGTCATAAGGCCTGAAACCATCGAGAAAGTACTCCAAAATTGGGTGGATCGGATAAGCTACTGTAAACTCAGCCGTGGTGGTCATTTGTCCGAAATTGTTTCCCACAAATAAATTTCATAAAACAACCTTTTAAATAAAAGTTAGACCTTTTAAAAATATCGATCCGTTTTTTTAATGACTGTTTTTAAAATTAAAATTTTATATGGCCCACCCTTTATCTCAATTATGTCCACGTACACTCAGAACACCACCACATGCAACAAATAGTCCGCCAAAAGTTGTATATCCCAAGGCTCAAGCCAAAAATAAAGAAATATATTTTTTCGTGCAAGATTTGCACTATGCATAAGCAAAAGATACGAACGGAGATTATGGCAGCACTTCCGCCGGAACGCTGCAACTTTACGCTGCCCTTCACTATCACAGGTAGGGTTGCCAGACGTACTATTGTTCTATATTTTTCGCTTTAATACTATATAGTTCACAATAAATATAGTACGCTAAAATACTATATTTATACTCTAAGCAATTTAATTCATGTTTTCTAAAAATTTGAATAATTCATGCATAATTTTTATTTTTTTCGCAACTGCGAAAATCGGCTGATGAAGCTGTGCATAAAGGTTGTTTGAATTTGCGAATATGAACATATCGATAAATCGACAAAGCATTTTAGGCACTAGCTGAATCAGCTGTTTTTTGCAGGTGAATTTTAAGAATGTCTTCAAGTGATTGCAGCATATTATATGAAACACCTAAAAAACAGAGAAAAGTTAAAGTAAAAAGACTGCAAAAGTTTAAAAACGAATGGAAAAGTTAATTTCCATGGCTTGAAAAAGATGAAGATCAGATTAAAGCAAAATGTTCTATCTGTGCAATAACTTTTTCAATTGATAAAAGTGGCATAGGTCAAGTAAGATTCAAAATTGTTTAATACGTGGTTTTTAGTTTAAAGTTATCATTATTTTAGATAAAACAGCATAGTGAATCTAACACGCATGCAAGTAAATTAAAAATTACACAACAATTTTAAATTTTAAATAAGTTTTTATGATTGGGTACTGCTGAATCAAACGAATCTAATCAAACAACGGCTGCTGAGTTAGCCTTAGTTTACCATACAGTAAAGCACAACCTTTCATATAACAGTGCAGATTGCGGTGCCAAACTTAATAAATTACTTTATGCCGAATCTAAAAATGCTAAAACCATTCAATTGGGTCGAACGAAACAAGCAGCAAATGTCGAAAATGTTCTGGGCCCATATGCATTGAAACAAGCTCTGACTCATATAAAAGATAAAAGTGAATTTTTTGCATTGCAAATAAACGCGTCAAACCGAAAAAATGTAAAACTATTCCCTCTTGTTATTCAGTACTTCGATACAAAAGCAGGAATCCAGCAAAAGCTTTTAGACTTTTATGAAAATCCAGATGAATCAGCAGATGGAATGTTCACAGCAGTAAAAGATTCGTTAACGCGTAATAATCTATCGCTTGATAAAATAATTGCGCTTTGTGCCGACAATGTAAATGCAAATTTTGGAAAAAACCATTCGCTTTTCACAAATATTGAGAAAATAGTGCCACATTTAATAAAAGGCAATTGCCATGCATACATTGATCACAACAATGTCAAATACGGAATGAAATTTTTAAATTGCGATGTCGAAAATATCATCCTTAAAATATATAGCCACTTCTCTGAATGGGCAATGGCATGAGATTAAGCGTCACATAGGAACAAGAGGCTCTCTTTGTTGCCTGCAGTCGATCATATATTAATGAATTGGACTCCCATAACGAATTACTTTCGCAAACTGGATGATAAATGCCCAAAACAAATTCGTCAACTTTTAAAGCTTGAAGAAAATATTTTAAATATACAAGTTAAAGTTTTTTTAAATATGGTCAGCCACGTTTTGAATGTTTTCGACAAAACAATTAAAAAACTGGAAATTGGTTGTATCACATAAAAAATTTGAATTTTGAGAAAGAACTCGAATTTGAAGATGTAGAAAAAATTATCGATATTTTATTTTTAAAAACTAAACTTAATATAGATGTACTGTATTCTGAAATAATTAGCGTAAATGAAATTTATTCAAAAATCAAAAACTGTGAAAAATTTAAAAATCGTTACATAGTTGAGAAATGGCAACAAATTTTAAATTCAGACTCAGAAATGATTTTTTCAAGTTTAAACAAAATTGTTTCGCTTTCGCTTTCCATTCCAGCATCCTCCGCATTTTCTGAAAGAATATTTTCAATTGCTAACATAAAATGGAGGAATGAAAGAAATAGATCTCATATCGACTTAATAAAAAATGAACTGATTATAACTTGTAATTTAACATTTGCCTGTAATGAAGCCTTAAGCACATTTTTAAAAGACTCGAATTTGTCAAAAGCAGCTGAAAGCAATAGAAAATATAATTAATAATAATATGTATTGATAAATACACTAGTAGCCAATCAATAGACTCGCGACTTATTGATAAGATTTGACTAATTTTCTTTTGTTTGTTAAGGGTACATTATTTTTTTTTAAATATCGCTCTTTGTCCAACAAACACCATAAAATCTTAATCTTAAACTTTGAGCAAAAAAAAGAAAAACTCAGCAAAATTTCATCCAAATTTAAAACTTTGTTGTAAAGATTTAAAAAAAAATATTGGTTTCTATACAGTTTTATATCTTAATCAATTTAAGTGCCATTAAGTGTAATTGTAAAGTTGCTGAAAATTTTTTAATAATTGCTGATAATTTTTTAAATCCTTACAACAAAGTTTTAAATTTAGATGAAATTTTGCTGAGTTTTTCTTTTTTTGCCCAAAGTTTGAAATTAAGATTTTTATTGGTTTTGTTAGATAAAGAGCGATATTTAAAAAATAATAATATGCTCCTAACAAACAAAAAAAAATACTCAAAATTTATCAATATGGCGCAAATCTATTTTATAGCCAATATAATAACGGGTGATTTTTTAAGAGCTTGATAACTTTTTTTAAAAAAAAAACGCATAAAATTTGCAAAATCTCATCGGTTCTTTATTTGAAACGTTAGATTGGTTCATGACATTTACTTTTTGAAGATAATTTCATTTAAATGTTGACCGCGGCTGCGTCTTAGGTGGTCCATTCGGAAAGTCCAATTTTGGGCAACTTTTTCGAGCATTTCGGCCGGAATAGCCCGAATTTCTTCGGAAATGTTGTCTTCCAAAGCTGGAATAGTTGCTGGCTTATTTCTGTAGACTTTAGACTTGACGTAGCCCCACAAAAAATAGTCTAAAGGCGTTAAATCGCATGATCTTGGTGGCCAACTTACGGGTCCATTTCTTGAGATGAATTGTTGTCCGAAGTTTTCCCTCAAAATGGCCATAGAATCGCGAGCTGTGTGGCATGTAGCGCCATCTTGTTGAAACCACATGTCAACCAAGTTCAGTTCTTCCATTTTTGGCAACAAAAAGTTTGTTAGCATCGAACGATAGCGATCGCCATTCACCGTAACGTTGCGTCCAACAGCATCTTTGAAAAAATACGGTCCAATGATTCCACCAGCGTACAAACCACACCAAACAGTGCATTTTTCGGGATGCATGGGCAGTTCTTGAACGGCTTCTGGTTGCTCTTCACCCCAAATGCGGCAATTTTGCTTATTTACGTAGCCATTCAACCAGAAATGAGCCTCATCGCTCATCGGACACGGACGCGAAACACATTTCGAACCGAACACTGATTTTGGTAATAAAATTCAATGATTTGCAAGCGTTGCTCGTTAGTAAGTCTATTCATGATGAAATGTCAAAGCATACTGAGCATCTTTCTCTTTGACACCATGTCTGACATCCCACGTGATCTGTCAAATACTACTGCATGAAAATCCTAACCTCAAAAAAATCACCCGTTATAATTTACGGCGAATGTAATATTGGTAATATTTTTTAAGTTTTTTTTTTTAATATTGCTTTTGTTTTCAAAAAACTTAAAGTGGGATTGAACTATTTAATGTTTCATTATTGGTATTCAATCAAATGCTCTTTGAACTGTATACGGTTAATTGCGGTTATACGAATACCATTTTTTTTTTTTTTTTTGTTTAAAACTGACTGGATTTGAATTGTTTTGTTATGTTTTTATACAAAAGCAGTTTACCTTGAGCTATGTACGAATCTGACGACGGAGGCTTTTCTTGCGGCTTTTGCTCGTTTCGTCGGACGACAGGTTTCCATCAAAACTCATGAGCGAGAATGGCAAGACATTTATAGGAGCTCAAAGAGTCACTGAAAAACAGTTTGTGGACTTTATCAAACAAGCTTCACCTGATATTGTACAAAAGTACGCTCCCCAAGGCATTAATTCGCAGTTCATCCATCCAAGTGCTCCTCATATGGGTGGTTTATGGGAATCAGCGGTAAAAAGCTTGAAATCTCACTTTAAAAAAGTAGCTGGAAACTACAAATTTAACTTTGAAGAATTTACCGAGTCGCTTTCTTTACTAAATAGATGGAAAAAAATTAAAATTCTCCATCATGATTTCAGCCGCCGATCGATGGAGGAGTATATAAAGGACCTTCATAAAAGGTACCCCTGGAAAACTCCCGAAAATGTGCCAAAGCTTGGAGATTTTGTCCTAATGCTTTACGACTGTCTGACTGATTGAAGTTACATCACGGCACCGACGGTCACATACGAGTAGTTGACCTCTGTACTCAAAACGGATTTCTAACGAGACCGCTCGTTAAACTATGCTTCTTACCAACCGTAGATAATAACGAAAATGCACACATAATAAATAATGCTGACATGCAGAAATTGATATATCCGTCTAAGGAATAAAACCGAAATAAACTGCAAATATGATAAATCCTAAATAATGGGTAGATTATTACGGCCTCGACAAACCAAATAAAGTTGTTTCCAAAGAGACAAATTTTTCATAATTTATACTATTGAGTTGCAACTAAACTCGACCTTTTTTCCATACAGGCAAATATGGATCCATAAAATAGTCAACCTTCAGCGCCAACAATGCGATCGGCCGCAACAACACCATCAACCACAGCTCGTAGTATCGTACCAGGACCAACAACAATACCGTCATCACCAGTGGACCCCCACCGCTTACGATGCCCCCTTTGTCGCCGCCCCCACCGACTGCAATACTGTGGGCTCCTCAATTGGTTATCACCAATACAACGCCAGTAGATAGCATAGGCGCAACTAATGACTGTGACTCACGCTGCTCCACCGCACCCCGAGACGTGAGGGCGGTCGGACGACTGCCCCTCGCAGCCGCGGCTCAACCAGAACTCAGCAAACCAGTCGTGTGGCACCTCCCCCTGAGTGCCGTCTAGGACGTCGGCAGCTCAACCCTCTTTCTACATCTGGTGATTTTAGAGTGTCCCTTTTTTATAATTTCATAAACATATTTATACAACCTCCACTGGTATCCCACCAGGGAGTTCACCAATTTACTTTTTACATATGTACATACATTGTCACGCTTCCACTGGTATCCGAACAGGGAGATTTTTATTATAACGTTTATCATCAGCCTGAAATAAAATTGTGATCCCTTTTTAAGTAAAACACTGCGTTCTGAAAATATTCTTTCCGGAGTAAGTGTGAAAAGTAAGTGGTAATTTGTATAGGCATCTTGGAGTCAGTTGGTGGCTTCATGGACTTTTGGGCTTTCCAAAGGGAGTTTTGCTTGCTGGAATTTGGACACAGCCTCTTTATATACATTTTAGTGTAGAATTCTTCTTCATGTTTAAGTCCTTTTTTTAATTTACGTACAGCAGATATCAATTGAGACTGAGTGGAAGGGGAGCGATTTATCTGCGATTCACGTCTTGCACGCCTTTTTGATGTGAAACATCTATAGGCGTGAGTAAACATGATTGTCGCCGTGGCGATACAGGCCGATCGCCACGAGTCTATATGTAGCATATACATATATATATATTTTACGCGGTTTGCAAAAATCTGTGTCGATATATATGCATGCCCCAACATAAACATACATATTTACGCTGATTTGTCGGAGAAGCTGTTACAGCGGCAACGAAAGCAGTGGCAATTGGCGATCGTTCGTTTGTGTTTTCGTCACAGTTCGGATTTTCTACCAACAACACAATGTTGTGACGCTTTGTCGTCGCGTCATATGCTGAATACAATGCTCGCGACACGACATGGCATCATGACAGTGAACTGAAAACGGCGTTGTGCATCTTACTACATGAAGGCATGTACACAAGACAACACAGCTCTCCAGTTTGCATGTACACAATTTCGTTGTGGCCATACTAATACCTTGCACTTCAATGAAATTTTAATATTTTGTTCAATGTGAAATTTTTTATGCAAAAAATAAGTAAACAGGTAAATTTATTTATTTTAAATTATCAATTGTTATTAAAAATGGTAAAATAGAGCAATGATAGAGCTATTTTATGCTTTTATTTGTAAAATAACGTCAAGTTTGTTAGAGCTGTGAATAATTTTACATTTTAAATATTAGTGCCATCACCATTCTTCCTCATCTCTCTATCTTCCATTCTACTGTCAACTCTACTGTCGTCTTACTGTCGTTGGCAAATATAGGAGTAAATTGAAGTTAGCGAGAACGACAACCGTCGGTCGTGTATTCGTGGAGCTGTCAAAATAACAGTGTCCATAAGAACGTGTGTATTTTAATATTTGACATATGTCCTTTGTCGTCTGTCGCGAGCATTGTATTCAGCACTTCAGTCTTTCGACACATTGATTCTTTGACAAAATGTGAGCTTCGGCCATTGGTTTTCCGCAGCTTCGCATGAGACAATAAGTGTACACATTTACATACAAAGTTGTGAGGAGACAAATTTACAAACATTATGCGTTTGGTTCTTGCAAATTTGCTTACATGCTCACATAATTACATACATATGAGAATATGTGCGACCGCTTGGCCTTTTAACATGTTATCAATTCTTTTAAATAATAATAAATATGTACATATAGTAGCGTGCATAACTGAGTAAATGATTACCAATGCTGCACATACATATGTATAATTATATAAAAATTTTAATAATACATCAATTTAAACAAAACTCTCAGAATTTCTTTATTTTTATTCTATTAAAAAACAGAAAATATAACACTAAAGATAAGAGATCAACTTTCTTAAATAATGAAGCACTTCATTGTGTACTAATATTTACTCGGTTTTGCTCATTTCGCAATAACCAGGTTTTTTCGGTGCTCTTTCGTACTTTCCCAATCGCATTGTCATTATTGCCCATAAATTCTCAATGGGATTGCGATCAGGACTTTGTGCAGGCCACTCCATTAGCGAAAATCATCATCGCCCTGCTGAAACACTACTTCTTCCTCCGGGTACGTGCTTTTGTCTACAAAATCGGGCAAGCAAGTCTTCAATATATTAAGGTAATCCTCTTCTTCATTATTCCATCAATTTTATGGATCCATCAATTTTATGGATTGGTCCAACAAGCCACCATGTGAAGCAACCTCACATCATCAAGCTGCCTCCGCTATGCTTAATAGTTTGCTTCACGTGATGTCTTTGAATCCTTTCATTACACTGGTAAATATATGCACAGCAACATTACCAGAAAAGTCTTTATTATTGTGGGAAAAAGTGCCCAACGTGGACAGAAATTAAAGACTTTCTATCTACCCAGTACGAAATCGCAGAAAGGGTAGACAAAAATAATAACTATAAGTAAAACAAAAGGTATTCAGCAAGACTTCAATAGAAGCTTCCACAAGCCCCAAGCCAATAGCAACAACTATTTAAATAGAAGCTTCTTCAAAACGCAATCGTCTGAATAGAACAAATATAGATCATACGAACTATGTACAGAAGGGCATAATCTCAAGTCTTGCGAGAGATTAAAAAAAATTAATATTATCGACCGCAACAATTTCTTGAAAACAAAAAGACTTTGAACAAACTGCTTGTCACATGCGCATACACTCAAAGAGTGCAAAAGCACATTTAACTGCGTCTATTGTCATAAACGACACCATTCGTCATGATTCATGTAAATAATTTTTCCAGCTTACCCCCAAACAGCACAAATATCAGAGGAGCCACGGGTTTAGTTGCAACAACAAAACCCGAAGTGCCAAATCCACAAAATTGCCAAGGAGCACCATGCTGCTCAAAGGCATTAAAAACTCAAACGCTACACAGCGAAAATCAAAGTAGGGTACTATTACCCACAGCAATCGTCTCCATCGAACATCGAGGAGAACTTTAAACTCAGAGCTCTAATAGATCAAGGATCACAACGATCCTTCTTAGCGTCTAGGGCACAAAATAGGCTAAATCTGCCAACAAAACAAGCCAACTTTGAAATTACGGGAATGGGCGGAAGAGTAGTTCAAAACTCTAATAAAATCTGCCCTTTTACCCTCTTTTCCCCCCAAGTGGATATAAGAATACAAGGAGAAGTTATACTCTTACCGCAACTAACGAATATGCTTCCAAGCTTTCATATAAATAGCAAGCATTGGGAAAAGGTTTCACACTTTAAGTTAGCAGATCCCAACTGCAACACCCCCGCTCAAATAGACCTTTTATGTATTAGGCAGTGATCTCATACCACAAATAATACTCGAAGGTATTGGGAAAATTTCAAACACACTTTTGACACAAAAGACTATTTTCGATTGGATCCTAAGTGGACTAGTTACGGAACCAGTCACAACAATGACAGCTCAAATTGAGGAAATCTCAAATGAGTACCTCAATTCACAATTGAGAAAATTTTAGGAGATATTTCAATTACAACCCCCGAAGATCAGTATTGTGAAGACTTTTACAAAGCCACAACTACTAGATAAGATAATGGTCGGTATGTCGTACGACTACCACTAAAACAACAATTTTCCAACACAATCACCTTAGGTCACTCTCGCACCTCTGCAATCCAGCAGTTTCAAAGTATGGAAAGAAAGCTACTTAAGAAAGGTGAGCTCAAACCAGAATATGATGGTGTGTTGGAAGAATACCTCCATTTAGATCACATGGAGGAAGTAAGCCCGTGTGAAAAAATCATTAATGGCAAATACTACTCATTTTACCTGCCACATCATGCAGTAGTAAAGCCAGATAAAAAAACAACTGAAGTAAGAATTGTCTTTAACGCCTCAAGATCCACTAGCTCGGGGAATTCCCTAAACGATAACCTGTTTACGGGACCCACGCTCTAACCTGATTTAATGCTGCTTATTCTAAACTGGCGTATATTCAAATATGTATTTAACGGGGACGCCGAAAAAATGTATAGACAAATAGTCGTACGTAAAGACGATAAAGATTTTCAGCGAATTATTTTCCGAAAATCCACCAATATTCCACTACGCGACTTCAAGCTAAAAACAGTGATATTTGGCGTTAACTATGCCCCTCACTCAGCCATTCGAACACTTCATGAATTGGCTGAAAACGCCAGCTGTTAACAACACAAACGTATGTAGATGATGTTCTGTCTGAAAGTCACATACGAATTATTATCACAGGTAATTCAAGCCCTCAAATCCGCAGGGTTTCCATTAAAAAAGATTACGGCAAATCACCCAAATATATTAAAAAACAGACCAAAAGAAAATTTGTTGGAGTTTCCTAATATGGCTCCCCTAAAAACAATAAGTCTACCACGACTAGAACTATGTGGTGCACTACTTCTTTCAAACTAGCATTCATAGTGCAAACGCATCTGAATATGGAAAAATATAAATTATATCTCTTTCCGAGATTGTATTAGCCTGGTTGGAAAAACCACCACATGCATGGAAGACGATAGACATAGATACGACGGGTATACTTTGTGCAAATGGTAGGCGTGTTAATACAAGACTAACGTATAACGAACCTCATCCCATTGTTATACCAGAGAGATCGCAAGTTGCCACATTATAACGGTTGGGCCATCTAACGTTTTAAATTTGAATTATCTATATTTCGAAAGTGGAAACGTCAAATACTATTCGGAAAGTGACAGATATTCAGTAAAAAGTCAAAAATTTACGAATTGGGTCGCTATTCAGTAGAAGAAAACTGGGAAATATTGAAAAAAAAACCGAGGATGGTCAATTTTACCGAAAAATCATCTTTTCAGACGAGGCTCATTTCCACCTCGATGGTTACGTTAACAAGCAGAATTGTTGGGCACAGGATGACGCTACGTGCCATACAGAAAACGCTACACTCAATCTTTTACGCCCTATCTTCGAAAATCGGATAATCAGCAAAAGAGGTGATGTGAATTGGCCTCATAGAAGCTGCGAGTTAACTCCGTTGGACTCTTTTTTGTGGGGTGATCCAAGCTGCTATAGCTGTCATAAGGCCTGAAACCATCGAGAAAGTGCTCCAAAATTGGGTGGATCGGATAAGCTACTGTAAACTCAGCCGTGGTGGTCATTTGTCCGAATTTGTTTCCCACAAATAAATTTCATAAAACAACCTTTTAAATAAAAGTTAGACCTTTTAAAAATATCGATCCGTTTTTTTAATGACTGTTTTTAAAATTAAAATTTTATATGGCCCACCCTTTATCTCAATTATGTCCACGTACACTCAGAACACCACCACATGCAACAAATAGTCCGCCAAAAGTTGTATATCCCAAGGCTCAAGCCAAAAATAAAGAAATATATTTTTTCGTGCAAGATTTGCACTATGCATAAGCAAAAGATACGAACGGAGATTATGGCAGCACTTCCGCCGGAACGCTGCAACTTTGCGCTGCCCTTCACTATCACAGGTAGGGTTGCCAGACGTACTATTGTTCTATATTTTTCGCTTTAATACTATATACTGTTCACAATAAATATAGTACGCTAAAATACTATATTTATACTCTAAGCAATTTAATTCATGTTTTCTAAAAATTTGAATAATTCATGCATAATTTTTATTTTTTTCGCAACTGCGAAAATCGGCTGATGAAGCTGTGCATAAAGGTTGTTTGAATTTGCGAATATGAGCATATCGATAAATCGACAAAGCATTTTAGGCACTAGCTGAATCAGCTGTTTTTTGCAGGTGAATTTTAAGAATGTCTTCAAGTGATTGCAGCATATTATATGAAACACCTAAAAAACAGAGAAAAGTTAAAGTAAAAAGACTGCAAAAGTTTAAAAACGAATGGAAAAGTTAATTTCCATGGCTTGAAAAAGATGAAGATCAGATTAAAGCAAAATGTTCTATCTGTGCAATAACTTTTTCAATTGATAAAAGTGGCATAGGTCAAGTAAGATTCAAAATTGTTTAATACGTGGTTTTTAGTTTAAAGTTATCATTATTTTAGATAAAACAGCATAGTGAATCTAACACGCATGCAAGTAAATTAAAAATTACACAACAATTTTAAATTTTAAATAATTTTTTATGATTGGGTACTGCTGAATCAAACGAATCTAATCAAACAACGGCTGCTGAGTTAGCCTTAGTTTACCATACAGTAAAGCACAACCTTTCATATAACAGTGCAGATTGCGGTGCCAAACTTAATAAATTACTTTATGCCGAATCTAAAAATGCTAAAACCATTCAATTGGGTCGAACGAAACAAGCAGCAAATGTCGAAAATGTTCTGGGCCCATATGCATTGAAACAAGCTCTGACTCATATAAAAGATAAAAGTGAATTTTTTGCATTGCAAATAGATGCGTCAAACCGAAAAAATGTAAAACTATTCCCTCTTGTTATTCAGTACTTCGATACAAAAGCAGGAATCCAGCAAAAGCTTTTAGACTTTTATGAAAATCCAGATGAATCAGCAGATGGAATGTTCACAGCAGTAAAAGATTCGTTAACGCGTAATAATCTATCGCTTGATAAAATAATTGCGCTTTGTGCCGACAATGTAAATGCAAATTTTGGAAAAAACCATTCGCTTTTCACAAATATTGAGAAAATAGTGCCACATTTAATAAAAGGCAATTGCCATGCATACATTGTTCACAACAATGTCAAATACGGAATGAAATTTTTAAATTGCGATGTCGAAAATATCATCCTTAAAATATATAGCCACTTCTCTGAATGGGCAATGGCATGAGATTAAGCGTCACATAGGAACAAGAGGAGAAAATATTTTAAATATACAAGTTAAAGTTTTTTTAAATATGGTCAGCCACGTTTTGAATGTTTTCGACAAAACAATTAAAAAACTGGAAAGAAATGACACAACAGTGCTTGATTTGTATGGAGCAATGGAAAAATTGAAGTTTGAGCTCAATCAAAGGAAGCAAGATGAATTTTTTGGTTACGAAACCAATAAATTATTAAAATATATTAGAGAGGAAAATCCTCTTCTTTACAAAGAAACAGAGAACCACTTTGTGTTATTTTTAGAGCAATGCCTCGCATATCTTAAAAAGTGGTTTGATTTTACCGACGAAAATTGGTTGTATCACATAAAAAATTTGAATTTTGAGAAAGAACTCGAATTTGAAGATGTAGAAAAAATTATCGATATTTTATTTTTAAAAACTAAACTTAATATAGATGTACTGTATTCTGAAATAATTAGCGTAAATGAAATTTATTCAAAAATCAAAAACTGTGAAAAATTTAAAAATCGTTACATAGTTGAGAAATGGCAACAAATTTTAAATTCAGACTCAGAAATGATTTTTTCAAGTTTAAACAAAATTGTTTCGCTTTCGCTTTCCATTCCAGCATCCTCCGCATTTTCTGAAAGAATATTTTCAATTGCTAACATAAAATGGAGGAATGAAAGAAATAGATCTCATATCGACTTAATAAAAAATGAACTGATTATAACTTGTAATTTAACATTTGCCTGTAATGAAGCCTTAAGCACATTTTTAAAAGACTCGAATTTGTCAAAAGCAGCTGAAAGCAATAGAAAATATAATTAATAATAATATGTATTGATAAATACACTAGTAGCCAATCAATAGACTCGCGACTTATTGATAAGATTTGACTAATTTTCTTTTGTTTGTTAAGGGTACATTATTTTTTTTAAATATCGCTCTTTGTCCAACAAACACCATAAAATCTTAATCTTAAACTTTGAGCAAAAAAAAGAAAAACTCAGCAAAATTCCATCCAAATTTAAAACTTTGTTGTAAAGATTTAAAAAAAAAATGTTGGTTTCTATACAGTTTTATATCTTAATCAATTTAAGTGCCATTAAGTGTAATTGTAAAGTTTGTTTAAAACTGACTGGATTTGAATTTTTTTTGTTATGTTTTTATACAAAAGCAGTTTACCTTGAGCTATGTACGAATCTGACGACGGAGGCTTTTCTTGCGGCTTTTGCTCGTTTCGTCGGACGACAGGTTTCCATCAAAACTCATGAGCGAGAATGGCAAGACATTTATAGGAGCTCAAAGAGTCACTGAAAAACAGTTTGTGGACTTTATCAAACAAGCTTCACCTGATATTGTACAAAAGTACGCTCCCCAAGGCATTAATTCGCAGTTCATCCATCCAAGTGCTCCTCATATGGGTGGTTTATGGGAATCAGCGGTAAAAAGCTTGAAATCTCACTTTAAAAAAGTAGCTGGAAACTACAAATTTAACTTTGAAGAATTTACCGAGTCGCTTTCTTTAGTAAATAGATGGAAAAAAATTAAAATTCTCCATCATGATTTCAGCCGCCGATCGATGGAGGAGTATATAAAGGACCTTCATAAAAGGTACCCCTGGAAAACTCCCGAAAATGTGCCAAAGCTTGGAGATTTTGTCCTAATGCTTTACGACTGTCTGACTGATTGAAGTTACATCACGGCACCGACGGTCACATACGAGTAGTTGACCTCTGTACTCAAAACGGATTTCTAACGAGACCGCTCGTTAAACTATGCTTCTTACCAACCGTAGATAATAACGAAAATGCACACATAATAAATAATGCTGACATGCAGAAATTGATATATCCGTCTAAGGAATAAAACCGAAATAAACTGCAAATATGATAAATCCTAAATAATGGGTAGATTATTACGGCCTCGACAAACCAAATAAAGTTGTTTCCAAAGAGACAAATTTTTCATAATTTATACTATTGAGTTGCAACTAAACTCGACCTTTTTTCCATACAGGCAAATATGGATCCATAAAATAGTCAACCTTCAGCGCCAACAATGCGATCGGCCGCAACAACACCATCAACCACAGCTCGTAGTATCGTACCAGGACCAACAACAATACCGTCATCACCAGTGGACCCCCACCGCTTACGATGCCCCCTTTGTCGCCGCCCCCACCGACTGCAATACTGTGGGCTCCTCAATTGGTTATCACCAATACAACGCCAGTAGATAGCATAGGCGCAACTAATGACTGTGACTCACGCTGCTCCACCGCACCCCGAGACGTGAGGGCGGTCGGACGACTGCCCCTCGCAGCCGCGGCTCAACCAGAACTCAGCAAACCAGTCGTGTGGCACCTCCCCCTGAGTGCCGTCTAGGACGTCGGCAGCTCAACCCTCTTTCTACATCTGGTGATTTTAGAGTGTCCCTTTTTTATAATTTCATAAACATATTTATACAACCTCCACTGGTATCCCACCAGGGAGTTCATCGATTTACTTTTTACATATGTACATACATTGTCACGCTTCCACTGGTATCCGAACAGGGAGATTTTTATTATAACGTTTATCATCAGCCTGAAATAAAATTGTGATCCCTTTTTAAGTAAAACACTGCGTTCTGAAAATATTCTTTCCGGAGTAAGTGTGAAAAGTAAGTGGTAATTTGTATAGGCATCTTGGAGTCAGTTGGTGGCTTCATGGACTTTTGGGCTTTCCAAAGGGAGTTTTGCTTGCTGGAATTTGGACACAGCCTCTTTATATACATTTTAGTGTAGAATTCTTCTTCATGTTTAAGTCCTTTTTTTAATTTACGTACAGCAGATATCAATTGAGACTGAGTGGAAGGGGAGCGATTTATCTGCGATTCACGTCTTGCACGCCTTTTTGATGTGAAACATCTATAGGCGTGAGTAAACATGATTGTCGCCGTGGCGATACAGGCCGATCGCCACGAGTCTATATGTAGCATATACATATATATATATTTTACGCGGTTTGCAAAAATCTGTGTCGATATATATGCATGCCCCAACATAAACATACATATTTACGCTGATTTGTCGGAGAAGCTGTTACAGCGGCAACGAAAGCAGTGGCAATTGGCGATCGTTCGTTTGTGTTTTCGTCACAGTTCGGATTTTCTACCAACAACACAATGTTGTGACGCTTTGTCGTCGCGTCATATGCTGAATACAATGCTCGCGACACGACATGGCATCATGACAGTGAACTGAAAACGGCGTTGTGCATCTTACTACATGAAGGCATGTACACAAGACAACACAGCTCTCCAGTTTGCATGTACACAATTTCGTTGTGGCCATACTAATACCTTGCACTTCAATGAAATTTTAATATTTTGTTCAATGTGAAATTTTTTATGCAAAAAATAAGTAAACAGGTAAATTTATTTATTTTAAATTATCAATTGTTATTAAAAATGGTAAAATAGAGCAATGATAGAGCTATTTTATGCTTTTATTTGTAAAATAACGTCAAGTTTGTTAGAGCTGTGAATAATTTTACATTTTAAATATTAGTGCCATCACCATTCTTCCTCATCTCTCTATCTTCCATTCTACTGTCAACTCTACTGTCGTCTTACTGTCGTTGGCAAATATAGGAGTAAATTGAAGTTAGCGAGAACGACAACCGTCGGTCGTGTATTCGTGGAGCTGTCAAAATAACAGTGTCCATAAGAACGTGTGTATTTTAATATTTGACATATGTCCTTTGTCGTCTGTCGCGAGCATTGTATTCAGCACTTCAGTCTTTCGACACATTGATTCTTTGACAAAATGTGAGCTTCGGCCATTGGTTTTCCGCAGCTTCGCATGAGACAATAAGTGTACACATTTACATACAAAGTTGTGAGGAGACAAATTTACAAACATTATGCGTTTGGTTCTTGCAAATTTGCTTACATGCTCACATAATTACATACATATGAGAATATGTGCGACCGCTTGGCCTTTTAACATGTTATCAATTCTTTTAAATAATAATAAATATGTACATATAGTAGCGTGCATAACTGAGTAAATGATTACCAATGCTGCACATACATATGTATAATTATATAAAAATTTTAATAATACATCAATTTAAACAAAACTCTCAGAATTTCTTTATTTTTATTCTATTAAAAAACAGAAAATATAACACTAAAGATAAGAGATCAACTTTCTTAAATAATGAAGCACTTCATTGTGTACTAATATTTACTCGGTTTTGCTCATTTCGCAATAACCAGGTTTTTTCGGTGCTCTTTCGTACTTTCCCAATCGCATTGTCATTATTGCCCATAAATTCTCAATGGGATTGCGATCAGGACTTTGTGCAGGCCACTCCATTAGCGAAAATCATCATCGCCCTGCTGAAACACTACTTCTTCCTCTGGGTACGTGCTTTTGTCTACAAAATCGGGCAAGCAAGTCTTCAATATATTAAGGTAATCCTCTTCTTCATTATTCCATCAATTTTATGGATTGGTCCAACAAGCCACCATGTGAAGCAACCTCACATCATCAAGCTCCCTCCGCTATGCTTAATAGTTTGCTTCACGTGATGTCTTTGAATCCTTTCATTGGGTCAACAACAAAAGGATTTATTTTCACCTCTTCAGACCAAATTACACGTTTCCAGTCATCAACGTTCCACTTTTTATGGCTTTTGCAGAAGCTGAGTCGTGCTTTTCTATTTTTCTCAGATTACGCCGGTTTTTTTTTTTCTTACTGCTGACACAAAACCAATCCGATTCAATGCTCTGCGTGCTGTCCATTCGCTTACACCCTTATTTATAGCGGCCCTTTCTGATGTAGCTGTGTTGTCGTTTTGCATTTCCCGGATCATTAGGGGTGCATCTGCGTCCGACAGCAATTTTGATCGGCCACCTTTGTTTGTTTTCCGGACAACATTTCGTCTTTTTTGCACCATGGTTATAGTACGCTGGATAATAATTTATCTGCAATTTGCCTTGACGAGAGACCATCTGTTTTTTATAGTAGATGTTATCTCGTCAAAAAACTTTAAAAAAGTGAAACACGTGCACAGAAAATGCAATAAGTAAACAAAAAGTAGTTGTAAATCCCCGTTATGTTGATCACGCGATCGTTTTTTTCCAATGTGCAAAACGTGCAATTCTGAGTAAATGAGGTATTGCAAAGATTTCGTTTTCTAACTGGTCGTTCCAATTTTTTTTATAAACGCGATAGGAGGCTTTTGTAAGAGGCAAAATAGTATAGTATTATAACCATTTACTCAGTTGTGCACGCTACTGTATGTATGTATGTATGTAAACCTACATTAATGAAATACATATTTGGTATCAACACAAACATAACTTTATTACATACGTACATATGTATGTACATATATAAATTATATGCAGAGTCTTTGGCGCATTGTAGACTGCGAATCTGTAGGCGTACATTCTTTAACATCGGAAATAGCGTAATTTTTTTTTCATTTAACACATTAAGTGGTGAAATACGCTAATAATTTTCTGTGGTGAAACACGCTCATCCAAAAGAGTAAATATCCATAATTTTCGACATCGAGAACCTTCTCTATAAATATACGTTCTCTGCTATTACTTTTATAAAATAATTTCGATGTTTCACATCTGGCATCTGTCAACTGACAGCTCACTTTTTTTCATTTACAGGCTTTTCTATTTCAAGATTTGTGATTTTTGTGGGACCAAGCGGCTTATAGTTTTTTTTTGGTGTTGCTAAGACAGCTGTGCTGGTTATTATATCATTGACTTCTGTTATGCTTTCGTCAATATCTCTTACTGTATTTTTTTGTACTCAATATTAATGTGGTTACTCACGTATTTTTATATTTTAGCCAATTCGTTTTATAAGAAGTTAACCCACTTTTGGATTAACGAATATGGGTTGTTCACATAACTTTATTAGTACAGGAGAGTGATCAGAAGAAAGACCAGTACATGTATCAGCTGTTATGTGCGATTTATCTATATTTTTGATTGCAGCAAAATCAATTAAATCTAGTATTTTCTTACGATTACTAGGCCAATATATCAGCTTACCAGGAAATATTATTTCAAGGTTGTTTTGCCAATTTATAACAGTTTGATACAGCTGTCGTCCTTTCAGATTAATTAGTCGTGAGCCCCAGTATGTGTGTTTTGCATTGTAATCTCCACCTGCTAGAAATCTGTGGCCTAGTGTTCCAAAAAAGTCTTTAAATTGGATGTCTGTAATTTTAAACCGAGGTGGGCAGTATACGGTCGTCAGGTTTAAGTCACCGCAGCGATTTTTTATAATTATTGTTGGAGCTTGTAATCGCGCTGTGACATAAGGTTCTAATACGTCGCAATTTAACCGTTTTCTAACCAACACTGCTGTTTCCCCATGTGCCCTTCCATCTGGATGGTTTGTATCATAGAGCCTAAATCCCGCTATAAAAAGTTGATTTTGTTCGAAAGATGAGTTTCTGACAATAGCATTACATCAATATTATTTTTATACAGAAATCTAATAAGTTCCAGTTTATGTTGGTTAACACCGATAGCATTCCATAAACAAATGTTCAATACACTCATTATTTACTTAAAAAAGTTTGCAACATTTGGTTTTGTAATTTGATCATCTCTTGAATTATATTTTGCATTGAAGCCATAAATTGTGTCATACACTGGGTAAGGTTGAAAACATAGTTAAAACGCTTCCATTTAGTTGGTTTTGGGGCAATTGCATTTGTGCAGTATTGCCTTTCACCACGTTTGCATAGCTCCATCGTGTAGCATTGTCTTTAGGATTAACTGGTTTTGAAATATGAACGGGGATTTCAATATTTTGATTAGGAGGAATCTTCAACATTTGGTTACGACGTGCTTGAGTGCCCTGAGACAACTTCGATTTGAAATCTTTATATACTGGGTAACACCTGTGGTTGCGCTGTGATTTCCTCCACAATTGCTTAATTTTTTATTTAAATCCTCTTTTTTAAGAGTCCATTTTGAAGTAGGATGTAGATCACCACACACCAAACGGATACTGCGTAGAGTGTAATGTGCTTTCGTGTGTCCATACTCTTGTCAGTTTGTACATTGTACTGGACCATTTCTCTTATGTGGTTCCTCAACGGTGATTCTGGGATGGAGCAGATATTTTAAATTGTAACTCGAGTGTATTTAATTTTTCTTAGGTGGTTACAATTTGCCATCAGTTCTGTTTTGAACATTGGTTGTCGTATAGTACTTCCTGCTAAAAATATTTACTACTGATTTTCTAAAACCACCTTCTTCCAGTGCTTCTTTCACATCCTTAGAGCCTACCGATGACTCTATACCTTTTGTGACAACAACTAGGCCGTTTGAGCTCTTCAGTTGGTATGAATAATAATTCTTGTTTTTATTTGACAAAAATTTAATGATTTCCATGAAACTTTTTTCAGTGTAGGACTGTTTTTGGTTTCATCTATATCGCCTTTTTTCAAAGGCATCATATGGAAATTATTAGTACCTACCAGAAAGTTTCATAATAAAAACTCGCGGCACTCACCCGTTGATTTGGCGACGTCTCTGCTAGCAAAACGAAAGCGAATTAAAAGCGGGATAATGCGGGAGAATGGTTGACTGGTATGATACGTATAAGCGCACGGATCGTAATCAAAAGAGGTCGGGCGCCGTCCGGTGTCCTCGTGTGTGGTGTATATGATGCAAGTGTGTTGAGTGAGAGGTGTGGATGATAAAGATGGTGTATGAAGATGTGTTGAGTATGATGTGTGGATGATATGGATGGTGTGAAGATGTGGGGTGTAGTTATGTTATAATTAGAGGGGGGCGCATAAGCTCATTTAACCATCCAGGCCCCCTTAAACGACTGTTTAGCCTAAAATACGCTACAGCTGTTGCAGCGTTGCCACAACGCTGCTCAGACGCGTGGATCGACGAGGTGGTGGTCCAGTCTGTCGACGCCGCCCCGAGGTTCCACTCCGCTGGTGTATGACACGTTCAGTGGGTGGAGCAGCGTGTGGTGCGCCCGGTGGCACGTTTGGCACAGCCCACGTGACTCACACTCTGTAGTCGTATGAGTGTGCGACAGGCAGTTGAAGCAATGCCCGTGGGCCTGAGCAACTTTCTGCCGTTACAAAGGCCGCATACCCCTAAATATTCCACAATGGTGGACACGATGAGGGCGTCGGCAGATGGGACACCTTATCCGACGAGTCTCCGAAGTCCTCGATGTAGTCGATGGTGGTCGGGTGCCACCACGAGGTGCGGGTGTAAGTACCGCTGCAGGCGCGGTTGCCGGCACAGATGCTGGCGTTGTTGCCGGTGCATTTGACGGCGTTGTTGCAGTCACAGTTCGGGGCGCTGGTGTAGGCCCGGTGCGCGGCGCATTGGTAGCCCGAGCGGTTGACGGGTTTGCGACTGATGTGTCTACATCCATGGTGATCTGTGGTAAAGGAGATGGTTTCTGTCATATAAGTTGATATGGGCAATCGTGTCACGATATGTGGCATGAACGGATCGTCGTATTAATCGACCATTTTTTGTTAGTTTTCTTTGTTGGCTTTGACGGTTTATTATTTTTTAGCAGTTTGTTACTGGCGTATTTCTCATTTTAGCGTAAAATTTAGTGATTTTTTTCGGTTTGGTTTTTTCGGTTTTCGGACTCGCGGTCGTCGGTGGTTGGCAAAAAGCACAGCTTCACGAGCGGTCTGGTTAGTGTTCCGTTTTGCGTACAGAGACCCACGACGCGTATGTGACCGTCGGAGCCATAATGTAGCTTTTCTATGTGGCCAAGCCGCCACTCAGTGGGAGGCAGATAATCATCATGAATGAGGACGCAGTTTCCAAGTTTAGGCGCTTGTTCAGGAGTCTTCCAATGGTATCTTTTGTGGAGATATTTTATGTACTCGTCCTTCCATCGGCGGCTGAAATCATGAAGGAGAATTTTAATTCGTTCCCATCGATTTAGTAGGGATAGCGACTCCATGCCTGGCTCAGGAATGGCCAGGAGGGGTGCTCCTTTTAGGAAATGCCCTGGAGTTAAGGCGATGAAATCTAAGGGGTCTTGCGATAGTACTGTGAGTGCCCGTGACTTCAATTCGATTTAATAACGTCGTGAACTCTTAGTAATTGAATTTATAATTTCCAGCTACCCGTTTGAAATGGGATTTGAAGCTTTTTACAGCGGATTCCCATAAACCGCCCATATGAGGTGCGCTTGGGGGTATAAAATGCCAGTTGATACCTTGAGGGGCGTACTTTTGTACGATGTCGGGTAACACTTGCTTTAGGAAATCCACAAATTGATTTTATGTGGCTCGCTGAGCTCCCATGAAAGTTTTGCCATTATCGCTCATGACTTTTGATGGGTAGCCACGTCGAGTGATGAAGAGAGCAAATGCCGCGAGGAAAGCCTCCGTCGTCAGATTACTACATAGCTCAAGATGTACTGCCTTTGTCGTGAAACATATAAAGACAGCAACATAGCCTTTCATGAGAGTGGGAGACCTTAACATGGACGCCTTTACCTGGAAAGGCCCAGCAAATCTACAACTATAGTGGTGAAAGGCAGAGCAAAATTGCAGCGTTCAGGTGGAAGTGCTGCCATAATCTGCGATCGCATATTCTGCTTATGCATAGTGCAGATTTTGCACGTGAAGATGCACCTCTTGATTTGCGGCTTAAGACGGGGGATATAATACTCTTGGCGTACCATATGTTGCATAAGGCGATGTTCGGCATGTAGCATTAAGATGTGGACGTAGTGGAGGAACAGTGTGGCAAATGTTGACCTCTCGGAAATTATTATGAGGTGGCGTTCATTGTATGTTAGGCTCGAATTAGCAAGCCGCCCATTGGCACGAAGCAGACCTTTCGTGTCCAGAAATGGGTTTAGAACTAAGAGTGAGCTCTTTTTATCAATGGGCTTCGATTCTCTCAATACTGATATATCGCGGCTGAAGTAGCGCGCTTGTGTATATGCTATTAGTGCGACCTTTGTCTTTTATAACTCTAGGTGTTCCCTTGACCTTGCTTTTGAGTTGTTCTATAAATTTGAACATATAAGCAACTACTCTGAGAGCTCTTGGAAACGATGCAAATCGCTCAAGGATGTCGGCATCATCTATTAAAGTATGAAGGCTGGCGGCTTTTCGACTTTCTTATTAACCATCGGGGGCCATTCCACCAGAGGGTGGTGGTGGCAAGGTGCAGTGGCTTGCACCCTCTTGTACGACTTTGTGATCGGGAGAGTAATTTACCCAACGCGGAATATGAATCTGAGAAATGTCATTCAGATTGTTTGCGAACTGAGACCATTTTTCTAAGCGAAGAGGTTTCACTTGTTCATCCCAGTCGGTTCAATCTAGCCATAATTCTTGTATTAAGATTTTCGCTTGGATCATAATTGGCGAAAGCTATCCTGCGCGGTCGAAAAGTTTTGCCACCGAGGATAAAATCTGTCCTTTCGTTATGGCTGATAATGCGGATATGGACTCAGTCATGTATGAGAACTGGTCTGATATCGCATTCCATTGGATGCCTAGTGTTTCTGTTGTACTTTCCTTTTCGAATATAAGGAAATTAGTGTCCAACAAATTTTCGTTTGGAATATTTTTGAGTATATTTGGGTGATTAGCCGTAAACTTTTTTATCACCTGTGATAAGGCCTCGTATGCTTGTGGAAGGGTGTGACTTCCAGACAGAATATCGTCTACATACGTTTGAGTTTTCAACACTTCGGTTGCCAGAGGAAATTCTGACTTTGTGTTGTCTGCCAATTCGTGGAGTGTTCGAATGGCTAAATATGGTGCACAGTTAACGCCAAATGTAACTGTTTTTAATTTGAAGTCGCGTAAAGGACTAGTTGGGGATCTTCGGAACATATCTTGGTCGTCTTTATGTACGCCTATTTGCCGATACATTTTTTCAACGTCCCCATTGAATACGTATTTGTATATACGCCAATTCAATATCAGAAGCATTAAGTCTGGTTGGAGTGTGGGTCCCGTAAATAGGATATCATTTAGGGAATTCCCTGAACTAGTGGTTTTCAAGGCATTAAAAACAACTCTTACTTTTGTTGTTTTCTTTTCTGGCTTCACTACTGCGCGATGTGGCAGATAAAAGTTGTAGTATTTGCCGTTGACGATTTTCTCCCCTGGGGTTACTTCCTCCATGTGATCTAAATGGAGGTATTCTTCTAACACACCATCATATTCAGATTTGAGTTCACCCTTTTTAAGTAGGTTTCTTTCCATACTTAGAAACTGCTATATTGCAGAGGTGCGGGAGTGACCTAAGGCGAGTGAGTGAGGAAATTGTTGCTTAAGTGTTAGTCGTACGACGTACCGACTATTTTCTGATCTAGTAGTTGTGGCTTTGTAAAAATCCTCACAATACTGATCTTCAGGGGTTGTGACTGATATGGGGGGGAGTTCCCCCAATTCCCAAAATTTTTTCAATTGAGAATTGAGGTACTCGTTTGAGACTTCCTCAACTTGAGTTGTTAATGTTGTAACTGGTTCCGCAACTAGTCCACTTAGGACGCATCCGAAAATGCTATTTTGCGCCAGAAGTGTATTTGTTATTTTCTCAATACCTTCGAGTATTATCTGTGGTATGAGATCGCTGCCAAATAGAAGATCTATTTGAGCGGGGGTGTTGCAGTTTGGGTCTGCTAGCTTTAGGTGTGAAACCTTTTGCCAATGCTTGCTATTTATGCGATAGCTGGGTAACATATTGGTTAATTGCGGTAAGACAATAGCTTCTGCTTGTATGAGCTTATTCGCTTTGGGGGAAAATAGGGAAATGGAGCAGATTTTATTTGAGTTTTGAACAACTCTTCCGCCCATTCCCGT
The DNA here is from genome assembly GCA_027475135.1 of Bactrocera correcta. Lineage (NCBI taxonomy): Eukaryota > Metazoa > Arthropoda > Insecta > Diptera > Tephritidae > Bactrocera > Bactrocera correcta. The sequence goes on along the minus strand of CM050322.1, from coordinate 40,258,456 downwards.
GATTTCATAATTGGCCTGTTTTGTTGGCAACTGTAGCCTGTGTTGTGCCCTACACGCTACAAATGATCGTTGTGATCCTTGGTCTATTAAGGCTCTGAGTTTAAATAGTTCTCCTCTGTGTTCGATGGAGACAACTGCTGTGGGTAATAGTATCCTACTGTGATTTTCGCTATGTAGCGTTTGGGGTTTCAACACCTTTGAGCAGCTTGGTGCTTCTTGGCAGTTTTCAGAATTTGTTGTGGCAACTAATGCTGTTGCTCGTTTTACGTTTGCACTGTTTTGGGTTGAGCTGGAAAAATTGGTTATATGAAACATAGAATGATGTCTTTTATGGCAGTAAACGCAATTAAATTTGCTTTCGCAATCTTTAAGCGTATGCGCATGTGACAGACAGTTGGTACATAATTTTTTCGTTCTTACGAAATTGTTTCGATCGCTAACATTCATTTTTTTGAATTTTTCGCATGTTTTTAGTTTGTGATCTCCTCTACAAAGTTCACATGACGTTTGCTTATATTGTTCGGGTGTGAACAATTGATTTTTAAAAAAGCTTCTATTTAAATTACTGTGGCTACATGTTTGGGGTCTATTGAAGCTTCTTTTGATGTCGGGTTGAACTTTTTCGTTCTGACTAGTTTTTTATCTACCCTTTCTCCAATTTCATATTGGGTAGTAAGAAATTCTTTCATTTGCTGCCACGTTGGGCACTTTCTTCGCGATGAGAGCGATTGTTCCCACAAAAGTAACGATTTTTCTGGTAATGCAGCTGTGCATATATTTACCAGAATGGGGTCCCAATTATCTGTGGGAATATTCTGTGTCGATAAAATCGACAAACAATTTGAAACCGTGTATTGAAGTTTTATGAATTCTTCAATGGTTTCTTTCTGAATTTTCGGTAGATTCATTAGTATCATCACTTGCTTGTCGACCAATATTCTCTAGTTTTCGTAACGTGCTTTAAGAGCTTCCCAAGCAAAATTGAAATTTTCGTCATTGAGAGCGAACTGTTTCACTATTACGCCTGACCTTTGGTTTTGTATCTGAGGTGATACAATTTCTGCGCTTGTGATAATTTAGGATGGTTTATGTACACAGCTGTAAACATGTCCCGGAAGGACGGCCACTCTTCATAACCACCATGAAATATACCTGTGTCGCATACTGGCACTTTAAGGTGAATGCCTGAACTTGCCTCTTGGGCTTAGCTTTGTGGCAGCTCTACTCTCGGTTGTGGAGTAGGTGCAATTGCTCTTAATAGCTTTAGTTGATCAGAAATCATTGCCTTTGTGTCTTCGAACTGGTCTAGGCAGTGTTCATATTTGGTGTATGCCGAGAATTTAAAATTTTCTGGTAGATCTGAATCATCAGATTCTACGATTGCGTCATATGCCGCTTGGAGACGTGTCCAGAAGTTGTCTAAATTGTCTTTTTTGATTTCTAATACCGATTTAGAGTTGTCTTGAATCGGTGAAGATGAAAATCAAGTGCAGTACGGAATCAAACTGTCACTCTCAGCAAGGAAGCAGTGTAGCACCCTAATTTGAGCGTGTAGCTTCTGCCGGTGAACATGGACTTTTTTCTTCTGAAATCATCTTTGAAACTTTTAGCAACTGAGTTGTTTTAGATTCCTTTGAGTCTGAGCTCATTTAAAAGATGTATAAAATGAACCAAAACGTCTTAGTGAAAACTAGACTTGTATATGTTTAGAAAAAGTATATAAAGTATAGTATATACTATATAAAATGTTGAATAGAAGACTCTTTGAATTTAAAAGTTTCAAAAAATCAATAAAACCAACGGCTTTTTGATAAACCGAGATTTCAAAAATATTTTCATATATGTATGTATCTATATAATTAGACGGGAAATCATTTAAGTAAATAAGAGTTTTCCAAAACCAATAAAATATTATACGTATATAGAATATCGCTTAAATCTGATTGAATTATTTATTGTTGACCGGAAATATTTTATATGTTTTATTTCTATATATATATTTGTCTTATATAGTTTTTATGTCCAAATGTCCTATAGGGTATACCTATAGGTGGTAATTTTATTTATTATGTGCTAATGAGCGCTCGTTTTAGAGATCACTGCACTTTGTACATATGCATGTATGTACATATGTATGTATTACGCTTTGGTTTTTTACACAATCCTGCTAGGTTTTGTTAGTCAAATTCCAAGAGATATCGCGATAAGATGATAAGAGATATATGCTAATGTGGACTTTGAAAGACACTATATGGAAATTGTTAGTACCTAAAATTGCACTTAATTTCGTAACAAGAATATTACTGCTACGCTCGCGGAAATATATTGGAGGTGGTTTGACATTAACGACTGTGTTGGTACCCTTCACATCGTCGTCTGCACCATTGCTTAGTATGGCAAATCTGTTGCCATTTGGGATTTCTGGCTTTTTACCATTTGGCGTGCCTGGTTGAAATTTTTGTCGTGAAACGTCTTTAAAATCGCCCGAAACATACGGGTACCAGGTTTAAAAAGTGGACCGTAACGAAAAGGGTTATATCATCTTACCTTATTAATTAAAAAACTATTAGTATTAATGCAAACGAACAAACGCTTCAAAACGGTATTTGAAAGCAATCCCTTTGGTTTATCTTGCAGTGCTTGTGATCGAGTTTGGTTCGAAAGGGACTTAAAGAAAGTGAAACATTGCAACATTTCTTTCCCTCAAACAAAATTACCTGAAGAAAATGTGACGAAATTTCGCTTATGCAGTACCTGTAGCAAATCGATATTTTAAATTGTATCTGCCAATAAAATCCCAACGCTGTTGCGCTCAAACGGTTTTCGTTATCCTCCAAAGCCGGGCTGACTGCCGCTGCTTGAATCAATGAACCTGTCGATGTAAACAACATGGTGCAGCAATTACCGGGGCGGATAGACGACGATTTTGCTTTTAGTGTCAACATATAAAAGAAACTTATTCATAAACCGATTTACTTGAGTGGTTTCGTACGTAGATCAGTTATCAAGGCCTGGCTGCGTTATTTGGTAAACCAACCGCTGTACAAACACTATGATCTAAAGATTGACTGGAGTGTGTTTGACAAAGATAAGAAAACATACTTTTCTATGGAATGGGGATTTATTAAAATACTTAAAACAGCGTCAATCTTGTTTTCGTTTCAATCTTTTACTTTACTTACTTACTTTACTTTACTTTTTAAAACCAACGGTCGTGTGCCTCGGAACAGGCCCACCGGATTTTTTTGTTTTTACTTTTTGTTTCGTGCACAATTTGTTTATGTTTAATTATAACAACTTATGTGCACTGTTTGCTATTTGTTTATTTTCTATTTAATAAATTTTTTGTTTTTTTAATTTTTACTTGTTTGCGTTTTAATCGCAGAATTCACGAAGCGAATTAAGAACGCGTCCGTACGCCTTGAACACTGTAAGAAACTGTGAAAATAAGTGACCGTGTCTTATTGATAACGGTTTATCTAAATAAATAAAATTGAGCGAAAACTTGGCTAATCATTACATAACTAATATCAGGTTATTCGAATATTCTTCTGACTTTACCATATATGACCAGTTTTACCCCTTAAGTATTTCCCCGTCTTTGATTCTTACAATTTAACCCTTCCTAACTTGTTTTTAATTTAATAGTATGTTTACTTTTTGCAAAATCAGAATACATGGAACGAATTAAAAAACACGTCCGCAAATCTTGAACGCCAGTATTGCATATGAAAATCATTATTACACTATGGCAACAGCGTTGATTCTACGTTCCCATGTTACGGTGCCCAAACGTACGCAATTGGACTACAATCACACCTTCATCCGATACACACAACTTTAAATTTTATATTTTCGGTATACGAATCAGGCACTAATTAATACATACAGTAGGTGAAAAAATTCCACAAATATTGCCCTCACCGTATGCCCCTCAGGTTTAAAAATTTAAAAATATATATCTACTAGCTGACCCCGCAGCCGTTTTCCTGCGTGAAGTTAAGTGTTTTGAAATGAAAAGAAAGTTAAATTTATATTGTGCTGAAAATCATTTATTTGCGATTTTTCAAAAATTTTTTTTTAATGTAGCGCAGCTTGATAAACAATTTTTTTTTGGTTTCTTTTCTGGTGCGAAAGATGGGAAGATGAGAAGATGGGTTTCGAACTCGTGAACACGCCACGTATATCTGGCCGTGTGAAAAACGCATTTCCAGATTTATGCCACCCTCTTCTAGCGACTATCCTTGTGTCCTGTTGATTATCATTTCAAATGCAATTTCCCTGGAAACTGAATAGGTTTGAACTAAAATGACAAATCGTTGAAACACAAAAGAATTCGTAGAATCAAGCATTTTGCCCCCTTGTATTCGGTAGCTCGGGTTCCATTTACAGTTTCCGCGCATGAAGATTGCGAAACATAATAATGACAGATCCAACTTTGAGACACAAATGATGCTGCGGCATACCAAGCCTCTCCAAAGAATTTAGAAATTCCACGGGATAATTCACGACTTCGTCTCATTGTCAATACGATCGTAAACTTCGGCAATATAATTTTTTTCATGCCCCTAATTGACGCGAATTTAAAGGCTAATATGTCGAAGTGATCTTCGCGAAAAGTATGCGAAGTAGCTAACGCATTGTCCATCGTCTGTTACCAGTGATTATCATGTTCCAGCAATTGCAATCGTTGCCATGCGTCTCGGGAGACGCACAACAGTCGGAAAACTTCCATGAATTGCAAAAGTAAATGTTCTCAAAGGCGCTTTATTACAGTTCACGTATCGACCCATTTGATACTTGTTGATCTCATCTCGTTCAAGGCCAGTAATCGCCATGTTGCTTTCTTTTATGGCGTATTTGCAAACGTATTTGATTGATTTCACCAAACTGCAACGTTCTACATTGACATGAGTTTTGAATGTGAATTAGACAACCATATTCGCCATCTCTTACTTGAATGATAAATGTTCTATTATTTTCGGCAGGTGAGCTACGACGATAGAGTGAATATCCATCATTTCCAGTTTGCGTTTCCGAAGGAAAAGCACGAGTATAGGTTTTATGCATTTATTGTCAGACAAACAAAACGAAGTGGGATTGTGGTATCCGCAAGGTCCATGAACCATATTGGTTTTCATTACTTCGTATAATCATAAATTTGATCTGGTGTAACCACCATTCACCATCCAAAGAAGAATGTGTGCGTGCGGCAAACCTCTTGTTTGCAACTCAACAGAGTACCATATATACATACATTCGTTGCTTCAAGACAAGGTCCATCAAACATAGAAGCTGTTGTTTGAAAAGTCGTGCTGTGACATCGTGACTATCACTTGCAGATCGACTGCGATCCATAGTTCCACACGTATATCATCACATCCTGGGAGTACTCGTTCATGTAGCTTGGTGTACCATACGTTGATGGCAAAAAGAACGCTGACCGATATTAGCGAGACCTCTTATTGGCTTCGTAACAAATTTCAATCTGTAATTGATCACTTCGTCTTAAACACACCTAAAGTTTTCAACGAATAACTTTCAATAATTTTTCTTTTAAATAGCCGCAATAAAAAAGCAAGCGACCGAAATTGAACGATTCAAATAATTTTCAAATCAAAATATTGAAAAACAAAAGAAAAAAAAAATTGTATGGAAAAAAGTTACTTCACAATGTTGGCATATAAGATCCATCATTCCAATATATCCATGTACATTATAGTCGATGGAACGTATCTTCCAAAACACGACGTCGTATTCGCGTAAGTCTTGCTGGATTTCTTGCATGATGAGCTTCTTCAAATCTATTTCGTGGACGTCGCACTGCACTTTGTGATACTCTTTGTGACAACACGCCCCGAGCATTTCGAGTACGTCGACCTATGTTTGATTTTGGACGTGCCGGCATTTTCTTTAAAATAATTTCTTATATGATCACTTCGTTTGAAACACACATAAAGTTTTCACTGAATAATTTTCAATAATTACACTGTCCAACAGCATTTTTGGAACAGAATAGCGACCCTATAATTCTGAAAGGGTATGTTGAGTAGATCATTTTTGTAGAACAAACTTTTGGTCCAGCACGTCTGAGTTTTTTTTTTACATTGGGTCAAAATTTTCAATTTTTGGTCGAAGGGAGCTTTATACTATATGTTGTAAAATTGTAAAAATGTTGTAAGTTAATGTCTGAGAGAATTCTTATGGTCAGAGTTGTATTGTGGAATTGTATGAGGATTATTTTTGTGGAAGATCTTAACCCTCTAACTGGTTTCTTTATGGGTCAATTTGACCCTTTTTTCGAGAAAATCAAAAAATATCCTTTAAAAAAGAACATCTAAGGATTAAAATATTCTACGAAAATGTTTGGCGGAAAATTTCAGTGGGGGTCACCAAAGACACCATTGTTGTAAATAAAGCTCTTTACGATTGATAAAAAAATTACACGCCAACATATACAAAGTAGGTGAAATCGTCGTCAAGTTTGGCCGGGCCAAACACTGAGTTCTCGCGTCTAGTCAGCTGTGACTTACAAATCGGGTGTGATAAAATTAAGCATAATTAACTTACTAAGCAGTACATATCGGGTGTGATTTTTACTAAAATTAATATAAAAAAAGAACAATTAAAGCTTAAATAAGCATGGCGGATTCTGTTTGCAAATTAAGAGATTGGTTTTGTTTTATTTGTGGATATTTTACGCACCTTCAAAGCAGAAGAAAGATATTCCCTACAATTGAAGAACCACATTCTCTTTTCTTTGGAATACGATTTTTATGTGAAGCTTGGATCCCAAAAACTGTATGTACTACTTGCGAAAGTGGTCTTTTGACCTGTTACAAAGGCGGTACTAAGGCGCTGCCATTTACTGCGCCTATTACATGGATTGAAACTGCGTAAATTACAAATTTGGTAGAAGCCAAAGACACTACGCGATAATGACATACGAAGCAACAAATAATGCCATTTTACCTGAAGACCAAGCTTATTTTGAAGACCTTGTAAGAGATTTAGGACTAACAAAAGAGAAAGCTGAAATATTATGTTCCAGATTGAAAAACAGGAATTTGATAAAAGCCGATGTAAAAGTTACATCGCCAAGAAAAAGACACGCCGATTTGGAAAGTTATTTTAAAAAATCAGAAGAACTTGTATACTGTTGCAGTATTGAAGAGGTTCTAAAATATCTAAAGCTTCCACTGGACTCTTCCGCTTGGCGACTATTTATAGATAGTTCAAAACACAGCTTAAAAGCAGTTTTACTGCACAATGGAAATCAGCATCCATCAATACCGGTTGCGTATTCCACAAAAAAGGAGGAAACATACGCAAATATTTCAAATCTCTTAAATAAAATTTAATACTATAAATATAAATGGGAAGTATGCGCAGACTTCGAAATGATTGCAATATTGACTGGAATGCAAAGAGGATACACAAAATATATGTGCTTTCTTTGTAAATGGGATTCACGTGCTACCAGCAGCCGTTATCATATTAAATATTTCGAAGAACGTAAAGAAAATATTATTGGTGACTTAAATGCAATCCATGAATCTCTTGTCCCAAAAGATAAGGTCATACTTCCGCCGCTTCGTATTAAGTTGGGCGTGGTGAAAAATTTTATTGAAAGCTTAAATACACAAGGATATGCTTTCAAACGCATTCAAAAAATGTTCCCTAGATTATCTGCAGCAAAATTAAAAGAAGGTAAAATGCAGCTTTAAGAAATAATTTATTTCATTTAATGTAAACTACCTTTTCTAGGAATGCTCGTTGGACCCGATATAAGAAAATTATTACAAGATGAAGAATTTTATGGTGAAGACAGCATTTGACTTTATGCAGCTGGTTATATCAGAATTCCTTGGAAACTCAAAAGCACAAAACTATGCAAAAAATATTGAAAGCATGCTAGTCGGTTTTAACAATCTTGGCGATAAGATGTCACTAAAGCTGCATTTTCTGCACTCTCATCTCAATTTTTTTTAAAGAAAACCTTGGAGCGGTTTCAGATGAACACGGTGAAAGGTTTCATCAGGATATAAAGGTATTGGAAGAAAGATTCAAAGGGAAATCCCAACGTGTAAAGCTTGCTGAATACGTATGCGGCTTGTACAGAAACCTTGACACATCGGAACATTCACGTCAAACTAAATACAGGAAAGCATATTAAGTTTAATCTTTAATCCATTGTCCTACTACTGCTGAAGCAAAAAAATAAATATGTACATACTATAATAAACCACTATTAAAAAAAATTATAATTTTTTTATCAATCGTAAAGAGCTTTATTTACAACAATGGTGTCTTTGGTGACCCCCACTGAAATTTTCCGCCAAACATTTTCGTAGAATATTTTAATGCTTGAATGTTCTTTTTTAAAGGATATTTTTTGATTTTCTCGAAAAAAGGGTCAAAATGACCCATAAAGAAACCAGTTAGAGGGTTAAGATCTTCCACAAAAATAATCCTCATACAATTCCACAATACAACTCTGACCATAAGAATTCTCTCAGACATTAACTTACAACATTTTTTTCATATAGTATAAAGCTCCCTTCGACCAAAAAATGAAAATTTTGATCCACTGTAAAAAAAAAAACTCAGACGTGCTGGACCATAAGTTTGTTCTACAAAAATGATCTACTCAACATACCTTTCAGAATTGTGCGGTCGCTATTCAGTTCCATTCAAAAAGTCTTCATTTGTTGGACACTGTTATTCTTTTAAATAGCCGGAGTAAAAAAGTAAGCGACCGAAATTGAACAATTCAAAAAGTATGAAAAGTCACTTTTTGGAAATTTCCAATTTTTCGACTTTTCCTTATGAAAAGTATATGGTTTTTTTTATATCTAACCCTTTCCAGATCCACAGCGAAGAACTTCTGATATCATGAAGATTGGTTCCGCCGTTCTCGAGCGTTAGCGTTACTAACAAACAAACAATCATTTCTACTTACATATGTACATATGTATGTATGTATGTATGTACATATGTATATACATACAAAATAAAACGTTTGTATGGGAAAAAGAAAAGGGCTGTTTTTAGGGGTTTTCCGGCAACTTTTGTAATTTTTTCTTACATAAGAACCTTCTCCTAATAATAACAAATACAACAAAAACAAAAAAAAAAGCCAGTTCGGTTCAGCCATTCACTCGTGATGCCGTGACCACGAAAACGGTTTCATTTTTATATATAAGCGAAGATATTGCTTATTGATAATAGACTGATTATCAACAATTTATATCGAAATATTTGTACATTATCCATTATTGATCCAAACATAGAAAAAAAAGCTACAATCAGATCCAATCATAGAAAAAAAGATAAGGTAGAAGGTGTGGTGTACATAAATTTTATGAATTTTATCCATAAATTTATTAATTTATTTTATTTAATTTTTTTAGCCGAACTGTTAAAAATGACAATATATGGCTATAAACCATCCTTGAACTAAGACGGATATGTATGCAAGGTTTCATCAAATTCGGTTCAGCCGTTTATGAGTGATGAAATTACAAAGAAAGTGGCATTGATTTTTATATATATACAGCTATAGATAATAAAAAATGAATGGCAAAATGTGTTGGTAAGCACATAACTCAAAAACGTCTGGACCAATTTGGCAAATTCTTGTTTTTTAAATATTCGTTGAAGTTCAAAGATGGTTTTCACGGCGAGAAAATTTCGAATAATTGCCCAAAAATTCCTAAATGCAGCCCTTTTCCCATACAAACGTATGTATATAAAAATAAGTATGTCTATACTTGCCTAAACCGCTGAATGAAATGAAAAAAAAATAAAATATATAAATATCAGAAAATGTTAATTTTAAACCGACTTATGAGCGTTGAGCCGCTTATTATAGGACTGAAACAGTTCCTCTTGCTCATTTAGTTTATCCAAAATTTGGGATAATGTGCTATTTCTTTCAATTGTATTTGTATGACCTTGTTTAGCTATTTGCGCAAATGATACTTTAGAAGTGTAAGGAAGGTTGTGTTCACAACAGGTTTGTTCGTCGGAGTATTGGCATTCTCCTCAACCGAATTACCATTATTTTTATCTCAAAGTTTTTGCAGTTCTTTTGGTTTTGAGTAGTAGTAGCTAAAACAAGGTATATTTTCATTATATATGTATTTTGTTTATTGTACGATAATTGTTTGCAGACATTAAGTTTGTAGGCGCCGTTACTCATTTAAAAAGTTGTTATTTATTAGATCTGTAACATTAGAAAGTAATTTATTTAAAGCCTTTACATCGTTTATTATAATAGGAGGTGGGTGGTGGATTTAGTGCAGGTTAGCCGCCTGCTTTTTATTTTTATTTTTCGAAGAGACTTTAATAAACTGTTCTATGATTTCGGGAATAAAATGGATATGGTCGGATAGAGGAGGTTCTCCAGGTCAAGAATATATAAATTTAATTTCAAATCGCAAAAATACGTAAATCAAATAGTAATGATTTTCTACTTTATACGCATATATCTCGAAAACTATAAGTTTCCTGCGGCTATAACTATACATACATATATATTCCTGATCTGGAGTACCTCCTTTACCCGAACATATCCATATTATTCCCAAAATCCTGGGATGGTATTCTAAAGCCGACTCTTTGATTTACATTCATACTAGAAAGTTTTGCGTCAACACTAACATGCTTGCTTTTACTGGATTTTAGTTCTTCGTTTTCTCTTTTTAATTTTATGTTAACTTTATGTAACTGTTTGCACATCGCTTTCAAAGTTGTAAGCCTCTCATTTACAAGTATAAGTGAGTTAGTCTTTTTATAATTTTTTTACTTTATTTTCAGAGGTTCAGCCATTTTTATTTTCTAAAAATTTCTCTACTGGGTATTAGAAACCTGTCGTTTTGTCGATAATGAAGTTTAAATTAGAAGTTTTTTTTGTCTTTATTTGACCAATATGGCAGCGCTGATTGCAATTGGAAATTGTTAGAACAGAACAGCTGATTTAATATTCGCACAAGTGAAAGAAACAGTTGATGTGCACTTTTTTCCCGCCGTGAAAATTAATTATTTCCGTGTTTACGAGTATTTGATTTGTTATTGTATAAAAAATACACCAGTCTGTGGGAATATTTTGTGACAAACAATTAAAAAGAGTGGATTGTAGTCTTACAAATACTACACTTGTTTCTTTCTTAATTTTAGGCAAGTTTAATAGTGTTGTTATTTGTTTATCGACCAGTAATCTTTCGTTTTCGTATCTCCCTTTTAGAGCTTCCCAAGCCAAATTGAAATTAGCGAACTGTTTTACTATAATGCCTACTTGACTTTTAGTTTTGCATCGGAGGTGATACAATAGGGCAATTCAGAATCTGGTGCAAGTGGTCTTGCAAATTTGCAATTGCAAACTAGCGAGCATATTTTTGCTTTTACTCTAACAAAATGTATAGCGACGCACCTGCTACACCCTTGCAAATAAGCAACACTAAAACGCCATTGTATTATTTGCAACGCTGGTTTGCAAATTATCAGCTGCTGTCAAAAACAAAAATATTGTAAAAAAAGAGAAGAAATGGAGAAATTTTTGTAAATTTTGTGAATTAAAAATCAAGAAATTTGATATTTGTGCTATGTGTTATTTGTTTCCAAACAATGTTTTTCTTCACCGATCAGGTGTGCATTAATGGTCTTTGCAAGGGTTGCACAGAAATTACAAAAAAGACGTTCATTGTTGATGGTAACTATTTGCAATTGCATAATTTTGCAAACTCAGATGCACAAGATTCTGAACTGCCCTAATGTTTGTGCCTTTGATAGTTCAGGATGGTTGATGTAAACGGCCGTGAAAATGTCCCGAAAGGAAGGGCATTCTTCACAATCTCCATAAAATGTTTCTGTGTCAGATGCGGGCATCTAGAGGTGTATGCCTGAACTTACCTTTTGAATGTTTTCTTGTGGAGTACGTACAATTGCTTTCATTAGCTTCAATTGATCGGAGATCATTACTTTTGCTTCTTCAAATTGGTCTAAACTATTTCAACTTTGTAAATTCAAATTTTGTAGTATGTCTAAATCGTCAGATTCTACTATGGCGTCATGAGACGCTTGAAGGCGGGTCCAAAAATTCTTAAAATTATTTCTCTTCTTCTCTTCTTCGCTATTTTTTTCTTATTTCTCTTTATTTTTAATAACGATTCAGAGTTTTCGTGAATCAGTTAAGAGGCAAATCTAATGCAGTATCTTGTTAAACTGTGACTTTCTAAAATAAATTTAGCAACTTATCTATTTTGCATGTATATTATGATTAGTGTCGTTATTAACCATGTTTACAAAATAATATTATTTATTTATATTTTAGTTTGAAAATATATTTCAATTAATATATTTCGACTTGTATGTGTTTATGTTTTGAGCAATTGAGATATCGTTCAAGAGATCAATGAGCAATGGTTACGTTCTTGCAATTGAGAGCAATAGATCGATCAATTCGCTTTTTGTACGCAATACCGCTTGTTTTTGTTTGTTAAAAAACAAGGGGTTTTGCCGGATACGAGTATTTGCCAATGTTGACTTTGTCAGTCAATATATAGATACGAATATGTATGTACATATATATGTATATGTTCAATTATTTATTTATGTTAAGCCTCGATGTTTTTTTGTTTAGTTTTGAATAAATTATATATTTGTTTTTATAATTCGTATTACTGTTAATTTCTCCGGAGTACAATTACATTTGTTAGGTAAGTATCTGGAATATGTGTATATGTATATATGTTTACTTTTTTGATGTTATTTCAATATGCATATACATATATGAATGTTTGCATTTTTTCTCTTTCTAGGTGAAAAATTTCTCAAGCTTTTTTGAGAACTTTAATAAATTAATTGGGATGCGCAATTCGTTATGAACGTGCGAAATTGCCTGTGCCTTTGCGATTTTTAAAAGATGCCGATAAAAAAGACGACCGTTCTCGATTATGGTTATTATACAAGTGAATTCTTTATTAAACGGATTTCATAGCTTAGCTTAAAAATTGACCTAACGGCTGAATCTAGTGGTAAGTATGTACATATAAGAGAGGGGTAAGTATACGTAGATATAAATCAGCAATTTTATAATCCACGGCAATAGAGCTTTCTAATACATTGGTAATAGATGTCTTCTTTTTTGTTAATATAAAAATTCTAAGTATTTACATGATATAAAAAACAACTTTTAATAATATTCATAGATTCTTTAACTAATTTTACAAATTTCTTTTTAAACCATTATTTTTAGACATATAAATTCGCTTGACGCAACACTGGCCGCCTTGACAGGATCATGTTCCTTCAACTTCGATGGGCAGCAGGGCTAGCTTGTGAATAGGGCGCTTAATGGTGCCTGCCTTGATTGCCACGTCTGCCACTCGCACCTTTCCGTCTCGTCCTTCTACGGTTGCGGCGATTCGTCCTAGTGCCCACTGCTGCAGTGGCGTGTTGTCTTCGTGGACGAGGATTAGATCGCCGGGCTGCAGGTTGCGTTTCGGGTGCAGCCATTTGTTGCGCTCCTGAAGACTGGTAATGTACGTTTTGGACCATTGTCGCCAAAACTGTTGCTTGAGACAGCAAACAAGTTGCCATCTCTCGCAATAGCGAATTGGGTCCATTGACACTTGTGCCGGTGATAAGGCTCGGAGGGAGCACCCTATTAGTAGGTGTGCTAGAGTCAATGCTTCGCCGTCGTTGGGATCCTGGCTCAACGGTGCGAGGGTCCGCGAGTTGAGGATGGCCTCCATTTCGGCCAGCAGTGTTCCTAGCTCTTCGGCGGTGAGCAGCACGTTTCCCATTGCGCGTACGGTGAGGTGTTTGGCGGACTTCTCTGCCGCCTTCCATAACCCGCCGAAGTGCGGCGCCCTCGGTGATATAAAGGCGAATTTGAACCCTTCTTCGTCGGCAAATTCCATTACTTCCGGAGATTGGGACAGAAACGCCTCTTTGAGTTCGCGCAACTTGCGATCGGCACCGACGAAGTTGTTTGCGTTGTCGCTGTATATCGTCTGTGGCATTCTTCGGCGATCAATGAACCTTTTTAGGGCGAGAATAAAGGAATTAGTTGATAAGTCAGAAACTAATTCTAAGTGTACTGCTTTAGACGTGAAACAAACGAAAACTGCGATATAGGTTTTTACGGTTTTTACAAAAATCTACGCCACATATAAAAAAGGGTCGTAGCGCTCGAAGTCTTTCAACTCGCCAGTTTCCCATTATTTGGGTTTGCAACTTCGGCTTGTAATGAAAGCAGTGTGTACAGTTTCTTACGGTTCTACTGCATGCCTCTTTTGCATTAATCACCCATATGCGTTCTCGAAGAAGCGCAACCAACGCTTTTGCCCCTGCGTGGTGATTTCGAAAGTGCATGAACCGTAAATAACTGATAACGAAGTGCGAATTCTTATTTAGTAATAATGAGAATTTGGTATCGTGTGGGAGAGGTGCATTTAAAAGGCGACCTCCTACTCGGATTAATTTGAATGAAAGCGACATATCCGAGTACTCATGTTAAAACGGATTGAGTTTTTGCTAGTTTGCGGGTAGCGTGGACCTTTCGTCAGTTTTTGGATTTCATTCGCAAATTCCGAATGTTGAATCACCTGAACATTTTCAAAAAATTTAAGTGTAATTCCTCAGATATAAGTTCCCTTCCCTCCGTAGGCATTTTTGGTCGTCTAATCCACCGTAATAGATAGGCAACTACACGAAGCAATTTTTGATGAGAAGATAATTTGTCGATAAGGTTCAGTAGTGAATTTTCACTTTTATGGCTAGTGTGAAAGTATTTTTCTTCTTCTCTAATGCTTCATCCTCTGGGGAGAGCTGGAAGTGAGTGTTAATTGGCCATAAAGCGGGGTCTTCTAAGAGGAACTGTGGACCGCCGAACCATATTGAATTATTCAATTCATCCACGTTGTGACCCCGAGACACTTGATCCGCAGGATTTTGTTTTGTTGGTACATGTCACCAATTTATATTGTCAGTCAATTCTTGGATTTCAGACACTCTATTTACAACAAAGGTTTGTAATGAAGGTGGATGCGTTTTTAGCCAATGCAATATGATTTCAGAGTCTGTCCAAAACATAATTTTTACAAATTGCCGATTCAATATTGGCGCAATTCGTGACCATAATTTGGCAAGAAGATGTGCTGCCGAGAGCTCGAGCGGAGCAACTCTAGACTTTGCAGTAAGAGGCGCACATTTGTCACCACTAGCTGATTGATTTCTATGTATATGCAGCATCCGTACGCTCTTATTAAAGCGTCGGAGAAGCCATGTATTTGGCAGATAGCACTCGACACTAGATTTACGTATCGAGGAATGATAATTGATGACAGCTGCAGTAGATTTGTTTTGAAATTTTGCCAGCTAGTATTAAGGCGCAATGGAATCGCCTCATCCCAATCTAGTTTTTGGATCCAAAGCTCTTGCAATAAGATTTTTGCTTTGGTTTCTAGTGGGGTTAATAATACAAGAGGATCGAAATAGTAGCTCGCAAGTCATGAAAATTGGCATCCAAAACAAATCGAAACAAATCCTCTTTCGCAACCAATGGATTCCTAGTGATTTAGTTGAGTTTCTGTCATTGAAGCTTGATGACTTTTCAGTACAATTACTGTCGAAAAATTTAGGGTGGTTCGAAAACCACTTCGTTAAGGTGAATCCGGCAAGTTTAATATTTTAATTACTTCACTTCTTATGAGATCTAGAGACTCAAAATTTTCAGACCCTGTTAATAAGTCATCAACATAAAAGTCTCTTTTAATGGCCAATGAACCGAGTGGGTATTTAGTTGTATTAGCATCGCTGAGCATTTGCAAACACGGAGTTGCAAGAAATGGTGCAGGCGCAGTGCCGTAAGTGTCGGTGTTAAGTCAAAAATCTGAATTTGCTCTGAGGGATGCTCTCTCCACACAATGAGCTGACAGTTTCTGTCTTCTTCATGTATGATTATTTGGCGGTACATTATAGTAATGTCTGCCGTTAAAGCCTACTTATGTAAACGAAAACGAAGAAGAGTTGAGTACAATTCATCTTGGATGGTTGGGCCTACCATCAAAAGTTCATTCAATGAAATTTGAGAAGAAGTACGACTCGACGCATCAAAGACAACTCGTAATTTTGTTGTTGTGCTTTCGGGCTTCAAAACACACTGATGCGGAATGAAATAGTGTGGTTCACTCGGGATCTTATTATTTGTTGGGCTCATGTTAGCCAGTACTTTATACTCATTCATGAAGTCCAGATACATTTTACGAAGTTCTGGATCTTTCAATGTTTTCCTCTCCAGGGCCTCAAATCGCCGAACTGCGATTTCATAGAAGTGACCGAGTAACTTACGGGCAGCCTTAAAGGGCATTCTGACTTGAAGCCTTCCTGAAGGTAACACTTCAGTTGTATTGACGAAAAATTGTTCACACTCATTTTGTTCAGGTGTGAATTTGTTTCCAATTGTTTTTGAAGGAAGTTCCTCAGGAGCCCAGAATTTTTGGACTACTGAATCTATTGACGTTAAGTCTTCTGCAGTTTGGCATAACGTGCTATTTGCTTCGGGAGGAGGACTAAGACTGCTAACATATTTGTCAGAAACAATCTATCCCAAAAGAGTTTTCTGCAGCGTTGGTTGA
Organism: Bactrocera correcta; assembly: GCA_027475135.1. Classification (NCBI taxonomy): domain Eukaryota; kingdom Metazoa; phylum Arthropoda; class Insecta; order Diptera; family Tephritidae; genus Bactrocera; species Bactrocera correcta. The sequence goes on along the minus strand of CM050322.1, from coordinate 40,241,813 downwards.
TTAGGGCCACTTCAATTTGACCAACCGCTATCAGATCGAAAAAGGTTTCTGCTCCTAATAACATATCGATCTTTTGAGATTTTTGGAATTCTGGATCCGCCAATTTAATATTGTGCGCTTAATTTGGCCCCTACTTTTGTACTTGAATTTCCAATCCCTATAATATTTAATTTCCTGTTTTGGCGTCGAATCCACAGTTTTTGGGCCAAATCCTCCGTCATGAAGTTGACTTGACTTCCTGAGTCTAGCAAGGCTCTTGCGGGCAGGTACTCTCCACAGCTTGATCTCACCAGAATAACTGCTGTTGCCAACATTACCCGATCAGGCACACTTATTGTATGCATTGCGTGTGTAGTTGCTGTTGGTTGCGGATGAGTTTCAGCAGGGAACGATACAGGATACTGGTGCTGGAATGTGTGGTGGGACCGATTACACACGCAACATCGATCCGCTCTGCATTTGGATACCGTATGTCCCTTACGCAAACAATTTATGCATAAGGGCACCGATTTGACAAACTCAAATCTCTGTTGAACAGACAGAGTTTTTAAAGTGGGGCAAGCTGTTAAATAGTGGTCCTTCGATTTACAATGCTGGCGTGTCGGCTGCTTTGAATTCGCTGCAACTAAAGCGGACTTCGTTCCATCCATGTGAGGCTGCTTCACGTGGTTCGCGCTGGCTACTGCTATGGGTCTCGTCCTAGAAGATGATGCGCTTTCAGCTGATAGGTGCTGGTACCGTCTATTTAAGGTAGCTTCACAATTCTTCCACAATAGTAACTTGTCGTAATCCAGCTGTTCTTCCCACTTTGATCGGGTGGCAGAGTCAACTTTTGTCATGACTATGTGAATAATTATCGCATTTGTGATTTGTTTCTCATCGTCCAGCGATCATCGCGCGCAATGAAGGGGCTGAAGGCTTAGGGATAGTTGGCAGCTCAAAAAGTTTTAAAATCTTATTAAAAAAAATCAAACATTTATTGTCGTAAACCTTTTTGAGACTTGCCAACGCCTTCGGATAATTTTCATCCGACATTTGAAACACGGTAGCCCAGAGCCTCCCCAGATTGACAATTAACCAGATGGTTAAATTTTTCAATATCTGGGATGTTTGGATCATTGTGAACCAAACTCTCAAACAAACTCATAAAATTTTTAATTTCCGGCAAATTCATTTTTGGGAGCCTTGAGCTGTGAGACGTTACGAATGATGTTTCAGCAATAGATGTTATATTTTTGGCCAAAATTGTTTTAATTATAGATTTTGTTTCTACAATTATGTCCTCTAACTCCCCTCGGGCCATATCGTCTTCATCAATCTCTTGAATTTTTGACTGCCACTTTCTCACTATGTGAGTTTAGTATATGAAATGAGCTTTCCAAAAAGGTATAGCAGGACCCGATGCGACGTATAAAACTAGAACTACGCGCTTTCAGCGCCAACTAGCGAAAATACCGCAAGAATTTTTAGACAACCTAATGTATACTTGTATTGTGTTGCTAACGCATTGGCCGGGACTTGGCCAATTCTTTTTTTTAAATATCGTTGAAGTTCAAAGATGGGTTTTCCGGCTAAAAAATTCGAGTAATTACCGGAAAACCCCTAAAACATCCCTTTTCTTTTTACCATGCAAACGATGTTTGTTTATTAGTAACGATAAGTCTCGAGAACGGTTGAATCAATCTTGATGAATTTTTCAGAGGTTGTTCGCTGGGGGGAAGGCTTAGAAATAATTGAATAATTGGACAATTTCAATTTCGTTCAAATTTGTCGTTTGCTTTCTTTATTCAAAAGAAAAATTATTGAAAATTATTCAGTTAAAACGTTATGTGTGTTTCACGCAGAGTGATCATATACAGATTGAAATGTGTACCGATGCCTTGAAGAGGTCACGCTAATATCGGTCGGCGTTCTTTTTGGCATCAACATACATGCACAGGATGCAATGATATACGTGCGGAATTATAATATTATATATTATATATATCAAAGCACGAATTTTCAAACTACAGCTACGATGTTTGATGGACGTTATCTTTAAGCAACATACGGTATATGTATTTGGTGCTAACATCTAGATGTAGTCTATTGACAAAAGAAAATTTCGCCGCACGCACATATTCTTCCTTGGATGGTAGTTACACTAGATCAAATTGATCAAATCATTTCTGCGGAAATTCCTGATCCAGAGAAAGGTCTAGTATTTTACGAAGTGGTGAAAACCAATTTGGTTCATGGACCTTGCGGACACCATAATTCCACTTCGGTTTGCATGACTGACAATAAATTCACGTGCTTTTCTTTCGGAAACACAAACTAGAAATGATGGATGTCCACTCTATCGGAGGAGTGAATATCGAAGTTGACTACACATGGATCGTACCATCAATATTGTCTAATTCACATTTAAAACGCATATCAATATTGAGTATTGTAGTTTGGTGAAATCGATCAAATACATTTGCAAGTACGGTATCAAAGGAACAACATGGTGGTTGTTGGTCTTCAACGATACGGTCGATACGTGAACTACAATAAAACGCTTTGTGGGATATTTACTTTTGCAACTCATGAACATTTTCCGACTGTTGTGCGTCTCGCAGTCAATTTGGAGAATGGCTAATAAGTGTATTTTAACCCAGGATATACAGTACAACCAGTGGAAACACCGCCAACAACAAAATTAATATTGATGAGTTTTGTCTCAACTCTCGTCAGTGATCCATTTGGGAGAACATTGCTCTATTTTGAATGCAACGTCGAAGAAATTGTTACGTCGAAATCAAGACCAACCAGTAGATAGACACCCAGGTGTGTTCTCAACTAATGCATTAAGATGAATTTACACAATCTACCCGGAAAAACGACGATTGGTACTACCTTCGGTTCCTTTTGATAAATATAATGTAAATGGATTTTTGGTAGATTCGATATTTTTTTAAGAAAGTAAATTAATTTTGTAGTACTTAACATAATATTACTTACTATAAAACACACTAAATTCAATGTGTACCATCAACATACAGCATTCAATGCGTACCATCAACATACAGTATTATGGTATTTTTGCCACATGTTTGTCACAAGCATTTAATTTGAAGCATTCCTGAAGGTAATGCTGGAGTTGTATTGACGAAAAATAAATACTTCACATTATTTTTGCATTGATGTGAGTTTGTTGCCATTTTTTTAAGGAAGTTCCTTCAAAGTTCAGAATTATTAGACCACTAAATCTATTGACGTTGAGAATTCTTCGTGTGAGTACAGTATATGCAAGTTATGCAGGTAGTAGGGCTGGAGTTTTTAAATATTTTCCAGACGCATTCCATGCTAAAGAGATTTTCAGTAGGGTTGATAAGTTAGAAAAAATTTAATTTGGTAAATAGCTAACAGATCGAAAAAGGTATATACTCCCATTAACAAATCAATCTTTTGGGATTTTTGGATTGTTGGGCCCGCCAATTCAATATTGTACAAAATTTTGCGCTCATTAACTTTGATGATGTACAGAATTCTGTCGAAAGTTCAAAACCATTTACTCGCGACTTAACAAACACGCCCAATTTTGCTGATACTTTCATATTGGAATTTCCAATTCTTATTACGCGTCGTTGACCCACAATACAACGCACCTAGTTCTTCCGAAAATAACATCAGTTAACATTACCCTATTTGGGATACTCGTATGCAAGGAATATATGATCGATGTTTGCGGATGAGGCTAAGTAACAAAATAAACAGGTGCTGTAACTTTCGGTGTTAGCGACATCGATCCGCTCTGAACTAAGAAACAGTATGTCAGACATGTTTATGCATAATCTATCGATTTCGAAAATGTAGGCGGTTACTAAAACTGACCTCGTCATCTCCATGTGTTGATGCTTCATGTGACCAGAATCCAATGTGTTTTAACGTGAATACCTGTCTACGAAGACTCAATTATGCGGTGCTTTCTATTGCTAGAAGCACGTAGATCAATACAATGCACTCCGGAGAACCAAAGCAGTAGTGCCGCCACATACACTTACTCTTTGGTTCCAATTGATAGGGTGGGATTCCCTAGCCACTTTGGTCGGGTTCGAGGCCCATTTAAAACCTCTGCCGTACTCTGGGTCCGGCGCCCAGCCGCAGTGCGACTCCACAGCCACCACGAATCTCCCCAAAAGGCCAAACCCAATGAGCAGATTGGAGTTTCCTCCAAGGGCTAACTGCTCCCCGTGGTACCATGTTAAAGTCTTTGGTATTACCAGTTTGAGGTCATGGTAATCCCAAATCATGACTGGTGACATTTGTCGCTTGAACAACAAATGTTTGTTATATAATTGTAAACTTATATAAAAACTATAATATCATTTCAAGCTAACATTATAGCACTTTTTTGACTTTTGACCATGATGACATTTGATTCTTTTTATTCGCCTCGATTTTAGTCGCCTCTTACGACAGGCATGCCGTACCACCGGCACATTGGGTTTCCCCCCGAACCCAAGAGGGGGTCCCCCCTTACCCGCAGGGGGAGCTTCATGTGGCCAGTGTTAGTTGGGTCTTCGGACTTCGTTCTACGTTCGTGCATTCGGTGGTGGACTATTTGCTGATCATCGCCAAGCGATCGTAATGCCAAAGGCACACATATGAGTTCCGTACTGCAATGTGTACTATTTAATCTTCATTTGGCAACGTATCAGCTGAACCGACTAATGAATCCGAACCTGTGGAATAAAAACACATATATGTTTAGTATTTGATGTAAATGTGTATTCATGTACAAAAATAAAATCTTTGATATTTTATGCAAACCATTTTCAATGCTCTCGGCCAACAATTCTTGCCTGAAATTTGACTTGTAACCGCCATTTATTTTGTGCCTCTCTTTATAATACTCCTGTCTGATATATAAATATTAATTCAATTGGTACAAAGTTTCTGCAATTATTTACAAACTTATACTCAGTACTCCCGTGTCAGCTGTGTGTACATTTTAGCAAAATTGTTGATATTTTTATGTATTCTTTGAATTTAAATTTGTTTGTTAATGTCGAAATGGCAGAAAACTTATGATTACGAGAAAAGAGCTTAAAGCTTTGGGTGTGTTAAATGCATTCCATTGTAGTACAATCCACAGCACCATTGGCACTCTTTTGTATTACGGAACACCATTTGCTTTCGAACGAGAGCCGCTGATACATATATGGTTTCTTTAGCATAATACAATATGTACTACATGGCTGTCTAGGGCTTAAGGGGGGAGCCCAGTGGTGGACTTGCCCTAAGGCCTAGTAGGCCCGGGCCTAGGGCGGCCAGATATTAAGGGCGGCAAATCGTGCCAAAAATATCACTGATAACAACAAGATTAACAAGAAATAACTCAAATGCAAAGTATCTTAACCGTATGCTTATATAATCTTCCTAAATCACTATTTTTCGTACATCGTACATATAAAGTATCTAGGAAGAATAAGCACTTACATAGGTACCTAACCTATTGTTATTACGCGCCGTCTACAGATATTCAAGATCCTATTACTGACCCAACAGTCGACGTTCTAAGTAGTAGAGGCGTTCCGTCAACTGATGATTCTGCAGTGTCAAAAGTGTCTTCAGGTGAAAATACTTTGATTAATGTGGAAAGTATATCAAAAGAACAAGCCAAAGATATCCCACTAGTACCAGAAGTGGCAGGAGTGGGAGTGCAGCCCAATCCTCCGGAACAGGAGCTTTACGAAATCAACGAGGATCCACCTAAATGAACAATCGACGAGTTCAGGCGTGATCACATTTGTAAGAACGGAGCCAATCAAAACATCCAAAATGATTTTCCCAAGAGTGAGCGCATTTACAAAGATAAAGCGCGGCATTTGTCGAGACATTTATTCGAACGACAGCTTCTAAATGGTGAAAAAGTTCCGCGAAAGTGGCTAATTTATTCCAAAAGTACAGGATGTGATTTTTGTGGTCCTTGTTTACTTTTTACTGGCGGGGAGAGTCAGTTCGACAAAAAAGAAGGTTCCAATGACTGGAAAAATTCATATCATCGAGTGTCAACTCATTAGAATTCGTTTACACACAAATTATCTGTTCTGCATATGAAAGAACGAAGCAACGTGTTAGGCCGCGCATTAACAATGTAATTAGATGAAGAAATAAATTACAGGAAAAACATTCTGAAAAGAGTAGTTGCATGCATAAAAGCACTTGCATCACGTGGTTTGCCTTTCAGAGGACACGACGAAAAATTTGGATCAATACACAATGGAAATTATTTAATGTCCTTAGAGCTTATTGCCGAGTCCGATCCGTTCTTAGCTAAACACATTACACGTTATGGAAATCCAGGCTCAGGACTTATGAGTTATCTTTCTTCAACAACATGCGAAGAGTTCATTCGTCTTATGGGAAATAAAGTTTTGGAAACAATTGTAATGGAAATATAAACATCAAAATATTTTTCTCTGATCATTGACTCGACACCGGATATATCTCACGTCGACCAGCTCACTTATGTAATCAGATATGTCCTGCCTAATGGATCACCTATAGAACGGTTTCTAAAGTTTATTCCAAACACAGGCCACAAATCACAACCAATGACAGATGCTGTTACTTCAACTTTAACTGAATTGGGAGTTGACATTTCAAACTGCCACGAGCATCATATGACAACGCAGCTAACATGTCAGGCAATTATAACGGGCTGCAAGCTAAATTAAAGGAAATTTCACCCCTTGCCGACATACATATATATTCCCTGTTCAGCACACTCGCTGAATTTAGTAGGTGAATGTGCAGCTGAAAGCAGCCAGAAGCTTGTTCGTTCTTCTCTCTACTCCAAGAGTTATACAATTCTCAACTCTATAATAAATTTTACTTTATTGCCAACCTGACGAATCTAAAAATCTCAGAAGTCGAAGATAAGGTCAAGGCTTTGCAAATGATTTATTCTACTGACTTAGAAGACGATTTTACAGAAGAATGTCTTCATTTTCGTTCTCACTGCAGCATAAAACATAAGGAGCGAAAGAGTGCTGTAAGTTTGTTGAAATATGTAGTTACGAACCGAAGGTCGTCAAACCATTTACCCAAACGTGGATATTGCTCTTCGTATGTGTGTGTGTACACCTACCAGTAACTGTACTAGAGAAAGATCGTTTTCTTGTTTGCGGAGAGTAAAAAACTATTTACGCACAATAATGACGGAGCAGAGGTGAAACGATCTTGCTTTGCTTAGTATAGAAGCTGATCTTTTAAGCAAATTGGATTGCGTAGATTTGATTAATGGTTTTTCTGCACTTAAGTGCAGACGAATTTTATAACACATTGTACGAGTAAAACATTTATTTTATTAAAAACAAAACCTAAAACCACTTTTAAATGTTTTATTTATTTGTCCAATCATCCCTGAAATCTCGGAAAATATTGTAAACTAGCTTTATCCGCAAGCTTTTAGTTAAACAATTTTCTGAATCAATTAAAAGTGGGAATAAAGTAAATTCATGAATTATGTCTTTAGTCTACAACGATGGGTGCTGAGAAAGGGGCGGCAGATGGCTTGGGGCCTAGTCTAGCAGATATTATACATATATGAGCGATTGAGCAGAAAGCGAAAACTTTGCCGCGCGATTTCTCGGATTTTCATTTTTACGAAACGTCGTATGGAATTGCATTAAATTATCTTTTATTTAAACTATTTAAAAAACTAAGAAAATTGAAGTTTGAACATGTTTTTGAGCAATATAAAGTAAAATGTTTTGGTCAAAAACCACTTTTGTCAAATTTTAAAAATTTCTAAAATTTTATACTTGCCTTTGAAATTTTTTTGGGTTAACTTGAAGACAAATTATTAAAAAATATGAATCTTTTTGAACTTTTTGTTTCCGATAGAAATTATGACCTGCATCCGGCCCGGCGTCCGACAAATGCGCGTGCGATATGGATTGGGCAATTGCTTCCCAAATGCAGAATATCAAAGACTTAATCTCCAAAAAATTTGTAAATGATGTTTAAATATATAACTATAAATCCTCTAAATCAGGCTCTCCCCTTAATGAGTCATAAACTGCAAACACTTCATTAACTTGTGCAATAAAGATACTGATGGCATCCTGTTTACGCCAAAGGTTCCATCAAAATGGAGCAACTGCACACATAGCCATACAATTTATTGCGGAGTTCTACGGAAAATTTTAAAAGAAATTAATATCAAGAAACTGGACTTTCCGCTAACCCAAAAGCAACAAATAAATAATTTATATTCCCTCTATTTAGAGTAAGCAATTAATTTCCTTGAATTCAAATAACTTCACCAAAATTCACAGAATATTTAAATATTTATATAATAGAACTGAATGAAAATAATGATACATAAATCACACTACAATTTTTGATTTTACGTTTTCTTGAGAAACCAAAACGAAGCGCTGAAATGAAACCAACAAATTAGCTCATTCTCATATTTTGTTTGAAATTCTTCTTATTCGTATATCTCTTATATTAAATATATTCTAACTGATTAAATTTGTAGTACTCGTACTTATGTCTATATTGGTTATTATTAACGTTCGGTTGTACACCTAGCTTTTTACGGCTTTGATCCTCGCAAACTGCATCTTTATTATATATTCTGTACACCCCAACTGAGCCCTTTCTTACCTTTTGATTGTATGTATGTATGTACATAAGGTATAAATAGGGTATAATTATGCTTCTAGATAAGCGGTTACAATTGAGTGAGTTACCGTATCGGTCTCAGTCAAAATCAGTCCCGTTACATATGTGCCCGTTGTCGAGACATGTGTGCGACATATGATGCAGTCGCATGTACATACGAGTATGCTGCGAAGTATACATTTTACACGAAAATCAAGGTCAAACTCGTGGATTAAAAGAGAGTAAACATCAGTGGAGTGACTCCGATCCTTTTGTTTTTAGGGTTCCCTAAAGTTTACTTGCAGCGTCTATTCACCCGAGATTTAAAAAAGGAGCTTGCTATTTAGTAAATGCGCATAAAGCTTTTAGGAGGATGGAGTCATGTGTAGAAGTTCATGCAAGTGAGGAAAGTTCTCTGATCGCCACTCACTTGGGAGTGGCTAGAAACGATTATTTTACAATGACTCAAGCAGCTCACGACTTCCGGTCTTTGACCAAGTATCCTATGGGTAGCCTAAGGACATCCGTGCGAAGGCGAGCTAAAGTGAGAAGGCGAAAAATTCCCTCCGCAGAGTTGTGCGTTGGGTTTGGGACCCCCCACGTAAAAAAATCATACCAATGAAAAGGAACAACAAGCCTTGGATGAGTGACCCCCCTTTGATGACGACCATGGCAAACGAAATAAGGACTACGAATAAAGAACATGCACCTGGAATGTCCGGTCCCTTAATTGGAAAGGTGCCGCTGCCCAGCTGGTTGATGTCCTCGTGAAAATAAAGGCTGACATCACCGCCGTCCACGAAATGCAATGGACGTGACAAGGACAAGGACGAGTAGGTCCTTGTGGCATTTACTACATTGGCCATGTAAAGGAGCACAAGTTTGGTGTTGGATTCGTGGTGGGAGAGACACTCCGTCGCCGAGTACTATCATTCACTCCGGTGAATGAACGTCTAGCCACAATCTGCATCAAAGCGAGGTTCTTTAACATATCGCTGATTTGCACCCACGCCCCGACGGAAGAGAAGGACGATGTTATCAAAGATGCGTTCTATGAGTGCTTGGAGCACACCTATGAGCGCTGTCCCCGCCACAATGTCAATCGTGCTTGGCGATTTTAACGCCGGGTTGGGCAAAAAAGGTATTTTTGGTGCGATGGTCGGGAAATTCAGCCTCCACGAGGAAACATCCCTAAATGGGTTGAGGCTGATCGCCGGGGCCCGAAATATGGTTATCTGTATTACTAGATTTCAGCATAAGAAGATTCATCAAGCTACCTGGCAGCCTCCGGATCGAAAAACCACCAACCAGATCGATCAAATTGTGATAGACGGAAGAGACGTCTCCAGTGTTTTAGATGTGCGTGCCATCCGAGATCCTAACATCGACTCGGACCACTGTATTGTTGCAGCCAAAATTCGCACCCGCCTCTGAGCAGCAAAAAACGCACGCCAACAAACACAAGGATGGTTCGACGTCGAGAAGCTGCAATCACAACAGACAGCCGAACGATTTTCAACTCGGCTTGCACTCCTGCTCTCTGCGAGCACTCGTCAACAACTCGGTATAACGGTAGTGCGGGACGGCATTTCCAACTCCTTGCGTACAGCTGCTACCGAAACCATTGGTATTCTGAAAATACAAAAGAACAGTTGGTACGACGAGGAGTGCCTCGACCACAACACGTGCGGGATGGGATAGATACCGAGAGTTTCAAGAGGAAAGCAAGACGCATTTACAGACAGAAATGAAAGAGATCCAAATGCGTGAGTATCAAGACCTTGATAAGCTTGCCGATAGCTGATTCACAAATTCTATGAAAAAATGCGGCGGCTTATATAAGGTTTCAAGACCAGAGCATATTCTTGTAGAACCCCCAAAGGTGATCTAGTCACCGATGACCAGGGCATACTTAAATTATGGAGGGAACACTTCTCCAGCCTGCTGAATATTGATATCATCGGCCTCAGCACCCGCGCTGTTAGTTGTGCTTTCTTCGGGCAGGACAAGGAAGCAAAGTAAATGGGTCTGGCAGTAAACGAGGGCAAGACGAAATATCTTCTCTCATCAAACAAACAGTCGTCGCACTCGCGACTTGGCTCTAACGTCACTGTTGACAGTCATAACTTAGAAGTTGTAGATAATTTCGTCTATTTAAGAACACCACCAACAATTGCAGCCTGGAAGTCCAACGCAGGATTACTCTTGCCAACCGGTGCTACTTCGGACTGAGTAGGCAATTGAAAAATAAAGTCCTTTCTCGACGAACAAAAACCAAACTCTATAAGTCGCTCATAATTCCCATCCTGCTATGGGGCAAAGGCTTGGACGATGACAACAACCGATGAGCCGACTTTAAGAGGTTTCGAGAGAAAGGTTCTGCGAAAGATTTATGGTCCTTTGCGCATTGGCCACGGTGAATATCGCATTCGATGGAACGATGAGCTATATGAGATGTACGACGACATTGACATAGTACAGCGAATTAAAAGACAGCGGCTACGCTGGCTAGGTCATGTTGCCCGGATGGACGAAAACACTCCAGCTCTGAAAGTATTCGACGCAGTACCCGCCGCGGGAAGCAGAGGAAGAAAAAGACCTCCACTCCGTTGGAAGGACCAAGTGGAGAAGGGCCTGGCTTCGTTTGGGATATCCAAGATTATGTGTTGGGTTTGGGACTCGCCACGTAAAAACTATTCACAATGAATAGGAAAAGGAATGAAAGACCCCACTTTTGATAACGACCACAGCAAAAATAATAACCCTATTATTTAACGGGATGCAATTGGACCTGACCATTGCCAAATTTGAAAAGATGCCAATGCTTAGCAGGTTGATGCCCTCATAGTCCTCATCAGAACAAAATTTTTCAACGTAACACTGACTTACGCCTACGCCTCGACAGGAAAGATGGGCGTTATGACCAAGGATGACTTTTACGAACGGCTGGAAGGCGCTAATGACAACTGCCCAAGGCACGGTAAAAATTGTGTTTGGCTATTTTAACGCCAAATTAAATTGGTTTATTACCAGGGAAGGCAAAGAAGGCATATTTGGTAAAACACTTGGAAAATTTAGCCTACATGACGAAACTTCTCCAAATGGGTAGAGCATGATCGACTTCACAGGAGGCCAAACTACGGTTTTCTGTAGTACCAGTTTTTAGCTCAAGAAAATTCATCATCTAACATCGATTGGGACCACTATCTTGTTGTAGCGAAGATAACCAGCAGCTTCTGTGCAGCCAAGTGCGCTCGCCAACAAACATTGGGAAGGTATGAGGCCAAGAAGCTGATATCACAACCGATAGCTTTCTGACAGCAAGCACTCATCAAGAACTCTTATTAGATAATTTTGCGACGGCATGTCAAGCTCCGTTCATACAACTAAAAGAGAAACCATTGGTTTTCATAAAGATAGAAAGAACAGACAGACCGCAGACAGAAAGGAGTGGGCCCCAGAAGTATTCTAGTGGTTGATGCCCAGAGCATACTGGGATTATTGTGCCATTATGATAAGGTTCGAAGAGTAATTACCCGTCTGAAGAACAACAAAGCGGTAGAGGCTAATAAATTACCGGCCGAGATATTCGAATACGGCGGTGAAGAACAGATCAGCTTCTTTGCAAACTAAGGTCAGATGAAAGTATATTCAACTATTGGAAATTAAGTATGCTGTTCCAACTCCTTGAAAAAAAAGACCCCGCAATATGCAACAATTACCGTGGCATAAGCCTCCTCAATATCGCACATAAGGTCTTATAGAGAGTACTATGTGAAGCCCACTGTCAACAAACTGTTTGGACCTTATCAGTGTGGCTTTAGATCTGGCAACTCTACTATTTATAAAATTTTCACCATTCGCTAATTCCTGGAAAAAAGATCGACACACACCACTTCTTCGTCAATTAGGAAGTCGCCTTTGACAGCAAGAAAAGGAACTGCCTCTATGCCGTTATGTCTCAATGAGCAATACCAAAAGCTATATCAGAAGAGGTCGACGCCATATTCTCCGACTTCTTCAATCTACAGGAGGAGAAAATATTTAGACCTGCAAATCTAAATAGAAAAGGTATAATCTTCTAAAAGAATGTACAACTCTTGGTATACGCCGATGATATTGATATCATTAGCGTCAACAATCGCGGTGTTAGTTCTGCTACCTCCAGACTGACATGGTTTGGTTAGCTTGAAATAACAATCAGCCTTGGAATCTAACGCAGAATCACTCAATTGAAAAGTATAGTCCTCTCCTAATGATTAAGTACCAAACTATGGCTGCATATGGTAAATGGCTATCGCGCTGTTGTTAACTCAGCCACAACCGAGACAGCGGTATCTACGCCAATAAAGAAGATGGAGGAAAAACTCTCAAAAACCGCCAGGTTGTTTTTTGAGACAATCCCAATTCTTGAGAACATCTTGGAATCAACACTTGCCTGAATGGCAGAAACATTTTCATTACTTCGAGTGGTTCTTTGCCTTAGTATCACTTGATCATGATGTGAGGAAAATATGCGCTCGAAAATTTCAAAAATTCGATGAGTAGCAAATGGATGATCATTACGACCAAAAAATGAAAAGTTGCAATTGGAGAACGATTATTTGGATATGTGTGGAACATAAACAATTTTGGAAAATTATTCAAGATACATACCTCAATTTCATCCACCCACTATTGGTGTTTTGTATTTTTATTAATACTTCCTCAGCATAAATAAATATGATTAATACTTTTGATTCTCCTTTCGGAAGGCGGTATTTGGTAAATTTGTTGTGTCCTAATCCACCCTTTATAAATATTTCAACTTGGGGTATTAGTTAATATTCTCCTTTCCACAAATTCTATTTACCTTCCGTTTTGTTCTTCCCCCACGAATTTTCATAATAGTCTTTGTAATGTCCTGGAAAGTAATAAATATTTATTAAGTACATTTGAAGGAATTCATATTTTTATAACATTTAATTAGAATATTTACTCCCGTTGCGTTAAGTATTTAGTACGTCACCTATGTAGTGTGTATAGTGTGTGAGTTTCAATATGGCTGGAAGAAAAGCAATGAACAGACGTTATCCTGCCTGAAATTATGTGTTTTGAAATGAAAAAATGTTGAATTTACGTTGTGTTAAAAATAATTGATTTTTGATTTTTCTATATTTATTTCAATGTAACGCAGCTTGATAAACAACATTTTTTGGTATCTGTTCCGGTGCGTAAATGTACTGAAGGGATAGTTTTCCAACTCGCGCACATGCCGCGTATAGCTGGCCGTGTGAAAAACATGGCATTTCCAGATTTATGCTACACATTTCCAGCGACTATCCTTGTGTCCTGTTGATTGTCATCGCAAATGCAATTTTCACTGAAAACTGAATACGTTCGAACTGAAATGGTAAATCGTTGAAACTCAAAGGAATTCGCAGAAGCATTCTGCCCCTTGTGGTCGTTCGCTGCGATACAACTATTCATTCCATTACAAAATACATGGAGATTGCGAAACATAATAATAACCAAGCAACTCTAAAGATTTGAGAAATTCTACTAGATATGAGGTATGACAATTAAGTAATGAGACTGATTCCATAAAAACCGTATATTTGAAAATTATTCTACAACCCTGCCATACCCTTCAAAGTAGTCCCCTTGGGTAGCTATACAGCGATTCCACCGCGTTTTCCATGCTTCGTAACATTTCTGGAACGCTTCGACTGGAATGTCCGCGAGTACCCTCGTCACGGCCACCTGGATGTCCTTATCAATTTTGTTTTAGGAAACAAAAAAAAAGTTACGGGGTGACATGTCGGACGAATAAGGCGGCTGTTGCAACACGGCGATCCCTTTAGAGGGCAAATACTGGGACACGCTTAGGGCGGTGTGGCACGGCGCGTTGTTGTGATGAAGGATCCAGTTACGAGCGATGTCTGGGCGCACCCTGTAGACTTGATTTCGCAATATTTTGAGTACTTGGCAATAGTAGACTTGATTCAAAGTTTTCCCCGGTGGAACCAATTCTTTGTGGACGATTCCACGGCTATCAAAAAAGGCAATAATCATCGTTTTCACCTTCGACTTTCTCAAGCGAGCCTTTTTCGGGCGGGAGGCGCGCGGAGACTACCATTGAGCTTTGGGCACGACTAAGAGCACTATCAGCATACCCTCTTACAATTTTAGCGTACGTTTCGGAAGCTGTTTCGCCCAATCTGGCGCAAAATTTTATCGCGACGCGTTGCTCTTGATATCGTTTTCCCATTTTCGTGACGAGCACTACAAACACACTGCTACTCAACTTGTCGCAGCAAGCGAACTGAACAAGCAAGAGCGATACATATATAGGGTGATTTTTTAAGAGCTTGATAACTTTTTAAAAAAAAAAAACGCATAAAATTTGCAAAATCTCATCGGTTCTTTATTTGAAACGTTAGATTGGTTCATGACATTTACTTTTTGAAGATAATTTCATTTAAATGTTGACCGCGGCTGCGTCTTAGGTGGTCCATTCGGAAAGTCCAATTTTGGGCAACTTTTTCGAGCATTTCGGCCGGAATAGCCCGAATTTCTTCGGAAATGTTGTCTTCCAAAGCTGGAATAGTTGCTGGCTTATTTCTGTAGACTTTAGACTTGACGTAGCCCCACAAAAAATAGTCTAAAGGCGTTAAATCGCATGATCTTGGTGGCCAACTTACGGGTCCATTTCTTGAGATGAATTGTTGTCCGAAGTTTTCCCTCAAAATGGCCATAGAATCGCGAGCTGTGTGGCATGTAGCGCCATCTTGTTGAAACCACATGTCAACCAAGTTCAGTTCTTCCATTTTTGGCAACAAAAAGTTTGTTAGCATCGAACGATAGCGATCGCCATTCACCGTAACGTTGCGTCCAACAGCATCTTTGAAAAAATACGGTCCAATGATTCCACCAGCGTACAAACCACACCAAACAGTGCATTTTTCGGGATGCATGGGCAGTTCTTGAACGGCTTCTGGTTGCTCTTCACCCCAAATGCGGCAATTTTGCTTATTTACGTAGCCATTCAACCAGAAATGAGCCTCATCGCTCATCGGACACGGACGCGAAACACATTTCGAACCGAACACTGATTTTGGTAATAAAATTCAATGATTTGCAAGCGTTGCTCGTTAGTAAGTCTATTCATGATGAAATGTCAAAGCATACTGAGCATCTTTCTCTTTGACACCATGTCTGACATCCCACGTGATCTGTCAAATACTACTGCATGAAAATCCTAACCTCAAAAAAATCACCCATTATCAAAAGAGAGGGGAGGGATGCTGGAAAAAGAGAAAGGGAATTTCAAGATCACAGGTTTACCACAAGCGCTGGCAATAAAATAAAGCTCAGATCACACGATTGGTCAAATGTACCGATTTTTGACAAAATTTTTCTGTACAAGTTTGTACAAAATAAGTTTTGTGTACCGATACAATTTTCAGTGTTCACACGATTGGCGTACTTGAGCCAGAATTTTTCTGTACTGATTTGTACACTTCAATAATATGACAGATATTTGTGCAACCCTGTCACATGGTTGGGCTTGTCATCTTAATAAAGTACATAGCTAATAAGCTTTGAATACATAATTTCATATATTTGAACGTAATTTTATAATTTTTAAATATTATGATTTCTTCATCAAGAAAAAAGAAAATAGCGGCAATTATGTGAATTTGTGTACACCTAATTAATAAAAAGAAACAAATAAAAGAGGAGAAGTACTGACGGCGCGTATGCAAAAACTCTGCGCGAGTTTCGTGAAGTGAACAATCAAAAATATTTGTTTAAAAATTATCTTCGCATGAACGAATTATATTCTTGAATTAGTCTCTTCAAACATATAAAAAGTTACACTAATATGCGCATAGCAATACCAGCCAATGAACGTTTGGCGGTTACACTTCGCTTCCTTTCCTTTGGAGACAGCTTCAAAAGTTTATCTGTTGACTTTCGCATTGCGCCGAATACCATATTTATCTACATATATTTGTGCCGGAGGTTTGCGATGCAATTTACAAAGCTTTGTAAAATGAATATTTAGAGGTAGCTATACATAATCACATCAAAAATATAAATTGATATCACATTACACATTTGCAAGGTTCCAAACAACGAGCAGATGTGGATTGACATTGCCCAAAAATTTAGCAAAATAAATAAATGGAAGTTTCCCCATTGTATAGGCGTAGTTGACGGGAAACACATTGCGATGAAGGCTCCGCCGCGGTTTGGAAGTACCTCTTATAATTATAAAGGTACTAGTAGTATTGTACTTATGGCCATTGCGGATGCGGACTACCGATTTATATATATTGATGTCGGTGGCAATGGCAGAGTTTCGGACGGCGGCGTTTTTGGAAAGTCCACATTTCAGAAAGCCTTGGACAATAACACACTGAGATTGCCTTTACCACAACCATTGCTAAATCGTGACCGTGATTGTCCATACTTGTTAGTGCCGGATGATGCATTCCGCATGCAAAAGCACATTTTAAAACCATACTCTGGTAAAAATTTAACTGTCGGTCAACGCATATTCAATTACCGATTGTCACGTGCTAGGCGCGTTGTCGAAAATGCATTTGGCATTATGGCAAAGCGGTTTCAAATTTTATATCGACCAATTCAACTGAATGAGCATAAAACGACCCAAATAACACTGGCCTGCTGTGCCTTGCATAATTTTTTAATTAAAAAAAATGCCAGTTATATGGAAGCTTTAACTACAGAAAGGAATGATCAACAAGACAATTCAGTTCATGAGCAAGGTACTCAAAATTGCCAACAAGGAGCAGAGGAGCGTCCAACGACATACATAACCAATGAAGCCAAAGAAATTCGTGAGGAGTTCGAACAATATTTTATGACAGTCGCTGGAGAAATACCATTTCAATATAGATGTTTATGTTAAATAAAATTAATGATTTAAATATGTCTGTAACTTTATTAATATAGAAGAAAAAACTATTCCATGAAATATCAATCATCATTTAATTCTGAAAGTGCATCTATAGTGCACTTCATAATATTATTTTAAAGTTTTTTTGCTGCTTTCTCATTTTTTGCATTCATTTCACGCATTTGCGACGCTATGTACATACATGCCAAAGGAATACCACTTGTCCTCTTTTTCTGCATACAACAAATCTGTTGCTTGTTTTAAAATATCTTCTGGCGAATTGGTTGCTGCATCAGCTGGCGATGATGTTGTTGCGTTGGATTGCATGGTGATGGGTTGAAAATGCGTGTTTGGTAAACTTTCACTATCAGGGCTTATATTTGAAACAGATTAATCGTTTTTTCTTTGTCGTGGTTATGATAAAACTGCATTGCAGGCCAAAATTGCCAATGAGGTTGTGAACTTGACGCACTCTGACCAGACTTTGCCTGTAAAATGTTTTTTGTATTATTGTACGCTGTTTTCACATTCGTCCCCTTGGCTTTGCACTCATCAACACTACGGCCATGACAGTTCGCTGCAACTTCTCTCCATGCGTTCTCTCTCTTCTTTCGGTTTTTATAGTCTGATGAAGAATATTCCCACAGACAAGGATGTTTTTCTATTATTTCTATTAAATTAAACACATCTTCCGAGGACCATGCCGTTGTAACTTGAAAACGCTTTCTCTTTTTATCTGGCGTTGATGTTGGTTCTGCAGACATATTGGATATATTTTCGCATATTGCGGTAGTCAAATTATCAAGGATTTCATCTTCATTTGCATCCATATTCTGAAAAATGCATGAACAATATTAATATATTAAATGTAAATAAATAAATATATCATAAATATTTATACTCACCAATAGATGTAGTGACTTGTTTAATAACATAAATATTTATACTCACCAATAGATGTAGTGACTTGTTTAATAACGGACAAATGGAATAAAGAGCATTGGTACATCAATTGTTTTTGCAGATATCAGTGCTGCCAAGTTTAATAATTATTTATTTTATTTTAATAATCATAGAGTTGCCAAACAGTAAATAATGAAATTCCAGCCAGGTGTAAAGTATTCCCAGGATAATAAAAAAAAAATAATAATAATTTTAGTTTTATTTGTATTGATTGGTCACTGTGATTGGTCCTGCAGTGGCAGATAAAATTATCGGTACATTTGTCTATTTTTTGTATTTACTTGATTTGTACAACAGTTCACATGATTGGTATAACAGAGCCGTATTTTATCGGTCTATCTGCACAAAAATTTTGTTAATTTGACTTATGCCAAATATTTTCTGGCTGTCACACGATCTGTACATATAAATAACAAAAAATTGGTACATTTGACTAATCGTGTGATTTCAGCTTAAGTCTCATTAATTAATTGTCGAACCTCGTAATTCAAAGCTTCGTCTTTATTGTCAAAGCGATCGGAATTTACCCATTTCCAATTCTTATCGAATGCGATGTAAAATGTCTTCGGCAATGTCACTTTTGTTCGTATCCCATAATTGACAAGGATTTGAAGGCTAATACATTGAAATGATAATCGCGAAAAGTGTGCAAACTTCAGTGGCATGCGAAGTAGCTATGATATCGTCCATTGTTTGATTCCAGCGATTATCATATTCCAGCAGTTGTAATTGCTGACATGCTTCTCAAAAAGTTGCACGCACCGCACCATTCACAGTACGCAATGACTCAAATGAAGTTGAACGCGTAAATTAATCAATAGCAACCGAAGGTGGACGCAATTATCGGTGGTATTGTATAATTAATGCATTAGTTGAGAACATCTGAATGTCCATCTACTGGTTGGCCTTGTTTTCGTTCTTCAAATGAACTGCGGAATGCACAACAGTCGAAGAAGGTACATGAATGTGGGGGATTGCTTTAAAAATGAAACACTTTATTTTAAGTTATTATATAAAATAGTTTATTTAGTATATCGGTTGGAAAACGTAGGTTTAAATACAAAATTAGTTTACTTAATATATCAGTTAGAAAACGTAGGTTTAAATACTCAATTGGTTTAATGACCAATGCGCACGTCCGTATAGTGTAGAGTCTCAAAATCAAGTCGCTGTCGCTGTCGGCGTTCATTGCTATTCGTTGAGTCCGTTCATTTAGTCATGGTTGCAATCCCACATTCGGCCTTCTTGATTTATTCGTTCGGCTCGAACGAAGGTCTCCATCTCTTCATAAATTCGGGGACGGTGGTCATGAAACCAGGACCCTCCCCCTCGCCTACCTTCTCGACCTCATACCTATCGCTTCCTAAAACCTTCGAAATCTTATATGGACCAAAATATTTAGGCCTTAACCTAAGCCCGCTCTCATACTGAGTTCGCTTAATGGCGACTAATTCGTCCAGTCTCTACTTTGTTGATTCCTTCCTTTTCCTGTCAAAATTTTGTTTGTTTTCCTTTTGTATCAATGCAATATTTTGTTTGGCCTGATCCCTTGTCACTTGTCGCTCTGAATCTAATTCATTCAAGGCGGCGTTTTCTATCAACTCATTTACTTCTGTCATACCCGAAATCCTCATCTCTATGCCAGTTAAAATTTTAAATGGAGAAAAATTGGTACTACGCGTTGGTGTATTGTTAATAATTTGTTGTGCCCTATTTACGTGCCTATACCAATTCCCAGGCTCTTCTCGACACATCTTAGGAATCATCGGTACTACAATTTGATGTATCCGTTCAGCTTGTCCGTTGCCCCGTGGAACACCTGTAGCTATTACCAAATGCTCTATACCTTCCCTCACACAATAATCTTTAAAGAGATTTTCCGTGAACGCAGCACCTCTATCCGTTATAATACGCCGCGGATTACCGAAAACAGCGGCTTGTTTCCCGAGTCGATCAATGACTGCCTCGGCTCCAGTGTTTTTAACCGGGTACAACCACACAAACTTTGAAAAAGCATCTACCGCAACAAGAATATAGTTATACGCCTTCTTTGTTTGTTCCATGGGATCGACATGATGTAAGTGAAAAGTGGCTGGTCTTCCTTAGGTATTGGATTTAATAAACCTTCTTTTCTTCCTATCTTTGGATCTGTCATGATGCATTCGATACAACTCTTCACAATTCTAATTACTTTTGGGCTTAACTGAGGAATAAAAAATGTCTTTTGAATTGCTAACTGCGTCTTATTTGCAGAGAAGTGTCCCTGTTTATGTGCCGTCCGAATTATTTCATCCTCCATCATCGATGGAACTACTATAAGCTCTCTTATTGGATCCTTGTGTCGTAGCCCATGCTGGTAGAAATCTTCGTATTCAGTCGCTTCCAAGACTTTGCACACTGCCCGAATCCATTCGTCCTGTTGCTGACCTTGCCTCAGCCTATGCAGCAAAGAATCTTCCAACATAAGACACGCTACTCTGCTTAGCGCATCGACGTTTCGGTGTTCTATTTCATAGTTAAAATCTTCTAATAGCAGCGCCCACCGAGACACTCATAGCGGAATATCCTTCTTTTTCATGGTCATTGCGAACGCGTTGCAATCAGTAACGATTCTGAAATGCAACCCCAAAAGATATACTCTCCACTTCTTAAGTGCTTCAACAGTCGCTAACACCTCTAACTCATACGAATGGTACTTTTCTTCTGCTGGCTTTGTCTTCCAAATCATGTACTGGATTGGCTGAAAATGCAAATCTTCGCTGTCCTTTTGTAAGAGTACACCACCATATCCATGTATCGAGGCATCCGTATGCACTTCAGTTAGAGCCATCGGATTGTACAACCGTAACACTGGTGAACTAGCCAAAGCTGCCTTTAATTGCTGCAGGGAGGCTTGCTGTTCGATCCCAAACACAAAAGCTACATCCTTACGCAACAGGTCAGACAGTGGTTTAGCGACTACTGCATACCCTTCTATGAATCGGCGAAAATAAGAAGTAAGCCCTAAGAATCTTTGCACCGCTTTCTTATCCATAGGTATCGGAAAATTCCTTACTACCTGCATTTTTGCTGCTGATGGCCCTATTGTACCACACTCTATAATATACCCCAGAAAATCAACAGTCGTCTTCAGGAACTGGCATTTCTCCCACTTAATCCTTATGTTATAACATGCCGCCATATTCAACACAGCTTTCAACTTATGTATACCCTCGTCATAACTAATAGAAGGAATTATAAGATCATCCATGTAAGTTACCACGATGCCATCCTTCACTAAGTCTCGAAACACTGCGAAAATGTATCGAGTGAACACTGCTGGGGAATTGGAAATACCAAAAGGAATGTAAATGAATTCGTATTGACCTTGATGGGTCACGAATGACGTATATTTCCGCGAACCTGCCTCTATCGGCACATGGACAAACCCATTCCGTAAATCTAGCGTTGTAAATACTTTTGCGCCTTGTAATCTCTCGATAACGTCATCTATGTGTGGCATTGGAAAATTATCCCTCATGATTTTTTCTTTCAAACGTCGGTAGTCGCAACACAGACGTTTGGTTCCGTCTTTTTTCCCTACCAATATGATCGGCGATGCATACTCGGAGACGCTAGGTTGGATTATGCATTGCTCCATCCATTCTGCAATCTGTTTATCGACAATGCACTTATCGGAGTACGACATTCGTTTTGGCCCTTGGAATACAGGAGTATCATCCGTCAAACAAATTTTCATAGAAACTGGGGAATCGTGCTGCTTACTAGGCGAGTAATCATAAACAATGGCTTCTATTGCCTTCTCTTGTTCTCCCTGAGATGCGACAAATCTACCTGTAAAGTTTTTCCTGACATTACTTCTGAAGCCATATACATATCTTCAAACTCATTAAGAACTTCTATTTTACCTTCACTTTTCTCTACTATGGGGTTTTGAACATTAGTTTCCTTCACCTTTGCTCTAAATTCTACCTCGCCTTCCTTTATAACCAAGTCAACATGGTTTAATACACTATTCCCGATTATTGCCTCGTAAATAAGGTGGCGTTCACGCACAACATGGAAATTGATATCCACTTTGACTCCATCTACACTAACTTTGATTATGAAACTGCCAATAATTGCAAGCATACTAATTCCTATTCCACGAAGTTGATTTATTTCGTTGGACAAATCAATCCTTCTTAACTTCCTCAACACATCGTAACGCATGAGGCATAGATCGCAACCAGTGTCCAGCAATGCTGACAACGTAAACCCGTTAATAGTTAATTCTTTGTAAACTACGCTGCCAATGGACGCCATACGCATCATTTCCAGCCTATTTACTCTTGCACCCTCGCTTTTTACTTCCGTTCTCTTCTTTGGGCACTCTGCAATACGATGCCCTGGCTGATTACACCCAAAACACTTTGATAGTCGTTGCTGTTTGCAGGTATTAGCCAAATGACCCGCTTGTCCACACCTATAACAAATTTTCCTATTGGGTCCCTGATTTTCAGTGACAGAATTATTGTCTTCACGCTTGTTTTGAAATGTACTCACATTGAGTTGACGCCCCGAGCGAACTTTTTCATAAACTACTTTCGAACTAGCCTGATACAAAATAGCTTTGTTTGGTCTGGAATCTGGGATTTCCTCTACAAAATATTCGATGAGACTTCTTTCGTCTAGCTTTATTGGCCTACCTAAGTCCATAAAGCTATAAAGATACTCGCGATAATCTTCGTTTGGGCGCTTCCGCCGATTCCTAAGTGCCCGATGCACTTCGATTGACGATGTTACTACTCCAAATTCTTTTTGCAAACATTGTTTAAGTGCACTTCAACTAGTTATGTCCCGTTGATTGCGAACGAAAATTTTCGCGGCACCCTTCACTAATTGTTTCCCGTATATAAACTTTTGTAAATCTCCCCAACGAACTGCCATGGCATTTGGTTCAAAATCATCGAGCCACTCCTCGACTGGGTATTGCCCCGTACCACTGAAAGTTGTAAGAGATTCCTCGAGATCGCGTAGAGTGAAGACCGGAGACCCGGACCCCTTCGCCGACAACATGTTGTTTTGCACTGAACTAGTTTCACTGTCTGAGCTATCCTCTTCAGCATCTACAGTCAGTCCAAAATGTTCACAAAGTCGGTCCTGTAATGTAGCTTTACGGCCATTTGTCGATAAACCCAGTGCCAACAATTTTTCCTTCAAACCCTTCACTGTCAATAAAAAAAATCTGTTGCCTGTCCATGTCAAGTGTTATTAAATGTAATTGGTATATAATTCAGAATACAAATTAGATATTTAATATGTAATAAGTAAAAGTAAAAGTAAACCTTAAAATATGCGTTCACAAGTTTTGGCCTTTATGTTGTAACTTGAATAATGAATTAATGCTTGTGAATTAAATTTAAGTTTTACAATTAATATTTTGACAACTTATTTAGATTTTTCCGAAGTTTATAACTTAATTTATAAGTTGATTAAAATTCTTATTGGGTTTCTTTTTTTTTATATAAATGTAATACTACACATGGGTTTAGTTTTCTAAAATATATAATATTAATTTCGGTATTTTTATGTTAACAGAATATTATACATTGCTCTGTACTTTATAAAACGCTTCTCTTTTAACAATTTTTACTACACATTTCTTCTTTAAATTGCTTAACTCACACCTGTCTTCTGCTTATGTTTATATATTTATTCTTACGGCTACTGTATCAAATCGCTGACCGCTTCAACCACTGCTTACAATTTTCTCTGGACTGTCAATCACGTATCAATAGCACGCCGCTGCTACGCTGCTCTCAACTGCCACACTTAAATCACCATCAACGCATCTCCACTGCGCTAAACAACAACATCAATTTTTACCACTAACGCATCACTACAGCGCTAGTCCGAACAACTTGTCAATAGTTATCATACGCTGATCTTAAATCACCACCTGCGCATATACACAGCCCTATACCATAAAATCAGCTTTGACCAATAACGCATCACTAATACAACTCGACACTATGTCTATATACTGTACTCGTTAGGAGAGTATATACTCTCTGTTCTCTTCAGCTACCGCAAGCCACCATTTGACGACAGCGTCTTTTCTTGAATTTACCGCTGATTTTTGCTAGCGTCCTAACGGATCTTGTAACTGGACTGAGTAGTGACGCCACTCCACACGTACAGTTTGTTTTCTTAAAACGTTATGTGCCACAAGAAATAGGCATTTTTACAGTTTTTTCTCTTTTTGGTTTGAACCGTTTTTCACACCGCCTTACTGTAATCCAAATTTGCCGATACCAATTTATTAAAGTACTTAACTGCGTTTCATGAAATTTAACTCCTACGGAAAGTCACCTTTTGTTTTTAACTTTCAGCACTTTTACTATCCGAACACTGCACGCTCTAAAGATTTCTTTGCGCACCAAAGTTTTCAAACATTACCGCGGACATTTAAGCGTCACTTTTCAATTTGCGTGCAAATTAAGTCCATCCCACTTCTGACACCACTTTGTGGGGGATTGCTTTAAAAATGAAACACTTTATTTTAAGTTATTATATAAAATAGTTTATTTAGTATATCGGTTGGAAAACGTAGGTTTAAATACAAAATTAGTTTATTTAATATATCAGTTAGAAAACGTAGGTTTAAGTACAAAATTAGTTTATTTAATATATCAGTTAGAAAACGTAGGTTTAAATACTCAAATGGTTTAATGACCAATGTGTAGAGTCTCAAAATCAAGTGTCTGTATTTTTAACTGTCGCTGTCGGAGTTCATTGCTATTCGTTGAGTCCGTTCATTTAGGGTGTATGTTTAGAGTTGCATACGTGCGCAGGTCAGGTCATTATTCGTTGAGTCCGTTCAGTCAGAGTGTACGTTTAGAGTTGCATGCGTGCGCAGGTTATGGTTGCAATCCCACATGAATAACGAACGATACAGTTCCAGTTTACGCTTCTAAGAGAAAAGCACGCGGATAGTGGATAGACGATTTTGCTGGGTCATAACATGCCATAACATCCTGCGAGTACTTGTGATTGTGCTTTGGGCTGCAAATATATGTTGATGGCAAAAAAGAACGCTGACCGATATTAGCGCGACCTCTTCGTGACATTGTAACAAATTTCAATCAGGGCCCTGGCAAAACGTTTATTACAAATTCAATAGCAGTTGTTTCTTCAGGAATTTCTGCAGCTCTTCTAATGGATGGGAAACTGCTTGTTCATCTTTTAAACTTCTGTTATCCATAAATTTTTGAACGATAATTAATATGTTCTATCCGTAAAAATGTGTCTCTTGATTAACTATTGCAAGACGCCTCATTGATTATATGTGACGAATGCACCATGAGCCATAAAGTTCATATAGAGGCCGTGGACAGAACATTAAAAACCCTTAGAATCGTTTTTGCTCTCATGGGCGGGATAACTTTTGTATTTGATTTCTGATAGACTCTTCCTGTCATTAACAGAGATAAGCGAGATAGATATCATTAAAGTATGCTTAATATCGTCGCCCTTATGGACGATTGAAAATATAAAATGATGTACTAATATGTGAACTAATTTTAATTTTATTTTTTTTTTTCAAACTTATTTATTGGATCTGTTTTTTCTTAAAGCCTAACAATAGATTATAAAATCTTAAATCTATTTAAAAACTAGATAGACTTAAGCAAGTGATTGAGCTGGTTTGGTGATACGTCGCTCTTTAATACGCAGGCATATCTCTTCTTTTCAGTCGTGTTTGATCGCAGGAATGTACCAAAGCGTTAGCCGAAGGGTTTCGGAGTTTAGTTATATATGTATTTGATGCCGTTATCTTATATTTTTTTCTTTACCAAAGGAATATCAAGGGTATTTATATTTATGGATATTTTCGTTTCGCATGTACCACGTGATTATTCTAAGCATTTTTGATTTGAATCTTTCTAATATATCAATATTAGTTGCACAGGTCGTACCCAACAGTTGAATGCCATACATCCAAATCGGCTTTATGACCGCATTATATAAGAGCACTTTGTTGTCTAGGTTAAATTTGGAATTTTTGTATTTAAAAGCCAATTTAACTTTGCAGCTCTAATCTTTATACATAATATTTAACTACAGATATGTTTTCTCCACGTGAGCCTTCTATCTAGGTGAATACCAAGATGTGTTACTTCCTTCGCTTGTGGTACTAAAATATTGTTTATTTTTACTAGAGGGCACATTTTTGGTCTAAGCGAAAATGTAACATGCTTACATTTCTGTTCATTTACGTTTATACGCCAGTTCGCTAGCCATTCTTCGACAGAACTTAAATGCTCCGCTAATATTCTTGATGCTAAAATGTGGCACTTGTTACGGCTCACTATAGATGTATCGTCCGCAAAAGTTGAAGTTAATATGCGAATATTATTAGCTGTTGGAAGATCTGCTGTGGTACACCACCCCTTATCAGTCGTTCATCAGATATGAAATCTCCCACTTTTACCATAAATTTTATATTTTTTAAATAATTATACAACGCTAAAGGTAGAATTATAAAAGACCTTCGTACCACACCTTATCAAACGCCTGAGCTACATCTAGAAATATTGCAGAACAGTACTCCCTGTGCTCAAATGCTTTCCTTATATCGTTATTTACTTGCTCTATTGTGCCATGTTTCGCACGAAATCCGATGCATTGGTATTGTGTTATTTTCGTGGAGGAAAGGAGGCATCTTTAATAGAAATACTTTTTCAAATACTTTTGAAAGACAGGGTAGAAGACTGATTGGTCTGTATGAGGACGGCTGCGTTAAGTCTTTCCCAGGTTTATCTATCAAGCCAATTTGCGACTTTTTGCATGAAATTGGATGGTATCCGAAACTATGTATTGCATTAAAGAGCAAAGAGAGCACTTCTAAAGCAATAATTGGTAACTCAATTAGCATTTTTGGGGAAATATTATCATGTCCCGGCGACTTTTTTGGATTAAGTTCTTTGATGATATCAATAATTTCAGAAGGTGAAGTCTTAACAGACTCGAGAGACCCTTTAGCTGTGTTGGGTAAGATGGGCAGCTTAAAGTTGTTCTTTGAAAAATTGGGTTGAAATACTTTTTCTAGGTGATTTGTAAAGCAATTAGCCTTTTCTTTGTCACTTCGAGCTCAGTTTCCACCCAAGTCTCGTATAGGCATGTTGGAGTCAGTTGGTGGCTTCGTGGACTTTTGGGCTTTCCAAAAGGAATTTTGGAACAGCAGATTTTAATTGAAGCTGAGTGGAAGGGGAACGGTTTATCTGCCATTCACGTCTTGCACGCCTTTTTTCATTTGCAAGCATTTCTATTTCTCTGTTAAAGATTTTTCTGTAACCAAACGACTTATAGCTTTTGTTTGGTGTTGCCAGGACAGCGGCGCTGGTTATTATATCATTGACTTCTCTTATGCTTTCGTCAATATCTCTTCCTGTATTTATTTTGTACTCAATATTAATATGGCTACTGAGGTATTTTTTATAGTTTAGCCAGTTCTTGTATAAGAAGTTAGACCCACTTTTGGATTAGCGAATATGGGTTGTTCACACAACTTTATTAGTACAGGAGAGTGATCAGAAGATAGATCAGTACATGTATCAGCTGTTATGTGCGATTTATCTATATTTTTGATTACCGCAAAATCAAATAAATCTGGTATTTTCTGACGATCACTAGGCCAATATGTCGGCTTACCAGGAGATATTATTTATTTTATACAGCTGTCGTCCTTTCGGATTAATAAGACGTGAGCCCCAGTACGTGTGTTTTGCGTTGTAATCTCCACCTGCTAGAAATCTTTGACCTAGTGTTCCAAAAAAGTCTTTAAATTCGATTTCTGTAATTTTAAAATGAGGTGGACAGTATATAGCCGTAAGGTTTAAGTCACGACCCCGATTTTTGAGTGATATTGTTGTAGCTTTTAACTGTGGTGTAGCATGAGATTCCAGAGTATAGTGGTTTAAACGATTTCTAATCAACACTGCCGTGCCACCATGTGCTTTTCCATCAGGATGATTTGTAACATATAGTCAAAATCCAGGTATATTGAAATAATTTTTATTTCTTAGATGAGTTTCTGAAATAAGCATTACATATATATTCTTTTCAGACAGAAATCTGATAATCTCTAATTTATGTTGATTAACACCGTTTGCATTCCATATACAGATATTTAGTAAGCTCATTTTTTACTTAATAAATTTTGCAGCATTTGATTTGGTGATTTTATTAAATCTTGGATCATGTTTTGCATGGTAGACATAAATTGTGTCATACACTGTGTAAGATGTATAATCATAGTTTCAATACCTTGCCTTTCACTTCATTTGAGTAGCTTCCTTGCATATTATTATTATTAGAAGTAATAGGATTTGGTATTTTCCCTGATGTTGCTATAATTTCATTACGGGGTGTTTGTTACATTTGGTTACGACGTGCTTGAATGCCCTGTGACAACTTCGATTTCAAACCTTTATATACGGGGCAACTTCTGTAGTTAGCAGTCTGATTTCCTCCACAATTGCTGCATTTTTTATTTATTTATTCTTTCTTTCGGGTGCATTTAGAAGTGGGATGTAAATCATCACATACCACACAAACACTGCGTAGAGTGCAATATGATTTGGTATGCCCATATTCTTGGCAGTTAGTGCATTGTACCAGACAGTTTCTTTTAGGTGGGTCTTCAACAGTTACTCTACGATGCAGCAAATATTTCAAATTATATATTGGATGTGTTTAATTTTTTTTAAGTTGATTTGAGTTCGGCAACAATTCAATTTTAAACATTGGCTGTGGTACTTTGTTTCTATTAAATATATTTACAACTGTTTTATTTCCAAAACCGCATTCTTTCAATACTTCTTTGACTTCACTAGAGTCTACGGCGGACTCTATACCCTTGATTACAACAACTAGGCCCTTATAGCTCTTCAGTTGATACGAATAATAATTCTTGTTTTTATTTGACATAATTTTGACTATATCCATAAAACTTTTTTCAGTGTAGGACTGAATTTTTGTTTCATCTATATTGCCTTTTTTCAAAGGCACTATATGAAAGTTGTTAGTACCTACAATTTTGTTTAATTCAGCAACGAGAGCATTACTGCTACGCTCGCGCAAATATATTGGGGGTGGTTTGGTATTAATAACTGTGGTGGTACCATTCGCATAGTCGTCTGAATCATTGCTTAATATGGCAAATCTGTTGCCATTTAGAATTTCAGGCTTTTTACCGTTTGGCGTGCCTGGTTGAAATTTTTCGGTATTGACCGCTGATTTAACTGGACTTTTTACGTTAATATAACGATCAATACCAGTCTGTACAGAGGGCCCTTTTTTGCTTGGAACATTCTCACCTTTCATTTTGTTTTCCTTCGCTGTCCGGATGCTTGTTGGTGTCTGCATACTGGTTACTATCAGCGCATTTGTTGTTGCCCGTTTGCTGTTCTCTGCTGCTTCTGCTGACTGCGCTTGCTTACTTGCTCTTTCAGCTGATCGCTGCGATGATGAGTCATCACCGTTAATTTTGTTTTTGCCAAGAGTAGCTGTTGTTAGTTCGACAAAGCAAAAGTAAGCATTTAAAGAATTCAATTTTTTGTTATTTAATTTTTTGTTTGTTTGCGATTTAAACACAGAGTTCACGGAGCGAATTAAAAACACGTCCGTAAACCTCTATTTAATTGGTTGCCCAATTCGTGGGAATACCCACTACAATTTAGATCGTTAATAAAGCAATTACACTCGCGTTAAGTACCATTTATAATTTAAAAGACGATTTATTTTGGATTAAACTTTATTTTATTATTATAAAGTTATTACGTTGCAATAAAAATAAGTGTATATAAAAACGGTTCCGAGAATAACAAAAGGATTTGTCGATTGGAATTCCGCCAATGTCTGATGCTCCTTCAGTTTTAAGGTAATTACAACGCGCTAGATCCGTGACGAAAAAGTGTATGTTGATTTGCGGACTGTATGTAACGAAGTGGGGGGCAGCTTCCCCGTTGTCCATTGCTTTTGTTGGTTGGGTTGATGGGAGTGTGGTGTGTTATATTGTAGTGACATCCTGTGGTGAATTGTGTTGTTTCATTAGGATGGACCAGTTTTACCGGGTAGAAGGGGTGGATGCTTAACTCATTTAAACATCCTGGGCCCCCTGGGCGAATATTTTGCCTAGTATTACACGTTGTTGCATGTATTTCGGCGTACTGCTTGTGGTTGCCGAGGGCGCAGAATACATCCTGAAAATGCCTTCGGTTTTAAACATAGTATTTGGTATTTATTTACCTTTACTTGCGTATGGCAAGGAACTATATTTTGCGGATTTATCCGACTTATTATTATAGTAAAAAAGTAATTTAAAATTTCTTATGTCATCGGTGTGGAATACCGGTTGTTTATTATTTTCCTTTTCTATGTTGTCGGCTTATAAAGGGTAGTAACTCCATGCCTGGCTCAGATGTGGCCAGAATGGGTACTCCTTAGCCCTAGAATTAGGACTATGAAATGAGGGATCTTGCGAGCGAGTAGCCGGTAATTGCGAACGGCTTCATTTAGAATTTTAATTTTTAAGTGGGATGTTCAAGTTGTACAACAGATTCCCATTCAAAACCTTATGTGGAGCGCTTATGTAGGGACGATAAGAGCGACCTCTGCTTTTTTTTCTATCCCTTTGGAACAATTTTGTTATATATTGTGTTTAAGTGCGTATGCACTAATTTGGTTTTTAGTATCCACCGCTCAAGGATTGATTAAGGATTGTGTTTTTTCCATTAATGGCGAAAGCTATCCTGCGGGATCGAAAAGTAACATATATTTGAGTTTTTAATATTGTTAGACCGAAATCTTACTTTGTTTTTTCTACCAATATGTGAGGTATTGGAATATTGTGGCTCTAGCGGTAGTCGTATGACGTACCGGCCATTATTTGATCGAGTAATTGTAGCTTTAGAGAAGTCTTCACAGTACTGATCTTCTAGAGTTCGAAATTTCCTTAATTGTGAATAAAAATATTTATTTGCATTGTACTTAACTTGAGTTGGTATGGTTGTAACTAGTTCGGTAACTAGTCCACTTTGTGTTTCGCTGTGCAACGTTTGAACTTTTTGTGCCTTCGAGCAACATGGTGTCCCTTGGCAATTTTTAGAATTTCGGTTTTCGGGATTTGCTTTTGCTAAACCCGTGGTTTCTTTTGTGTAAGCGCTTCTTTGGAGTAAGTTAGGATATCTGCTATAATGAAGCATCGAATGGTGTCTTTTGTGGCAATGTAAGCAATTATATTTGCTTTTGCAATTTTTCTATGTATGCGCATGTAACAGGCAATTTGTGCAAAGTCTTTTTGACCTGACAAAAGTTTTCCTTCCGTTAATATTTAAGTTTTTAAACCAATGGCAAGATATAAGTTTATGCCCTCTTCTGCATAGTTCGCATGACGTATGTTTTTTCTGTTCGGATGTGAACGATTGTGCTTTGTTAGAAATTCTGTTTGATTTGGTTTTGCTTCTAGCTTGGGGTCTATTTAAGCTTCTATTTTGGTCGTGTTTAATATTCTTAGTCTTGATTATTTTTTCTTCTGACCTTTCCGCAATTTCATATTGGGTGGTGAGAAAATCTCTCATTTGTTGCCACGTTGGGCACTTTTTTCGTGATGAGAGCGATTGCTCCCATAGAAGTAACGACTTTTCTGGCAATGCGACGGTGCAAATGTTTACCAGAATTGGGTCCCAGCTGTCTGTGGGAATATTTAGTGTCGATAGAACCGACAAACAATTTGAAACAGTGGATTCTAGGTTGATGAATTCTACACTTGTTCCTTTGTTAATTTTTGGCAAGTTCATTAGTGTCGTTACTTGTTTATCGACTAGTATTCTATTGTTTTCATATCTAGCTTTTAGAGCTTCCCAAGCCAAATTGAAATTATCGTCATTAAGAGAGAATTGTTTTACTATGACGCCTGCTTGACCTTTTGTCTTGTATCGTAGGTGATACAATTTTTGCGGTTATGTTAATTGGGGATTGTTTATGTACACGGCCGTGAACAAAAAAAAAAAAAAAAATAGCCGGAAGGACGGCCATGGGGGTAGCTCGAGGGGGTAGCTCGAGGTAGATGCCTGAACTTGCCTTTTGACTGTCTACATATATGTGGCAGCTCTACTCTACTGTGGGGAGTAGGTGCAATTTTTATTAGCTTCAATTGATCGGAGATAATAGCATTCGTTTCTTCATATTGGCACAAGCAGTTTTCGTAAATATTGTAAGCAGATAATTTAAAATTTTGTGGTAGATCTGAATCGTCAGAATGTACAATGCCGTCATGAGCCGTTTGGAGGCGAGTCCAAATATTTTTTAGATTTTGATTTTTTATTTCTAGTAACGATAACGAGTTTTCGTGAATCGGTGAAGATGCAAATCTAGTGCAGTATCTTAAAAAACTGTCACTTTCTGGCATAAATTTAGCAACCTGTTTTGAGCGTGTAGCTGCTGCAGGTGTATTTTGATTAGTGTCATTATTAACCATTTTTGCGAAATAATATTATTTATTTATTTTATTTTAGCTTTAAGTTTGAAAATATCCGCACTTTTACTTTATTACCACCTTTTACGTCCTTATGTTAGTATTTAGGTACACCCTAATACTTGGACTTGTGTGTATGTAAGTGTGTATGTATGTGCTTATGAAGGTACTTATGTTTTGTGCAATTGAGAGCTCGCTGAGGAGATCAATGCGCTATGTACATAAGTATGCACGAATTGCTTGTGTGTTTATGAATATGCTTTATTCGTAAGCAATTGAGAGCTCGTTAGAGAGATCAAGTTGCTTTTTGTATGCAATCCTGCTTGTTTTTGTTTGCCAAAGAACAAGTGGTATTGCCGAATAGATGCCAATGTGGACTTTGAAGATTTATGTTTTAATATACAGTGGGCGCAAATTATGTAGATTTTGTTTAACTGATTTTTTGTATTGGTTTTAATAAATGTATTTTGTGGGTTTAGTTTACTTTTCCGTTTAGGTTTAGAAAAATTATGATTACTTTTTCTTTGCAAATTAATTAACATTCACATATAATAAGATTAATAATTAGTACGAAGTACCCAGTGTAGGGTATAAAATTATGATTCTATGCCGTGTGTACAAATATATACTTATATATACATATCTATGTATGTTCGCTCTGAAAAGAGCGCAAAAACGAAGTGGGTAAGGTGCAGGTATGTTCCCGTATTCACTTTGTATGTTGTTTGTTAATTTGTAAGAAGTTAGGTTTATGTTTATTATATATGTACTTTGTTTATGTTGCTGATATGAACATTTATATATGTATATAATATGTACATATATTAAAAATATGTATAGCGGAGAAATATATTTCCATTAGGCAAATAGGCGAATATATATGTGTGTCTTAAAATTATTTTATGCAATCCTGCTTATTACTTGATAAAGTATAAGAGATATTACCGAGTATTTATTTTATCAAGCGTATTTTTTATTACAAGTTTTTTTATCGGACTGTAGTATTGGTCATACATATTTGTACATATTAAATTAACATGAACATAATACGCTCACTTGGTACTCTGAATGGTATATTTTGCAGGTTGTATGTCTGTGCATATGTGCCTGCCTTCTGCATTCCCCGTTCTATGTTCCAGCTGGCTACCTCCTTGTGCTGTTGTTTGTTTGTATGTTTGTTTTAATTGTTCGAGCCCGATTTATGTTTTGCTTTTGTATAGTTTTGTTGTTTTTTAGGCACTTTTAATTTTCGCGCCCGATTTAGATTTTGCTTCTAGATTTCGTGCGTTTCTGTTTTTGTTTTGTTTTGTTTGTTTGCTGGAACTGTTTTACTGTCCGAATGTATGTACTA
The DNA here is from genome assembly GCA_027475135.1 of Bactrocera correcta. Lineage (NCBI taxonomy): Eukaryota > Metazoa > Arthropoda > Insecta > Diptera > Tephritidae > Bactrocera > Bactrocera correcta. The sequence goes on along the minus strand of CM050322.1, from coordinate 40,207,427 downwards.
TTGTTAGTGTACCGCACTTGACTGCACTTTCTTTTGTTTCTCTTTTTTTCTAATATGTCTATAATAATGTTGGTTTTTGTGTTTTGTTCTCCTTGTTCACTGCACTGTTGTTTTTTTTTTTTAATACTATTTGAGTCACTGCACTTACATATGTGGTTTATTTGGTTTTTTTGTTTATTTTGTTTATTTTGCCACCACATTAGTAAATTTATATTTTTATATTTATATTGATTTTTGTTTTTCCAATAGTGCCTCTCTGTGAGGCTCGAAGGACCATATTTAATTGGATGTCCAATTCGTGGGAATACCCACAACAATTTAGATCGTTAATAAAGCACTTACATTCGCGTTAAGTACCATTTATAATTTAAAAGACGATTTATTTTGGATTAAAGTTTATTTTATTATTATAAAGTTATTACGTTACAATAAAAATAAATGTATATAAAAACGGTTCCGAGAATAACAAAAGGATTGGTCGATTGGAATTCCGCCAATGTCTCATTCTCCTTCAGTTTTAAGGTAATTACAGCGCGCGAGATCCGTGACGAAAAAGCGTATGTTGATTTGTGAACTGTATGTAACGAAGTGGGGAGCAGCTTCCCCGTTGTCCATTGCTTTTGTTGGTTGGGTTGATGCAAGTGTGGTGTGTTATATTATAGTGATATCCTGTGGTGAATTGCGCTGTTTCATTAGGATGGACCAGTTTTACCGGGTATAAGGGGTGGATGCTTAACTCATTTAAACACCTTGAACACTGTAATATTATGTGATGTTTTAAAGCAACTGCTTAAATTTGAGGAAGGAATTTTTCCCACTCCAAATTTAAGCAGTCATTGTAATATTTTTCTGTCTGGTCTCTAGACCAAATAGTCCACAGTTTAGAAATTTTAATAGATGCAGTACATCTTGGCCTATTAATTGACCTATTGACCCTCGCAAAGCCTGGAAAGTATGTGTGGGAGAGGGTGTACAAAAATATAGCTTTTGAAAGGATTGTTTAATACCCATGTGAAGCCGCGGCGGGCTGCTTATTATTTAATGTAATTAATATAAAAATTTGCTACTTTTCAATTGACTTTATACTAAACTAGAGGACCCGTACACGCTTTGCTGTGGGGGTCCCATAGATAATACCACTACCATCTATATTATTTCTATTAATTGGATTATAACTATTAGTTCATGATATAGCATTTTTGTGAAGCAACTTGTCAAAAGGACTTGCTAAGTTGGAAAGATGCAGTGGACGCCTAAAGAGGCGAAAGCTCTGTGTTGGAGCCTTACAAGTTCATAATCTAACATAAACAACGAATTGCTGATTCTGAGCAAACACTTTTGCTTTTTAATCGTAATAAAACCGTATATTTGCGGAAAATATTTAATTATTTACGACATCACATTAGAAGTCTCAAAAACAACAGTATTTCTGCACTATTTATATTTATATATGTTATTATACGTCCTCTTCAAACACTCTATCTATAAAAACAAACAAAAGGCATCAAAATCCATTGCGAAGTTTTAAATATTTAAGCATACAAAGGGACATAGGGACCGAAAAATTAACCTTCTTTCACGCTATGTATTGATGAGATATGAACGGAAACGTAATATGCGAAACATAAAGAACATACAAATTAATAATAATAAACATAAACAAATAGTGCACGAATCAACAAGTGAAAACAAAAAAATCAAACAAACAATAATGAGTGCTTCCAAGCCTCATCAGCAAGGTCATAGGCATTCCTTAAATGCCTAATTCAGCTTTGTCGACCCAACAACAACCAAAACTACTGGCAATAAAAAGTTTAACGGCGATGATGCGTCACCGTGGTGATCAGCTGAAAGTGAATCGAAGCAAAGAACGCAGTCAGCGGAAGCAGCCGAAAACAACAATCGGGCAACAACAAATACCCTAACAGCAACCAGTCAGCAGGTACCAGCAAATGCAGAGGCAACGAAGAAAATCACAAAGTAGGGTGAGAGTGTACCAACAAAAATAGACTCGTCTGTACAAAAAGGCATTGACCGCTACCTCAACGTAAAAAGGAAATTAAGTCCTTCAAAGTCAGCGGTCAATCCAAAAAAATTTCAAGGCGGCACACCAAATAAAAATAAAACGGAAGTTTTAAATGGCAACATATTTGCCATACTACGCAATGAAGACGAAACAAAAATTCAGTTTTACGCTGAAAAAAGTTTCATGGAAATCGTTACATTTTTGTCAAATAAAAACAAGAATTATTATTCGTATCAATTGACGAGTTGTTGAAATTAAGGGTATAGGGACCGCCATAGACTCTATTGAAGTCAAAGAAGGATGTGCTTTTCGAATTAAAACAGCTGTTAATAAAAACAAATTACCACAGCCAACTTAAAAAAAATGAAACACATCCAATTGAGTCCAAAAAATAAGGTAACATTGTATTTATTTTAAAAATTCTTTATTTATTCTTCAAAATCAATTTCATCCCCTTCAAAGTAATCCCCTCCCGATGCAATGCAGTTATGCTAACGGATTTTCTAATCTTCGAAACACTGGTTGTAGTCACTTTCCGGGATGGCCTTCAGTTCCGTCTTCGCTGCGGCTTGAATCTCCTCTATCATATAGAAACGGTGTCGCCGGAGCGGTCTTTTGAGCTTGGTGAACAGCCAAAAGTCACACGGCGCCAGATCAGGTGAATACGGTGGTTGTGGAACTATATGGGTTGAGTTTTTGACGAAATGATCACGAATTACGTGTGTAAAAACCAAGAATCGTCTCTCCACAATTCCGGCCTTTTTAGGCGGCTAGCGTTACGCAAACGACGCATAACTTCAAATAATATTCTTTGTTGGCTGTTTGACTGGTTGGAAGGAATTCATAATGCACAACACCACGATAATCGAAGAAAACAGTCAACGTGGTTTTTGAGCGACTTTGTCGCGATTTTTTTGGTCGCGGCTCTCTTTTGGCACGATATTCGCTCGACTGATCGGTTGTTTCGGAGTCGTAAGCATAGATCCAAGTCTTATCGCCAGTTATAATGCATTTCATGACACCCTGGTGGACGGACAGCATCGTTTCACACACTTCAACGCGACGCCTTTTTCCAAAAAATTCAATGTTTTCGGTACCAGTCGAGATTTGACGCGCTTGTGGCCCAAAACATCTTTCAAAATGGTATTGGCTGAGCCTTTCGATATGTCAACTTCATCAGCAAGGTCTCTAATTGTTAATCGACGGTTTTTCAACACCAAATCTTTACTTTATTGCACATGAGCTTCGTCGGTTGAGGTTAATGGTCGCCCTGGACGCTCTTCGTCTTCGACATGTTCACGGCCGGCTTGGAACTCACTATACCACTTGTAAAAATTTTTTTTAGACATAGTCTCATCACCAAAGGCTTTCTGCACCATCCTCAACGTATCCGCAGCAGAAAATTGATTCCATAAACAAAATTTAATGCAAATTCCTTGCTCAACAAATTTCGACATCGCAAGAAGCGAAAAACTCACTTTTAGCAGCTCACAAAACGACACGTATCTCAAACACTAATGAATATTTTGACATAAATGTGACTGAGAGTACTACCAACCTAAAAAAAGACAGAATTCTCCAAATTCTTCGACGCGCGCAGTTTAAATTCAAACCTTATTTTTTAGGCACAGTAGTATAATTTGAAATATTTTCTGCATCGTAGAGTAACTGTGGAAGAGCCACATAAATGAAACGTTCCGGTACAATGTACCAACAGAATATGGGTGAAAATATCCATAAAGATCTTGGTATTTCTATGCTAATGAAAAATGTACAGCAGTATTAAATATATATCTAAACTCCGAGATCACCCAAACCCTTTGGATAATGCTTTGGTACATTTCTGTGATCAAACACGCCTTAAAAGAAGAGATATGCCCGCGTACTAAGGAGCATTGCTCCACCAAAACTGCTCAATCACTTGCTCAAGCGTGATAAGATTTTTATTGTTGTTACAAAAAGCGGTTTAATAAATAAACAGATAATGAAACGAAAAACAAAAACTACTGCGGCCCACATACTCGGTACCGATTTTGCCCCGTTTCGCACTATGACATACGAATATTACTATTTCGGAGATAACATTTAATGTCTCTGGCATATTTATTGCGCTTTTAGAGGTTCTTAACCGCATATGGAGATTGAGCGGGGTTATCTTCCAATTTCAGCCATTTCCACACTTGGTAGGAGTTCTTATAGCATTTGTGCTGGCTTTAGTGGTTTAGGAAATATATATGAAGGCCTGACCACGCCTACTGTTGCGTCAAGCGATTTATATACTTGTATGATCAAACCTAAAATGAAAAAATATGAAATTAAAATTAAATACATTCTTGAAATACATATTATATTTGAATTATAAAGTTTTCTTTTCATTGTGTAAAAGTACTTACCCTAATAGGCTTAAATGTACTCACCTTAATCTATTACCATAAGTTAACGAAATGAATTTCGACCCACCTCTTTTTTGTATATACATACATGCTTACATTACAACTGTTTTATTCCGTTAGGCTAAGATTTAGGATAAGCGAAATTATATTAACTGGAATAAAGATTCAATGGTTATTAGACTGGAATCAAGATAATACGCGTTTCAGTTTTTTCGGCTAATTTTTCGTCGCAATTTTCGCAAGTTTAAGTGTTCGGTACTTGCAATCGATTCAGTTCTATTAAGTGAATATTTTGTCCCCTTCAAAGTAATCCCCATGAGATATTATACACTTGTGCTAACGGTTTTTCCAATCTTCGAAGCACTTCAAAAAATCATTTTTTTTTTTCTTCTTCAGCTCCTCCTTCGATGCCGTCTTTATCTCGTCAAGAGAAGCGTAACATCGTCGTTCATGGGCCTCTTCAGTTTAGGGAACAAGAAAAAGTCACTGGGGGCCAGATCTGGGGAATACGGTGGCTACGGCATCATTAGTGTGTTGGTTTTGGCCAAAAAGTCGCGCACAAGCAACGATGTGTGAGCAGGGGCGTTATCGTGGTGCAATTTTTTTGATAGATAAAAATCGAAGACGATCCAAAACACGCGCAAGCAAAGCAGCTGTCAACAATTAAATGAACATTCAAAATGGCGGAGCTTGTCGGCATAAGTGAGAGACATGAATACCAACATAACGCCACAAAAAATTCGAAATTCGAATATGCGTAACCCGCGAAAATTCAAAATTCGCCATACTTTTTGAACACACCTCGTAAGTATATACAAGTACACATGAATATATAAAGTGCATGAAGTGAAATCTGTAAAAATAAGAATTTGTACATATGGATACGTGAAGGTCAGTGAAATTCTGTAAAAAATTATATACATATATACATACATACAGTGTTAAGTGCAGGGCTGAAATACTTACTCGTATACTTACAACAACCTAGAAAATCAAAAAAGAAGAAAAGGGAAGTATTGTGGAGTGTGTGCGTATATGCATACATAGTGTAAACTGAGAAATTCACCAAACAACGAAATAATATAAAAGGTGGTACTTGATAAGTACAGTGCGAAAAGTGATTTATTTATGCGGTACAGTGGTGGGCGCAAGTAAGGGCGTTGACATCATCACATCGCTGCTCCCATCCCGTCGCTGTTAGTATCGCTACTGCTGTCATCACTCCGCTGCTGCCATCCCGTCGCTGCTACAGTTCGCCACTGCTAGAACTCCGTTGCTTCCATCACGTCGCTGCAGCCGTCAATCTGCTGTTGTCATCACTCCGCTGCCGCCATCGCTGTTGATATTTAGCCGCTGCTGTCAACGACCCGTCGCTGCCATCACTCCATTGCTGGTGCCAAGCCGCTGCTCCTACAATTCCGCTGGTGCCATCACTTTGTTGCTGCCGTCTATCCGCTGCTGCTTCAGTCGTCAGGAGAATGAGCTGCCACTGCATCATGTGCCAAAGGGGCGCAAACGCCGGCAAACAGCCGACGTACCAGGTAACGGGTGCGAATTATTAAAAGCGGTGCAAACAAAAAACAATAATAATAAAATTGCAAACGTACACTTTCAGTTTTTGGCTCTCCCTTTTCACATTAAACGTTTATTTATACATATGTACATATATTATATATCGTTATACATATATGTACATATACACATATTACATATTGAAGTGCATGTGATGAGATTTTGGGATTGCGGTGCGACTTTTTTGTAAATCGCATAATTTCAAAATTTTAATTCGGTCAGTTTTTTCGCATATTATCTCGTGTTTTCGTAAATTTTATTATTGGACAATATTTTTTCGCGTTAAATTTTGTAATTGTGTTACTGCTCATTTTCAGTTATTTCTTTCGTTTGGCTTTATCGTTCAATTCGGAATCGATATTTTTCTTTTCGTTCTCGTCAATCGATTTCCAACTTTTCCGAATTTATTCCGTTTCCAATTTATTGTGAATTTTAATTCAAAAAATCAAAATATGCAAGCCCTGGCCAACTATCGCCAACCTTTCTCCTAGTAAGGACCTTACAGACCTAAAGTCATTAAAGCGTCAAAGAAGGGTGGCGAAAAATATACATATTAAATTCTATTAAATTCACAAAGTAAAAAGCTAATGAAATGCCAATCTAAAATTGATGAGATTGATGAAAACGACATGGCCCAAGGGGAGTTAGAGGACATAATTGTTGAAATGAAATCTATAATTAAAAATTGTTTAGCCCACAACAGAACGTCAATTGCCGAAACATCTTTCGTAGCTTCTCACGGCTCAAGGATCTCTAAATGAATTTGCCGAAATTCAACGGGGAATATTCAGAATTTAAAAATTTTATGAGTTCGTTTGAGGGCTTAGTTCATAATGATCCAAATATCTCATATATAGAAAAATTTAACCATTTAGTAAATTGTCTATTTGGAGAGGCTCTGGGAACCGTTAAAGCGTTTCACATGTCGGATGAAAATTATCCGAAAACGTTGGCAAGTCTCAAAAAGTCTATGATAACAAATGCTTGATATTTTTCAACACAATTTCAAAACTTTTTGAGCTGCCAACTATCACAAAGCCATCAGCACCTTCATTACGAGCCATGATCGATGAATTGTCTGCAGTTTATGACTCTTTGCTATCTCTGGGCGTTAAGAAGCAAATAACAAAGGCCAGTATAATACATTTAGTGATGACAAAGGTGACATTACTAAAATATATCGCCAAATAATGGTGCCCGAAGAAGACAGAAATTGTCAGCTTATTTTGTGGAGAGAGCATCCTTCGGAGCAAAAACAAACACACAGCACCATTTCTCGCAACACGGTGTTTACAAATGCTCAGCCATGCTAATACAACTATATATGCACTCGGATCATTGGCCATTAAAAGAGACTTTTAGGTTGATAACTGATTAACAGGATCTGAAAATTTTTAAGCTCTCTAGATCGTCAGAGATGTGAAGTAATTAAAATATTAAACTCGACCGGATTCACCTTAACGAAATGGTTTTCGAACCATCCTAAATTTTTCGACAGTGATTGCACTGAAAAGTCATTAAGCTTCAATGACAAAAATTCTAAAAAACGTTGGGAATCCATTGGTTGCCGAAAGAGGATTTGTTTTAGATGCCAACTTTAATGATCTGTTCGCCTTTTTGATTCTCCTGGATTATTAGCCCCACTAGTTACCAAAAGATGGAGTCATGTGTAGAAGTTCACGCAAGTGAGGAAAGTTCTCTGATCGCCATTCACTTGGGAGTGGCCAGAAACGATTCTTTTACATATGACTCAAGCAGCTCACGACTTCCGGTCTTTGACCAAGTATCCTCTGGGTAGCCTAAGAACATCCGTTTGAAGGCGAGCTAAAGTGAGAAGGCGAAACATCCCCTGCATAGGGTTGTGCGCTGGGTTTGGGACCCGCCACGTAAAAAAACACCCCCAATGAAAAGGAAAAAACAGCCTCGGATGAGAGACCCCCCTTTTGATGACGACCACGGCAAACGAAATAAGGACTATGATTTGAGGGCATGCACCTGTAATGTCCGGTCCCTTAATTGGGAAGGTGCCGCTGCCCAGCTGGTAGATGTCCTCGTAAAGATAAAGGCTGACATCACCGCCGTCCAAGAAATGCGATGGACGGGACAAGGACAGAGACGAGTAGGTCCTTGTGACATTTACTACAGTGGCCATATAAAGGAGCGCAAGTTTGGTGTTGGATTCGTGGTGGGAGAGAGACTCCGTCGCCGAGTACTATCATTCACTCCTATGAATGAACGTCTAGCCACAATCCGCATCAAAGCGAGGTTCTTCAACATATCGCTGATTTGCGCCCACGCCCCGACGGAAGAGAAGGACGATGTGACCAAAGATGCCTTTTATGAGTGCTTGGAGCGCACTTATGAGAGATGCCCCCGCCACGATGTCAAAATCGTGCTTGGCGACTTCAACGCCAGGGTGGGCAAAGAAGGTATCTTTGGCACTACGGTCGGTAAATTCAGCCTCCACGAGGAAACATCCCCAAATGGGTTGAGGCTGATCGACTTCGCCGGGGCCCGAAATATGGTTATCTGTAGTACTAGATTCCAGCATAAGAAGATACATCAAGCTACCTGGCTGTCTCCGGATCGAAAAACCACCAACCAGATCGATCATGTTGTGATAGACGGAAGACACGTCTCCAATGTTTTAGATGTGCGTGCGCTCCGAGGTCCTAACATCGACTCGGACCACTATATTGTTGCAGCCAAAATTCGCACCCGCCTCTGTGCAGCAAAAAACGCACGCCAACAAACACAAGGAAGGTTCGACGTCGAGAAGCTGCAATCACAACAGACAGCCGAACGATTTTCTACTTGGCTTGCATTCCTGCTCTCTGAGAGCACTCGTCAACAACTCGGTATAAGGGAACTGTGGGACGGCATTTCAAACTCCTTACGTACAGCTGCAACCGAAACCATTGGTTTTCGGAAAGTGCAAAGGAACAGCTGGTACGACGAGGAGTGCCGTGTCGCAGCGGAGAGAAAACAGGCTGCCTACCTCGCAACGTTATGATCGACCACAACACGTGCGGGATGGGAGAGAGCTAAAGAGGGAAGCGAGACGCATTTGTAGACAGAGAAAGAAAGAGGCCGAAATGCGTGAGTACGAAGAGCTTGATAAGCTGGCCGACAGGGGTAATGCTCGAAAATTCTACGAAAAGATGCGGCGGCTTACAGAAGGTTTCAAGACCGGAGCATACTCTTGTAGAACCCCCAAAGGTGATCTAGTTACCGATGCCCAGAGCATACTTAAATTATGGAGGGAACACTTCTCCAGCCTGCTGAATGGCAGTGAACGCACAACACCAGGAGAAAGCGAACCCGATACCCCAATCGATGACGATGGAGCAGATGTTCCATTGCCCGACCATGATGAAGTTCGAATAGCAATTGCCTGCCTGAAAAATAACAAAGCGGCAGGGGCCGACGGATTGCCGGCCGAGCTACTCAAACACGGCGGCAAAGAGCTGTAAAGGTGCATGCATCAGCTTCTTTGTAAAATATGGTCGGACGAAAGTATGCCCAACGATTGGAATTTAAGTGTGCTATGCCCAATCCATAAAAAAGGAGACCCCACAATCTGCGCCAACTACCGTGGGATTATCATCCTCAATATCGCATATAAGGTTCTGTCGAGCGTATTGTGTGAAAGATTAAAGCCCACCGTCAACAAACTGATTGGACCTTATCAGTGTGGCTTTAGACCTGGTAAATCAACAACCGACCAGATATTCACCATGCGCCAAATCTTGGAAAAGACCCGTGAAAGAAGAATCGACACACACCACCTCTTCGTCGATTTCAAAGCTGCTTTCGACAGCACGAAAAGGAGCTGCCTTTATGCCGCGATGTCTGAATTTGGTATCCCCGCAAAACTAATACGGCTGTGTAAACTGACGTTGAGCAACACGAAAAGCTCCGTCAGGATCGGGAAGGACCTCTCCGAGCCGTTCGATACCAAACGAGGTTTCAGACAAGGCGACTCCCTATCGTGTGACTTTTTCAATCTGCTGCTCGAGAAAATTATTCGAGCTGCAGAACTTAATCGAGCAGGTACAATCTTTTACAATAGTGTACAGCTGCTGGCCTATGCCGATGATATTGATATCATCGGCCTCAACACCCGCGCCGTTAGTTCTGCTTTCTCCAGACTGAACAAGGAAGCAACTCAAATGGGTCTGGCAGTGAACGAGGGCAAGACGAAATATCTCCTGTCATCAAACAAACAGTCGTCGCACTCGCGACTTGGCTCCCACGTCACTGTTGACAGTCATAACTTTGAAGTTGTAGATAATTTCGTCTATTTAGGAACCAGCATTAACACCACCAACAATGTCAGCCTGGAAATCCAACGCAGGATTACTCTTGCCAACAGGTGCTACTTCGGACTGAGTAGGCAATTGAAAAGTAAAGTCCTCTCTCGACGAACAAAATCCAAACTCTATAAGTCGCTCATTATTCCCGTCCTGCTATATGGTGCAGAGACCGATGAGTCGACGTTGCGAGTTTTCGAGAGAAAAGTTCTGCGAAAGATTTATGGTCCTTTGCGCGTTGGCCACGGCGAATATCGCATTCGATGGAACGATGAGCTGTACGAGATATACGACGACATTGACATAGTTCAGCGAATTAAAGGACAGCGGCTACGCTGGCTAGGTCATGTTGTCCGGATGGATGAAAACGCTCCAGCTCTGAAAGTATTCGACGCAGTACCCGCCGCGGGAAGCAGAGGAAGAGGAAGACCTCCACTCCGTTGGAAGGACCAAGTGGAGAGGGACCTGGCTTCGCTTGGAATATCCAATTGGCGCCACGTAGCGAAGAGAGGAAACGACTGGCGCGCTGTTGTTGACTCGGCATAATCGCATAAGCGGTGTCTACGCCAGTAAAGAAGAAGTAGAGTTACCAAAGCAAAAATCTGGTTGCAAGAGCTATGGATTCTAAAACTAGATTGGGATGAGTCGATTCCATTGCACCTCAACACTAGCTTGCAGAATTTCAAAGCCAACCTAATGAAGCTTTCAACAATTAGCATTCCTCGTTACGTGAACATAGAGTCGAGTGCCATCTGCCAAATACATGACTTCTCCGACGCTTCAATAAGAGCCTACGGATGCTGCATATATATATGAAGTCAAACTGCTAGTGTCTCGGGGTTGTAACGTGGAGGAAATAAATAATTCGATATGGTTTGGCGGTCCACAGTTCCTCCTCCTGGAAGACCCCGCTGTATGGCCAGTTAACACTCACTTCCAGCTCTCACTAGAAAACGATACATTAGAGAAGAAGAAAAATGCATTTACATTAATTTCGACCACTGAAAAAAATCTAATATTGGACCTCATTGAAAAATTCTCTTCTCATAGAAAATTGCTTCGTGTGGTCGTATATTTACAGCGATGGATCAGAGGACCAAAAATACCTACGAATTCTAGGGATCTGACATCTACCGAATTACACTTAAGTTTTTTGAAAATTGTCGAGGTGATTAAATATTAAAATAAATATGTACATATATAGTTGGTGAATTACAAAAACTGACTAAAGGCACGACGCTACCCGCTTCTTGCATGACTACTCGGATATATCGCTTTCATTTCAATTAATCCGAGTAGGAGGTCGATGCCAAATTCCCATTATTACTGAATAAAAATTCGCATTTCATTATCACTTACTTACGGTTCCTGCACTTTCGAAATCACCACCCTGGAACAAAAGCGTTGGTTGCACTTCTTCGAGAACGCATATGGCTAATTAATGCCAGAGAAGCTTGCAGTAGGACCGTAAGAAACTGTGCACACTGCTTTCATTACTAGCCGAAGTTGCAAACACAAAAAATTAGAAATTTGCCAGTTGAAAGACTTCGAGCGTTACGACCTTTTCTGATATGTGGCGTAGACTTTTGTGGTCCCATATATACAACTTTAAAAACATGTGGTTGACCATCTGTAAAAATTTTTATGGAAGTTTTCGTTTGCTTCACTTCAAAATCAGAACTCGTCTCGAATTATTTTATTTTGCCCTCAAAAGATTCATTCGGCGAGAGATTCCACAGAAAATATTTAGCGACAACGCAACCAACTTTGTTGGCGCCGATCGCAAGCTGAAGGAGGCTTTTCTAGCGCAAGCCGAAGAATTAATGGGATTCGCCGCCGAAGAAGGATTCTGCTTCGGCTTTATACCACCCAGGGCGCCGCACGTCGGAGGATTATGGAAGGTGGCGGTGAAGTCCGCCGCGTTCTCTACAACGCTCTACTCACGACGGAGTAGCTGTCAACACTACTAGCTGAAGTGGAGGACATCCTCAATTCTCGACCCCTAACACCGTTGAGCCAGGACCCCAACGACGGCGAGGCACTAACCCCAGCGCATCTACTGATAGGATGCTCCCTGCGAGCATTAGCTCCAGAGCAGGTGTCAGTGGACCCTATTCGTTGCTGTGAGAGATGGCAAATAGTTTGCTCTCTCAAGCAACAGTTTTGGTGGCAGAGGTCCAAAACCCACATGACGGACCTTCAGGAACGCAACAAGTGGCTAAACCCTACTGTAGCTCAACGACATCGTGGACAACCTGCCACAGCAGCAGTTGGTAGTCGGACGCGTCGTCGTAATAGTCGAAGGCCAAGACGGCAACCAGAACAATTTTAGTTCTCAAAAACGATTGAAAAATTCCACCCACTTTTAAAATTTTTTGGCCACCCTTACTATTGCGATCCCCTGTGCCAAATTATAATTCTAACTATATCTTAATTCGGTGCAGTTATGGCACTTTATAAGTTTTCGGTTACGAAAGGGGTGTCCATAGATTGTTTAGCACATAGTGACTGGCGATCAAAAATTGTTCAGAATCCAACATTCGAAGGACATCATTAAAGAGGTCAAAAAGGACAAAAACTTCCTTCACATTATTGTGACTGGTGACGAAACATGGTGTTTCCAATATGAACGCGAAGCGAAATACTAGAATGCTGAATGGCAGGCCCCGGGCGAGCCGAACCCCAAAACATCGAGCATGGAGAAGTCAAAAGTGAAGGCATTGCTGATTGGTTTGTTCCAGCCGGCCAAAAATTTTATGCGGTATTCTATCCCGGAGTTTTGAAGCGTTTGATGCCGTATTCGACGTGTTGGTCCCGAACATCGCGAAGATAAAATTGGTTAAGTTTGTTGTACGATAATGCGCCGTCTCATCGACCGATTATTTGGCAAAAATCACATGTTAACCATTAACTACTTCCCGTTTTCACATGACATGGTACTGTACGACTTCTTCCTTTTCAGACAAATGCATTTGCCCATGAAAGGAAAGAATTAGGGAGACGTAGAGGTCATTCAAAAGGCTTGCACCGGCATACTGGCGACCATACTGGCCAACGAGCTAAAAAACTAGTTGGACATGCTTTTGGAACGTCCAAAAAGCTATATTGAAGCAAAATGAGACTAGAAAATAGATTTTGCCGAAAAAACCGTTTGTTCTGTGTTTTTTAAAGTCCTCTTTACTTTGGAACACATCTGGACATAAAAACTTTACAAACGGTACTTCTTACAAGCAATATGTCGGTATCATTTCCAACCGAGCGCTGAAATTCCTCCTCTGCAAGGTACTTCAAAAGCAGTAGGAACCTTTATTTCAACCATCTCAGATGACGGATATATTATTCATTGGATTCTGTGATAAAGTTAAAAAACCTTTATTTGGACAAAATGCATCACTTGCATTCCAAACTTTGTTTTAAATTTTTACAAAAATTTTTTTACACTGAATCTTGGATATATACATAATTGGAATGATCTCTTAAAATACGTCATCGAACTTTTTCATGTACTATATTTCCTTTTCATTTTAGCTTAATGAATATAAAGCAATAGAAAACACACTTACCTATTTTATGAAATTCGTTAAAACAAATTTTATTTGTCAATTTTCAATCAGCTGTTTCGTAGTTGATTTCTAATTAATCGCGCAATTTCCAGAACATGCCTGCGTATCTTATTTGAGTTCACTTCATCTTCCTTACTGGCGTAGACACCGCTTCCGCGACTGTAGCCTAGTTAGAAACAGCGAGCTAGTCGTTTCTTCCTTTCGCTACGTGGCACCAATCGGAGTTTCTAAGCGAAGCCAAGTCCTTCTCCACTTGGTCCTTCCAACGGAGTGGATGTCTTCCTCTTCCTCGTTTCCCCCGACGGGTACTGCGTCGAACACTCTCAGAGTTTGAGTGATTCGGATAACATGACTTAGCCAGCGTAGCCGCTGTCTTTTAATTCGCTGAAGTTTGTTAGTGTCGTCATATATCTTATACAGCTCATCGTACCATCGAATGCGATATTCGCCGTGGCCAACGCGTAAAGAACCTAAATCTTTCGCAGAACTTCTCTCTCGAAAACTCGCAATGTCGACTCATCGGTTATTGTCATCGTCCAATTCTTTGCATCATATAGCAGGGGATTATGAGGGACCTAAAGAGTTTAGTTTTTGTTCGTCGAGAGAGGACTTTGCTTCTCAATTACCTACTCAGTCCGAAGTAGCACCTGTTGGCAGGAGTTATAGTGCTTTGGATTTCCAGGCTGACATTGTTGGTGGTGTTTGCGCTGGTTCCAAGATAGACGAAATTATCTACGACTTCAATTTTATGACTGTTAACAGTGACGTGATAGTCAAGTCGCGAAAGCGACGACTGTTTGTTTGATGACAGGAGATATTTCGTCTTGCCCTCGTTCACGGTCAGACCCATTTGCTTTACTTCCTTGTCTGGTCCGGAGAAAGCAGAATTACGGCATGGGTCAACACCCAATAATATCAATATCATCGGCATTCGCCAGCAGCTGTACACTCTTATAAAAGATTGTACCTGCTCGATTAAGTTCTGCAGCTTGAATTATTTTCTCCAGCAGCAGATTGAAGAAGTCGCACGATAGGGAGTCGCCTTGTCTGAAACCTAACCTCGTTTGGTATCTAACATCTCGGAGAGATCCTTCCCGATCATGACGGAGCTTTTGGTGTTGCTCAACATCAGTTTATACAGCCGTATTAGTTTTGCGGAGATACCAAATTCAGAGATCGCGGCATAAAGACAGCTCCTTTTAGTGCTGTCGAAAGCAGCTTTAAAATCGGCGAAGAGGTGGTGGGTGTCGATTCTCCATTCACGGGTCTTTTCCAAGATTTGGTGCATGCTGAATATCTGTTCCGTTGTTAATTTGCCAGGTTTAAAACCACACTGATAAGGTCCAATCAGGTTGTTGACGGAAGGTTTTAATCTTTCACACAATACGCTCGTTAGAACCTTATACGCGATGTTGAGGAGGCTTATCCCACGGTTATGGGATCTCTCTTGCTTTCGTCTGACCGTTCTTTACAAAGAAGCTGATGCATGCTCCTTACCAGCTCTTCGCCGCCGTGTTTGAATAGCTCGGCCGGCAATCCATCGGTCCCCGCTGCGTTCTTATTCTTCAGACGGGTAGTTGCCATTCATCAGGCTGGAAAAGTGTTTCCTACATAATTTAAGTATGCTCTGGGCATCGGTGACTAGATCACTTTTGGGGGTTCTACAAGAGTATGCTCCGGTCTTGAAACCGTCTTTACGACGCCGCATCTTCCTTACCTCTGGTGGGGGGCAATGAAAGACTTGTACTCAGGGAGAACTTATTCATTCTGATTTTATTTCGTATTTTTCTTGCTTGTATAACAAATTTTAAAACTATCTTAAATAACTAAATATATGTGTATGTGTGAGTATTTGTATCTTTAGCAGTATTTGTTTATTGCTGCTTGACATGGGGTTATTTTCAAGAGTACAATTTAATACATGTGTGTGTGTGTTATCTCTTCTGTAAATTTATGATTTGTGTCCCATGCATTTTTATTATTATTAGATGCATTGCATGTAAATACATTATGTATATATGTATGTATGTATGTATATTAATATATAAATAGATATTTATATTTCGTAGAATTTCGGCTTTGCTGATACGTAAGCATGTTCAATGATATTTGAACATATTGCCGAGTGAAAGAAATGATTATTTAAAATTAGTGGACTGTATATGAATATGTATGTATATAATATTTCTTATCTTACATAACGACATGTTCAATTTTGAACATTCTGCCGGAAGCCAAATGTGACTGCTAGAAAGGTGACAACAGCTTGTGATCCGATCATGGTCGTGTACTAAGCGACGTTCACGATGACTTTGCGCCTTCCTGTGTTGTATCAGTGATAGTTTGCACGTAACTATTTCCTCAAAATTGGTGTCCTGTCGGCTTTTCTTCTTTTACGTCCGACGATAGTGTACCTTTGATTTTACGTTTCTTTATTTGCATCTTTGTATACTCTGCAGCACTGATTCCGTCCTTCGGTGATTGTTGTACTTGTTTTGTCGGCGAATCCCACCCTTTTCTTCATCTTGGCTTTTGGGTTCAGTTCTGCTTCTTCTGCTGTCCTATCTACATCGTTAGCGGCTTTAATATCCACGTCTTCATTTGGCTCTTCTAAAACACCTTTGCGCTTTTTCGGCAATTGTGTTGATTTGTGTAAAACTTTAATTTCCTCTTCCTTTTCAGGCGCTTCAGCATCATGTTCAAGTGATTCTTCTTCAACTTCATTTTCCTTTCTATTTTCGTCTATTACTTCTTCTGTTTTTTCCTCAACAGAAGATAGAGGGAGTAATGGAATTTTTTAAAGTTTTTCGTCTTCAATCTTTTGCACTGCATTAGTTAGTTTCGTCGTAGTTGTAGATAATTTGGGTACGATGAACAGAGTTGGCTGATTGTCAAACTTTTCTTATAAGTAGACTCTATGCAGCTTCATAATTTTTCGACGAAATTTGAAAATGCTGTATTACTCGTGAGGCTTCGCCTTTTAAGCATTGACGAAGACGCAACATTTTTTCTGTGTTCTTCATCTGCTCGTTGTCATGTACCATAACTTTGAACACGTTGTAAAATTTGGCCCATTCCTTAATATGGCCATAAAATGTTGGAATTTTTATTATTTTTCTTTCTTCAAAGTTAGGGGGATAAGAAATTTTAGGCTCTTCTTTTTTTAATTTCTTTTTTAAATTCTGAAGCTTTTCAAAATATTCGTCAAATTTTTTCGAATATGTCCTCAATTTCTACATTAAAATCTAATTTGCTTTTTAGATTTTTGATGTATGTAAATAAAAAGTCTAAGCCTTTTATTTGATCATTGTCGATCATTAATTTCATGCTTAGACCTTCCATTTTTCTTCTGAGGTTTCCAATTTTCCTCATGAATATGGAAGTTTTTCGATTCAAATCTTGGTGTTTAGCTTCAACATCTTCAATTTTTGTTTTATATGATGGCTTTGTTGGAAAAGTGTTGGACGTGTACAACACCTTTTCGGAAAAATCCGCTTGGGCTTCAGGAATTTTCTTCTTGTTTATTCCCATTTTGAGAGTTTTTCCGCAACACTTTTCCTATTTATTGATGAACTGCTTGTTTTTTCTCCAAAGAACTCGTTAGAGGTATTTGATTTGGTCGCCTAGTTGACCTTGCTGTGCCTCGACTCACAGCCGCTGAATATCTCTTGGATAGCAGTTAGATCACTGCGTTTAGTCTCTGCTAAAACGGCTTATACGATCGGTTTTAAAGCGGGAATATACACCCGTCTTACAATTTAATTTTGCCTGTATTTTTTATAATATCAGGACTTTTTTAAATTTGGCTGAGCTCTTTTACAACAAATGTTAAGTAAAGGTTATTTTATGTTGCTAATATGCGGGAATATACACCCGTCTTTCAATTATTTTTGTTTTCTGTTGCCTGTATTTTGAACAGGGCTTTTTGTATATTGCCTTTTTTGTAAAGACAGGACTTTTTAGTTTGGCCGAGCTCTTTATCCGGCTCGAAGGACCAAATGTTAATACCTCGATATAGTTTCTAACAACCCTTACCGCTGGTGGGGGGAATTAAATAGTCTTATATCGAGGGAGAATTTATTTATCCTGATTTTATTTATATTATTTTTCTTGCTTGTATACAAATAATATATTTTAAAACTATCTTAAATAACTAAATGTGTGTGTATGTTGTATTGTTTATTGCTGCTTGACATGGGGTTATTTTCAAGAGTACAATTTAATACATGTGTGTGCATGCATTTTTATTATTATTAGATGCATTGCATGTAAATACATTATGTATATATGTATGTATGTATGTATATTAATATATATAAATAGATATTTATATTTAGTAAAATTTCGGCTTTGCTGATAAGTAAGAATGTTCAATGATATTTGAAATTATTGAGGAAAGAATTACGAGAAGATATATAAGAAATGAATTTAATATTATGGAATTATCGCAAAAAAGGTAATTTGTTAAGTACATATGTATGTGTTATGTTCGGTTATAAACTGTTTTTACATTTGGTATTATAGCTTCATGCAAAGCTTCATAAGAGGCATAACTGAAGAACTAATGGTACCTAGAAGATCCACGGCAATAAACCCAGCTATAAAACTTGCTGATACTTTAAAATTCCTTCGTCAAGGAGGTTTGCAGGGTTAGCACAGTCCACTACATCTAAATGTATTGCAGAAGTTTTGAACGCTATTGAAAAAACAATGTGTCCGAAACACATAAAATTTGAAATGAGCTCACAAGAAAAGCGTGAAGCTAAAAATTATTTTTATTCAAAATTTGGATTACCAGGAATAATAGGTGCTATTTATGGAACTCACATCCAGATGGTTAGGCCAGTAAAATATGAACATCTCTTTTTTAATCGAAAGCTAAAGCATAGCGTCAATGCTATGGTGGTAAGTTTATATTACGACGTTTTATTCAGACTTATTTATTATACTTTACAATTAGATTTGTGACCATAACATGTATATAAGAGCTGTAAATGGAGTTTATGGTGGAGCAGCGCATGATGCCCACGTATGGAGCCTTTCAAACGAACGACAATACATGCTGTACAACTACCAAATTGGAGATAAATCTTCATGGTTAATTGGTCGGTGATTTTATTCAAACCGCTTGTACTTGTATTTATATATAGTGTAAGGCTTACTAATTATTCATTATCTATCTTATTTAAGGTGATTCTGGATATCCATTGAGCCATGGCTCCTTACGCCTTACCGCAATGCAGAAGAAAATTCACTTGAAAGTTTGTGCAATGAAAAATTTACAAAAGCAAGATCAATAATCGAGCGTGTATTTGGAATTTTAAAAATTTGTTTTCGATGCCTGCTTGCTGTAAGAGGGCTTCACCATGCACCAAAAAGAGTTACTAAAATTTTGAATGTTTGTTGTGCCCTGCATAACATTTGGCTCATATACAACGTTGAAGCACCAACAGTAATTGAAACTAATGAAGAACGATCTAATTTTGCTTTACCCAACGGTGATCAAAACGAGTTTTCACGAATTGCGCAAACAATACGAGACCGAATTAAAATAAGCTTGCGTTCGTAATTTAAATAAAGTAACTAAAAAGCAATCCATTTATTTCATTTCTTTCAAATATTTATTCATTTCAATAAGTAAAATTAACGGGTATTACCATTCAACATTTGTTCCTTGATTTTTAGTTTTGCAATTCTTATATTGTTAATCTCCCTGTCGCTTTTAATTTTGTACTCATGCTTTAACTTTGCAAACTTTAGTTTTTGTCTTTCTAGTTCTATTTTTTCTTCATTTTGTTCAACAAGTTTCTTACTAGATTTAACTAAAGATTTTAAATTGTAATTCACGTCTTTTAAAATTTTAATACAATCATTGTGAAACTTTATTTGCCCGTCTACTTGCATTTTGAAAAGATTGTTTTTACTTGCGGTACGTGGCCGCGCGAAGGTGGTGTTAATGGTGGTAGTTCTTCTAAATTTTGTAAGTCACTTATGTCGTTCTGAGTGCTTGGATCCGTGGTTTCAGATTGATAGCTTTGTGTGACTTCTCTTGTTCCCGCACCGAACTTTTGAGCATCTTGGTTTATCTGCAGTAAATCAAATGCTCTTAATTCAACTACATTGAATGAAGAAACTTTTGTAGGCCCCCCACCTGTCCCCGACATATGCAACTTATTTTTCCGAGCTTTGGCCTTAATGTGGGTTTTGTAATCTGTCCAAACCTTAAATGCAAAAAAAAAAAAACAAAATAAATAAATAGAAATCAAAGCACAGGTAACGTATAATAGCAAAATAATTTTGTTCACACAGAAATTTACCTTTTTCCACGAAAGCATGTCCCGTATAGGTGGTCCATCTCCATTTAATTTTTCACTCAACCGCTCCCACAACTGTTTACTTGTTTGTTTAGCGTCGGCACATTTTACGTAGCCCTTGGCCAATTTGGATTTGTTCCCATAAACTCCACCATTATTTCAAACTGGCTTTGTTTAGTGTGCTGACTTTTGCTAAATATGCTATTAAAAATAATATTTTTTTGTAAACTTATCTATAGTATAATATGCAATAAAACTTATTAAAATACTTACATTTTTTAAAACGTCTTTATTTTACAACTCATAAGCTAACCATAATCAAATTCGAATTACATAGTTGCAAATTTTCTTAATTTGGATTCACTTTTCGAAATACGGGTTGAAAATCCGAAAATAGAGTTACCGAATACAAAAAATTCGAATTCGAGAAAATTCATTTTCGAATCGAGATACAGAATAGGCCCTCAGCTTATCCAGCTCTTTATACTCACGCATTTCGGCCTTTTTATTATTCTGTCTGCAAATGCGTCTCGCTTCCCTTTTCAACTCTCGGTATTTATCCCATCCCGCACATGTTGTGGTCGATCGTAACGTTACGAGGTAGGCACGGCACTCCTCGTCGTACCAGCTGTACTTTTGCATTTTCCGAAAATCAATGGCTTCGGTTGCAGTTGTACGTAAGGAGGTTGAAATGCTCTCCCTTCTACCCAGTTTTTGACGAGTGTTCTCAGAGAGCAGGAGTGCAAGCCGAGTAGAAAATCGTTCGGCTGTCTGTTGTGATTGTAATTTCTAGACTTCATTATTATACCCTGAACAGGGTATATTAACTTTGTCACGATGTTTGTAACACCCAGAAGGAAGCGTCGGAGACCCTATAAAGTATATATATAAATGATCAGGATGTTGAGCTGAGTCGATTTAGTCATGTCCGTCTGTCTGTCCGTCTGTCTGTATATATGCGAACTAGTCCCTCAGTTTTTAAGATATCCTTTTGAAATTTTGCAAACGTCATTTTCTCTTCAAGAAGCTGCTCGTTTGTCGGAACGGCCGATATCGGACGACTATAGCATATAGCTGCCATATAAACTGAACGATCGGAATCAAGTTCTCATATGGAAAACTTTCGCATTTGACAATGTATCATCACCAAATTTGGTATGGATTATTTTGTAGGAAAAAAATGTAATATCCGAGAAAATTGTTCAGATCGGTTAGCTATAACATATAGCTGCCATACAAACTGAACGATCGGAATCAAGTTCTTGTATGGACAACTTTCACATTTGACAAGATATATTCACGAAATTTGGTATATATTATTTTCTAAGGCAACAATGTAATCTCCGAAGAAATTGTTCAGATCAGTTAACTATAGCATATAGCTACCATACAAACTGAACGATCATAATCAAGTTCTTGTATGGAAAACTTTCACATTTGACAAGATATATTCACGAAATTTGGTATATATTATTTTCTAAGGCAACAATGTAATCTCCGAAGAAATTGTTCAGATCGGTTAACTATAGCATTTAGCTGCCATACACACTGAACGATCGGAATCAAGTTGTTGTATGGAAAACTTTAACATTTGACAAGATATATTCACGAAATTTGGTATAGATTATTTTTTAAGGTAACAATGTAATCTCCGAAGAAATTGTTCAGAACGGGTTACTATAGCATATAGCTTCTATACAAACTGGACACATAAAGGGTGATTTTTTAAGAGCTTGATAACTTTTTTTAAAAAAAAAACGCATAAAATTTGCAAAATCTCATCGGTTCTTTATTTGAAACGTTAGATTGGTTCATGACATTTACTTTTTGAAGATAATTTCATTTAAATGTTGACCGCGGCTGCGTCTTAGGTGGTCCATTCGGAAAGTCCAATTTTGGGCAACTTTTTCGAGCATTTCGGCCGGAATAGCCCGAATTTCTTCGGAAATGTTGTCTTCCAAAGCTGGAATAGTTGCTGGCTTATTTCTGTAGACTTTAGACTTGACGTAGCCCCACAAAAAATAGTCTAAAGGCGTTAAATCGCATGATCTTGGTGGCCAACTTACGGGTCCATTTCTTGAGATGAATTGTTGTCCGAAGTTTTCCCTCAAAATGGCAATAGAATCGCGAGCTGTGTGGCATGTAGCGCCATCTTGTTGAAACCACATGTCAACCAAGTTCAGTTCTTCCATTTTTGGCAACAAAAAGTTTGTTAGCATCGAACGATAGCGATCGCCATTCACCGTAACGTTGCGTCCAACAGCATCTTTGAAAAAATACGGTCCAATGATTCCACCAGCGTACAAACCACACCAAACAGTGCATTTTTCGGGATGCATGGGCAGTTCTTGAACGGCTTCTGGTTGCTCTTCACCCCAAATGCGGCAATTTTGCTTATTTACGTAGCCATTCAACCAGAAATGAGCCTCATCGCTGAACAAAATTTGTCGATTTGTCACATTTCGAACCGAACACTGATTTTGGTAATAAAATTCAATGATTTGCAAGCGTTGCTCGTTAGTAAGTCTATTCATGATGAAATGTCAAAGCATACTGAGCATCTTTCTCTTTGACACCATGTCTGAAATCCCACGTAATCTGTCAAATACTAATGCATGAAAATCCTAACCTCAAAAAAATCACCCGTTAGTTACTAACAGAAATGCACCTGTGAAGGGTATTTAGCTTCGGTGCAAACGAATTTAACGTTTTTTCTTGTTTTTTTTAGCAATTAATAGTTTGAAATTGTACTCTTGTACTTGTATGTTCTGTGCAGTGCTTCGAAAAGATTTCTGTATATCTCAAATTATAATAGACCTTTTTATAACATTACAGTTATTTGGCTAGTTTATTATGTTAGATGTTTGGTTTGTTATGAATGCATTTGCGTACTACGCCTACAATCTAGGAAAGAAGCCCTAATGCTTTGACGACAACAATGTTAATGCCATTTTTTGTTGTGATGTTAAAAACATCCTAAAGAAATCAGTATGAAGTCAGTATAAGTCTTCTACCGCATTTACAATCAGTTCAGCCGTATTTAAATTATAAACAGTGTAACTAACGCTAACTTCTTTTATCGTGGTCCTGCGTGAAATTATGTGTTTTGAAATGAAATAATTGTTGAATTTTTATTGTGTTGAAAATCCTTAAATTGCGATTTTTAAATTTTTTCAATGTAACGCAGCTTAATATACAAAATTCTTTGGTTTCTGTTCCGGTCCGTAAATGTACAGAGTACGAGTAGGTAGTTTTCCAACTCATGAACACGACATATATAGCCGGCCATGTGAAAAACATGGCATTTCTAGTTTTATGCCACACATTTCCTGCGACTATCCTTGTGTCCTGTTCATTGTCATCTCAGATGCAATTTTGCGTGGAATCTGAATACGTTTGAACTGAAATACCAAATCGTTGAAACTCAAAGGAAATCATAGAAGAAGCATTCTGCCCATTATATTCGAATGATGCCTCACAATCAGTGACACACAGATTCAGCACATGAAGATTGTAAAACATAATAATGACAGATCCAACTTTGAGACGTAAATGATACGGCGGCGTACCAAGCCTCTCCAAAGAATTTAGAAATTCCACTGGATAATTCACGGCTTCGTATTTTTGGCAGCTAAAATTGTGCGTGCACTCAGCAATCATAGTTACGATAATTTGGCCAACGTTGGCATAAACATTTGTGATGAGTTCATATTTCGTTGAAGTGAAATGACAAAAAGCAGGTGAAATTGGTGGAATCAAACCACTGGAAGTATCAACCGGAATTAGCCTATTTCCAATTCTTATCGAATAGGATGTAAAACGTCTTCGGCAATGGAATTTTTGTTCGTAGCCCATAGTTGACAAGGATTTGAAGGCTGATATGTCGAAATGATCATCGAGAAAAGTATGCGATCTTCATTGGAATTCGAATTAGCTCTCGTGTTTTCCATCGTTTGATTCCAGTGATTATCATGTTTCAGGAATTGTACTATAATTGCTAGCATGCTTCTAAAAAAGTTGCATACACCGTACCCTTCAAAGCACGCAATGACTCAAATGAAGTTGAACGGCGTAAATTAATCAATAGCATCCGAAGGTGGGCGCAATTGTCGTTTTTCGGTGGTATTGTATAATTAATGCATTAGTTGGTAACACACCTGGATGTTCATCTATTGCTTAGCCCTTAACCATTTCTTCGACAATGCATTCCATGTATAATATCAAAACACTTCCGAATACAGTAATCTTCTTCCAAACGGATCACTGACGCAATGTCAATTTTGTTATTGGCGGTGTTTCCGTTGGCTTTACTGTATATTTTGGGTTGAAATACACACTTCGGCCTTCTCCAAATGAACTTCGAGATGCACGACAGAAAACGTTTCATGAATTGCAAAGTAAATATCTTACAAAACAATTCATTGCAGTTCACATATCCACTTATTTGATACTTGCTGATATCATCAAAGCCAATAACCGCCATATCGCCAAACAACAATTGTCATCTTCTTGAGCTCTTGAAATTATCGAAGAGGATGAAAAGAGTGGAGTATTATTATTATTTATTCTAAGTACCGCCTTTTTAATACAAATATATATTACTACCAATATTATAAAGAGGAAATATTTGTACCTATTTTGGTTTGTTTGTATGTTTGTAATGAATAGGTTCAAAAAGTACTGGGCCGATTTAAAAAATTCTTTCACCAATGGAATGCTACATTCTTCTAATTTGACATAAGCTATATTTCATTTAGACAAAAATTAGTGATCCTTGTTAAAATTTGAACAATGTAACCGAAGGTGTAGAAAAATGAGTCTTAAAATGTCTTTCGTCGAATGCGCTGCCGAAATTATTAGCGATAGAAGAAAATAATGTCTACAAAAAACTCCGCGGTAGCATATGTCCAAATACTGTAGTTATGTCACTACAAAAGCTTTTTTCATTTTAAACATTAATGAAAATGCTAACCAAATTCAAACCATGCTATTTATGTGTTTATATTAATCCTTATCCAAATAAATTATTTTATGGTGAAGACCATTTAACTACCTATAAAATAGTTTTTAAATTATTTAAATTGGACTTTCCATTCCGCCATAGCGGAGTGGCCCTTGTTTGCGATGCAGTCTGAAAAGCGTGCCGGGCCAGAGAATGTAAAGTATAGAGAAGGTGCAAATTGAATTCTTGTTCCGATGTAAGAAGGGTGTCGACGCGGCGCAGTGTAGAAGCGAATGTAATGCCAATTTTTATTGGTTTAGCGGCATGCGATGTGGTCGTGTGGTGACCGCTTGCTGGGTGCGGTGATGTTCTCAATTTTAGTGAGATGTAGCGTCATCAGCTGTGGTGAATTAAGCTGCCTTATTAAGATGCGCCAGTTTTACCGGGTAGAGGGGGTGAATGCTTAACTCATTTAAACATCCTGCGCCCCCTAGGCGAATGTTTTGCCTAGTATTGCGTTTGTATATGCTATTGCATATATTTCGGCATACTTCTAGTAGAGTTGCCGACGGCGCAGAATACGTGCTGCTAATTCTGAAAATGTGTTTTTTTGTTTTAAACATCGTATTTGGTATTTATTTACATGGCTAGGACCTACATATATTTTGCGCGTTTATTCGACTTATTATTATAGTAAACATGTTGTGTTGTTTGCTTTTACTCATATCATTAGGGGTTACTTAAATTTCTTATTTCATCGGTATGGTATACCGGTTGTTTATTATTTGCCTTTTCTACGTTATCGACTTATAAAGGATATTATCTCCACGCGTCACTTTATCGCTTTGGAAGTATGGTGATCCCTGAACTTCCTTTTGAGATTTTATTTATTTTTGAAAATGAAAAAAGTGTCGATTTCTCGACTTTTTGATACAACTGTATTATATTTTACGTTTTTGTGCGTATGCACTAATTTGGCGTTTAGTAGCCCGCCACCGCTCCAGGATTAGTTCAGAATTGTGTTTTTTTTTTTAACTCTGACTGTACTTTTAATACCAATTAGTGGAGTATTGGAAAATTGTGGCTCTAATAGTAGTCGTACGACGTACCGGCCATTATTTGATCGAGCAGTTGTGGCTTTTGAGTAGCCCCTACAATACCGATCTTATAGAGTTTTATTTAATATTCGGGTAAGTTTCTCTATCTCTCGAAATTTCCTTAATTGTGAATTAAGGTATTGATTTGATTTTTTCTCAACTTGAGTTGGTTTGGTGGTAACTAGTTCTGCAACTAGACCACATTGTGTTTCACTGTTCACTGTTTGAGCTTTTTGTGCCTTTGAGCAACATGGTGTCTCTTGGCAATTTTTCGAATTTTTGGGTTTCGGGATTCGCTTTTGCAATTAAAACCGTGGTTCTTTGTTTACAAGCGCTTCTTTGGGGTGAGATGGAGTATCTGCTGTAACAAAGCATTGGATTGTGTCATTTGTGACAATATAAGAAATTAAATTTGCTTTGCAACTTTTACGATTGTGTGTATGGGACAAGCAGTTTGTACAGAGTCTTTTTGACCTGACAAAGTTGTTCCTTTCGAGAAAATCTTTCATTTGTTGCCACGCTGGGCACTGTTCGAGGTGAGAGCGATTGCTCCCTTAGAAGTAATGATTTTTCTGTTTACCAGAATTGTCTGTGGGAATATTTAGTGACAATGAATTCCAGTTTGATAAATTCTACGCTTGTTTCTTTCTTAATTTTTGGCAAGTTTATTTATCGACCAGTATTCTTTCATTTTCGTATCTTGCTTTTAAAGCTTCCCAAGCAAATTGAAATTAACGTCATTAAGAGCGAACTCTTTTACTATTATGCCTGCTTGACATTGATACAATTTTTGCGCTTTTGATAGTTGTGGATGGTTGATGTAAGCGGCTATAAAAATGTCCCGGAAGGCCATAAAATGAACTTGCCTTTTGATTTTCTATTTGTAGCAGCTCTACTCTCGGATATGGAGTAGGTGTAATTGCTTCGTCAGAATCTATTATGGCGTCGTAAGCCGAGACGGTTCCAAAAATTGTTAAGATATTCGCTATGTTAAGATCAATTCGCTTTTTTTTGCTATCCTGCTTGATTTTTGTTTGCAAGGAACAAGGTATTGCCAAATAGTTGCCAATATGGACTTTGAATATGTGTTTGTACTAATATGTGTCACATGCAGATTCTTTGCCGTATGTTTGTAAAGTATATAAGTTATTATTATTTTTTTTTTTGAAAAAGTGAGACCAAGATTTAAAACGGAATATAAATAGTTACAAATATATGTATGTACGAGTATATTAAAATTTAGTATAGAAAGGTAAGAAGATTTGCATATATGTATTATATTTTTGTTGATAATAAATCAATATTTGTGCTTTTGTAATATATATTTTTTACACATATGTTTATAGGCGCATCGGATATTAGATTTATATATAGCGTACTATATATGCATAACGAGGTAAATTGTTATGCATATACATATGTATGTACTATATGTATGGATGTTTGATTTTTTTGATTTAATAATAATTTTGCTTTTGCCCGTATACAATCCTGGTTACTGCTTTATTAAGCAGAAGGGGTTTGAGGGAAATTTTCGCAAGTAAATGCTTGATTTGCTTAATTTTTGTGTTTGTTAATAAATGTGTTTGAATACACGAAAGTAAATTAATACATGGACAATAAATTAATATTAAATTGGATAGCTTCAACTTTATTTGGATTTGGTTTTATTCCTTCAGGAGTTAGTATATGGCCTAGAAAGTCTGTTTCTTTCTTTAAAAACTGTATTTTTCTAAACGTATTTTTAATTTTGCTTGTTTTAGTTTTGTAAAAATTTTCCACATATTATTTATATGTTCTGACAAAGAAGTACTAAAAATCAAAATGTCGTCTAAGTATACAACGCATATCTTCTTTATAAAATCTCGAAGTACTGAGTTCATAAGACGTTGGAATGTCGATGGAGCATTTTTGAGACCGAATGGCATTCTTAAAAATTCATAATGTCCTAACGGAGTAGAAAATGCTGTTTTCTTCCTATCGTTTTCATCTACCAGTATTTGATGAAATCCTTTCGCGAGATCGATAGGGTAAAAATATTGTGCTCCTTCTAGTTTATCCATGATACCATCTGTTGCGTCAAGCGACATGTTCGTTGTGGATCAAAGGAAGGTGCTCCTCCTAGTTTATCCATGATACCATCTGTTGCGTCAAGCGACTTTATACGTCTAAAAATAATGGTTTAAAAAGAAATTTGTGAAATTAATTAAAGAATCTATGAATATTATTAAATGTTGTTTTTTATATCATGTAAACACTTACCATTTTTATATTAACAAAAAAGAAAACATCTATTACCAATGTATTAGAAGGCTCTATTACCGTGGATTATAAGATTGCTGAATTATATCTACGTATACTTACGCCTCACTTATATGTACATACTTACCACTAGATTAAGTCGTTAAGTTAATTTTTAAGCTAAGCCATGAAATCCGTTTAATGAAGAATTCCCTAGTATAATAACCATAATCGAGAACGGTCGTCTTTTTTATCGGCATCTTTTAAAAATCGCAAAGGCACAGGCAATTTCGCACGTTCATAACGAATCACGCATTCCAATTAATTTATTAAAGTTCTCAAAAAAGCTTGAGAAATTTTTCATGGCACCCGAGCAGGGACAATAGTGCGTGGATTAGAGTGAAACTGTGCATTAAACTTGCGCAAATATTAACAAAGAAATAATAATAATAACTTTTCGCAATTGCCTGTGCATTATCTCGTTGTTCGGTTGGTGGTGAAGTGAAAGTGGATGTGAAAAAAGAATAAGAAAATAAATACAGTTTAAAAAAACTAAAAACACGCTTTTAAAGCATATCAAACTAAAAAGGCTTTTAATACAAGCGCATCTAAATTTGTGAAAAAGATGTAAATTTTGCTTGGGATCCTGATGTGGAAAGATGCAGTTCACTAAGCTCCCTTGATTTTTCTTTAAATTGCAGTGATAGGTATGTTAGTGTGAGGAATAATAGTGATAGTGAAATTTTAAACGTGATAGAAAAAATCAGCAATTGGAAAGCGACAGAGTTTAGGCAGTTCCTATTGTATATAGGTATATTTGTCCTAAAGGATTGCATTGGTGGTGACTATTACTACCATTTTCTCTTATTGCATGCAGGTATAAGGCTACTATCATGCAAGAAGTCTTATAGCACTGAAGCCAATGTTGCCCAATAAATCTTGGAAGAATTCGTTGATTTGTTTGGAAATACATACGGTGACTATTTAGTTAGTTACAATATACATGGTTTACTCCATTTAACTGACCGCACCAAGCAATATGATTTTACTTACAATAAAATATCCAAAATTAATTGGTTTAATATAGATTTTAAAAAAGAAAAAGATTCCTACTGTTTTAGTAAAAAATTAGGCCCTATAAAAGTTACACGCATGACAGAGGAATCTGGTATCGCAACTTTATCGACACATTGTTTCTTGGCCGTTGAAAACTACTTTCAAGAACCCTTGGAATCGTCATCTGGTTTAAGTATTTTGTTGGCAAATAAATTGGACCCATATTTGTTTAAAATAGAAAAATACGATATAGTTTATAAATATTTTTCTATTTCACATGAGGGCAAGTTTCTTCTTATTCCGATTTTACATCATCTATTTCATGAATTTTCAAATTGGTATCACTGTAATTATTGTTTTGTCCCGACGGTATTTTATTATATTATGTTAAGTTATTTAAAATGAATTTTGATACTGCCAAATTTTTATTTCTTAATCAGATGGATTCACCAGCGATTTTTGTTGACACCTATTTGGAGGAATGCCCAACAACTTTTTCGACTCCCGTAAAAGGTAGATGTAATTGTCATTTTAGTTTTCAATTTATTTTTACGCATTTGTTATTGTAGAATAATTGACATTTAAACGGAAGAAATTCAACATTTCTGGTTCCTACAACTCCGAGGCAAGCTTCTCAAAGCAAGAAGGAAACAATTTGCCTGTGGACGGAAATGGTAATCCAATATATTGTTAAAATGCATATCTTAAAAATGTTTACTTTATTATGTTTACACCTTTTTCAGATGTTTTTAACATGTTAAAAACTATTTCCACCCAACTACAATCGACTGAACAACAACTGTTTTTTCCTGAAGAATGGAATGTTCTTCTTATATCGCATCTTTTCATCGTCATTTTTTGTATGGTATACTTTGGAAATAAAATTTTTTTTTATTATATTGAATTATATTGTATTTGTTATTGACTTTTTTGTTTGGCTATTAACTTACTGTTTTATTACACTTTTATGAATGGAAAATCACATTATTTTCAAATACAGAGTAATTATTATCGCAGAATATAATTATAGACCATGAAATTTCAGGTTTTTTTGTTTGCTAAATAAGTTGACTTTTACTCAAGTAGCAATATAATGTGACATTACTCATTCATGTCAAATGCTTATTTTTTTGTTTCTCTTATGTTTTTGTTTACACTCAAACGTCAAATACATAAAAATTTAGATTTGTCGTTGGTGGATATTTCATAAAATCTGAAAATAGGAAATTGTTTTGGTAAATTTATCCCATATTTGAACATTCAATGTGTTTAAAAAGAAGATGACAAAAATGTCTATAATGAAAAAAAATTAAATGAAGTATAATAGCCGATAAATATTTATATTAAAAAAAAATTGAATAAATGATTAATATATTTACGAACTGCGCAGCAAAGCGCGCTGGGTAAGCTAGTAAACAATATTTCTTTTGCATAATATTTTCAAATTACAGAAACAGTTTGTTTTAAGGATGAAAGGCAGTTCCGACAGTGTATGTGATGTGTTGCGGCATCTATACACTGACGAATTCCTGACATTGTGTAACTGGGACGGTAGGGGTGGCAAGCAATCGCTTTCTAAATTTCTGTTGTCCAACATATTTCATGGTAAATTTTATACATACATATTTACCTAAACGATGTATTTTAAATTGATTTTTAATTACATTTTTATAGATGCTTTCATCACTTGTGGACTTGCAAATTTCCAGCAACAAATGCGGAAGTCCATCGAAATGAGCCACCATAGATTTAAGCAAAAAATATATAGAAAGCGAAAAGCTGAAGAATAATAACATTGTCATAATTTTTTAAATATACATACATATGTACTTGTACATTTTTGTATTTATATAATAATTTGTAGAAATAATTTTTATATTACTAAAAAAATGTGAAGATGAATCAAATTAAGTTAATCTAACTCTAAATAAAATTATTTGATTATTAAACTTAATAAAAAAGAAATATTTTATAAAAACAAAATCTTTATATTTTTGAGTTTCGAACTTTAGGTTGAAGGAATGACAAGCGAGTGGTTTACCCACTAGGCTATTCTAGAATGCACCGTCACGCTTTCCTGAAAACAGTTTTGTTGATTTATCCCAAATTTAATGAAAGTGTGAGAAAGAAGGATACAGTTTCATTACAGCAGAAAATATGTGAGCAAGAAGGTGATAAAAGATCACATCTATACAAAAGTTTTGGGAGGTTTTTTGATTCGCCCTTAAGAACTTGATAGGAAAAAGTGACAATTAAACTGGCACGCGTTACCGGTTTGTTTCTTTTACATATAAGGGCGTTATATAATTGCTTGCCTTTAGGATTACATAACCGGGAACCCCAGTGAGGGTGTTTCGCGTTATAATCACCTGCAGCAAGAAAGCACTCTCCCAGCGAGCTGAAGAAATCTATAAATTGCTTTTCTGTAATCGGGAAACGTGGGGGACAATAAACGGCGGACAAAGTAATATCACCTTGCTTTGTCTGCACGCATATTATGTTGTTTGCAGATAATTTTCAGCAGTTCCAGTTAAAGAATGGTGTTTAATGCGACTTCTGATTAAGATACCAGTTCCACCATGCGTCTTTCCATCTGGATGATTCGTACAATAGAAGGTATATCCCGATACATTAAAGTTGTATTTATTGGTTAGGTGAGTTTCTGCAAGAAGCATTATATCTATTTCCTTGTCGTTGAGAAATTTTGCCAGCTCCAGTTTATGGCGAGGCATACCATTTGCATTCCATAAAACAATTTTAAGCGAGCTCATTATTTTGAACTTTGGTTAGCAAGCAGTTGCAGCAATGTGTTTTGATTTCGCATGACTTCTTGCATTGTGTTCTGCATGAATGTTATGAAGTTCATCATGCTATTTTGCATTGACGCTATCATTGCTTCGATATTCGATTGACTACCAGATTGAACGTGGGGCTGCTGTTCTTGCGGCTCAATAAGACTCGCTGTTGCTGTAGTTATGGGTTTTCCTAGGCCTGATTTTAGGACGTTTGCAAACGATACGCCCGTGACGGTTTTTGATGGAGCTGTCAGCGGATTCATATTGGAGGATACAACGTTCGGTACATTATGATTGCGTCCGCAGACTACGCGTTGGTTGATGCTCCTTGTAGACTGGACATCCTCTGTAGTTTGCTGTGTGGTTTCCACCGCAGTTTCCACACTTTTTTGCATTTGGGTCTTTTTTGTTTGACGTGCAGGTGGCAGAATCATGCAACTCTCCACAAGCTACACATACTGCGCGAAGTGTGCAATTGGTGCATTGTACAGGGCCGTTTCTTTTATGCGGTTCGTCCACCGTAATCCTACGATGTAGCAAATATTGTAGTTTGTAAATGGGGTGCACACTATTTTTTCCAAGTTGTTTGTTTTCTGGTTCTAACTCAACTTTAAACATAGGCTGTGGGATTTTCTTTTTATTAAAAATATTTGCAAAATTTTTGGGGTTAAAACCGTGATCCTTAAGTGCTTCGTGAATTTCCATGGGTTCTACACTTAGCTCAATACCTTTAATAACAACTTGCAGGCCTCTCGCACTTTTAAGTTGATAAGTGTAGAATTTAATCTTTTTCTCATTTAGGTATTTTGACAATGTACGAAAGTTATGTTCGGAGTATATTTGCACTTTCGTTTCTCGAATGTTTCCCTTCGACAGCGGAACTATATGAAAGTTATTATTGCCGATAAGTTCAGTAAATATTTTAACGAGAGCGCCAGAGTTTTCCTCTCTTACGTATATTGGCGGAGGTTTGGTGACTTTTGTAGGACTTTCAGGAGTTTTGTTACTCTCACCTCTCTCAACGTTGTCACTTAAAAGCGCAAATCGATTTGTGCTTAATGGCTCAGATGCATTTCCCCGGCTTAGTTTTTGCTTAGCGTTTGTTGAGTTTTGCGGACTAAGCTTACGCTTAATGGTAATGTACCGATCCATTCCGGTTTGTATAGCCACTTTTTTAGGTGTTTGGGTTTTCTTATCTTGCGCTTTGTTGCCGGAGTCAGAGCATGCACCGACCTCAACTTGTAGAACATCAGCCATAACGAACTCTGGCGTTGGAATCGTTGACATTGAACAAGATCGGACTTTTAAATTTGGAGGGGGTTGAAGCATGGACGATGAGTTTGATTTTGCGCTTTCACTGTCACTCTGAGACCTGATCGAAAAGTATGCATTGTTGCGCTGGACGGAGAGCCGGCGTGCATCTTGTTCGCGTTGTCTCTGGGCACGGATATCGCTTTGGCTCATGATCATTGAATCATTTATTTTTTTTTATAGTTATTATTTATTTATTTATTATTATTATTATTTTTTTATATATATATTTTTAATATTTTTAGTTATTCATTTTTTATTTATTTTTTTTATTTTATTTTATTTTATTTTTTTATTTTTTTTTTATTTTAAGATACACGTAAGTGTTTCTTTATGTTTAACGTTTAACGTTCTCAGGTTACGTTAAGTTATATGAACTGCCTTATCAACTGCTTTACCGACTGTGGGTGTAGAAATGATCCTGACCACTCTGCGTAGACAGATGATTTGCCGTGTGACAGAAACAGCTGATAAGTACTTCAGATATGCGAAGGAGAATTTTTCCGCAAAAATTAATTGAGTGTTTTTTTTTTTGTATAATTCTAAGATTTTACAATCAAATATTTATGGATTCCAAACACCAATGCACCAAGCAAATTGTTGTGCGCGAGGTGCCAGCGATGATGAGGATCTCCAGCGAATCTGCCTGCTTTCACAGCCTGGAATTCACGCAAGTTAACACAAATTGAGGAGCACACTCGATTGTTGACCGTACACTTAGACAGGATTAAAAATTAAAAAAAAAAAATTGTATTAAACACAAAACTTGGTGGTTTTCTTTAATTAAACATATTTCCTTTCTTTGTTTTCTATTCTCAACCATAGACGCATCGTCCGCGAGTGACTCGTCGAGAGTTCGAGAATAATCATCATGTAAATTATCTGAATTTCCCTTTGTTTT
This sequence comes from Bactrocera correcta, assembly GCA_027475135.1. NCBI lineage: Eukaryota > Metazoa > Arthropoda > Insecta > Diptera > Tephritidae > Bactrocera > Bactrocera correcta. The sequence goes on along the minus strand of CM050322.1, from coordinate 40,172,903 downwards.
TAAAATAAACTGTTTCTGTAAATTGAAAATATTTAGCAAAAGTTTAAATAATATTTATTGAAAAAATATATATTTTACTAACCGTTGCAGTAGCAGATTCCTTGCATTTCAATAAGAACTGCCTAAACTCTGTCGCTTTCCAAATATTGATTTCATCTAAACTTCTACATATTCGGCCGAACTCTGAAGGAACTAAATTGGAGAGAAATGTTATTTTTTCTTTAATTTTGCTTACGGTTATATCGCTTTTTTTAATCAACAATTGAAGCAACTTTTTACATACACCAAGATCTACAAGGTGCATCGGGTCTAAAGGAAATTGGGAAACCAGTTTGAAATTTCGTGACTCTAAAATGCTTTCTCTAAATTTAAAAGGAGTGATGTGATGTGATCTGTCATTTCTATTTTTAAAAGACAGGTCAGTTCTTCAATTTTTTATTTGTTTTGAAAAACAAACTCTCCGTTCTTTGTAGTCACCAATTTGATCAAATTTAGAACAGCTACTTTTTCCAGTGTGCGATTGCACACCTGTAACAAAAGCTCTAGCAGGAGCATCGCAGCAAAATAAACGAATATCAAATTTTTTCTTTATAGGATAAACTCTATAATAACTCTTCGCAAATTTCTTTCAAAAAATCATTGATGTTCCAAGGTTTTTCTGTTCCAGAAAAGCACGCAATTGTAAACGGCAATACGTTTGGAAAATCAACTATGGACGCTAAAATAGGCCACAATAGGTACCTTATTTGAATTTTTGAATAATTTAAGGCCATCTATTCCCACATCAAGCAAAATGGTATTCGTATTTTCCAGTTGAGGAAATAAATTATTCTTAAAATAATTTTGAATTCCTCTATATAAAAAAGATCCACTTGAAATAGTTTGAATATTTACCTTTTTTCGGCTGGTACCTAGCAGACTTTTAGCCATTAAAGGTAAATCAGTGCAACCTATTTTTCGCAGGATACCCTATTTCTTAAGGCCCATGCTTTTAATTCTAAGCTAAATATATTATTTTCTATCATTTTTAAATTTACACTATCACTATCACTAAGATCGCTATCGCTGCTTAGCGAAAAATCAAGGGAGCTTTCTAAACTGCACCCCTCCACAATAGGATAAAATTCAGAATTTATATCTTTTTCAGAAAAGTTCATAAACTGAGACGCACTAAGATTAAAAGCCTTTTTTTCTCGGCTCATATAAGTACTGAATGTATTTTTTTTCATTTTAATTGTAATTTTTGCTACTTACCCCTTTTCTCACACACGTTTGTAGTAACCACTTAAAAATTCTTTAATCAAATATTATATATATATATATTATAACAAACAAATTTATTTAATTCCAGAAAATGAAAACTTCCTATCGCGACGCGTTCATAAAAGAAATTGTTTTTCTTTGAATTCAATTAGTAGCAACGAACAATCAAACGTCAAATTCACGGTATCATGCCGTACGCTTTCACATCCATTGTTTTCAATAAGCAATGACAGCTAAAAAATCAGTTTGTCTTCTTTGTTTTATTTTTCTTAACATCTGTTGAATAAGAGCGTGGTATATAAAATAAGCAAAAGACACAATTGATTGATCTCTTACTCACTTGACAGAATTGTGAGGGTTTGTTAGTGACATGTAAAAATTGTGTAAATGTGTTGGAGTTTCGGTCACGCAGGTTTTGCTGGGGAGTGAAAGGGGGATTGTGGGATTTGCGGTAGCAATTTTAATTGCACATTAAGGTGCGACACTTTTATATATTGCAAACAAAGATTTTAAACGAAATAAAGTTTTACAATCCGGTTCTTTGGAAAACTTTCTCGTTAAAAAAAAAAACATTTTCAAGAATGTGCAACTGTGCTATTGCTAATTTTTGCATACCTCATCGGTTTGGCTTTCGTATTCCTGATAATCGATACTATTTTTTCTCGTTTTCGCAACCGATTCCAAATATATTTGTTGCCAACCTTTATTGCTATTGGTTTGGCTTTCGTATATTTGGGAATAGATATATATTTATATATTTTTCGTTTTGCTGTCGATTCTTAGTATATCTGTTGCCAACCTTTAGAGTTTTTTTTCGGAAATTTAATTTAAACAAGCAAAAATGAGCAAGCCAAAGCCAGCTATCGCCAACCTCTCTCCAAGTAAGGAGTTGATCGACTTAAAGCAGTGTTGTCCAACGTGACTGTGTGCACGTTATGCTTGTGTTGGTTATTCTAGCGCCAACTGATCGCAAAATTCTGCTTTGCTTGCCTACGAAGTTGAATTCAGTAGCACAATCGAGCTTTCACAGACACTTGTCGCGACATGTTGGTGAGAGGTGGACAACGCTGACTTAAAGTCATTAAAGCGTCAAAGGACGGTGGCGAAAAGTAGCATTTTGCGCATAAAAACGGGTCTTCTAGAAAAGACTATGTCATTAGATCCAATCGAATTGGAATGTCTTCTTGATATACTAAACTCACATAGTGGGAAATTGATGAAATATCAGTCTAAAATTGAAGATATTGATGAAGACGATATGGCCCGAGGGGAGTAGAGGACATAATTGTAGAAACAAAATCTATAATTAAAAGAACTTTGGCCAAAAATAGAACATCTATTGCTGAAACATCATTCGTAACGTCTCACAGCTCTTTAAAAATTTCATGAGTTTGGTTCACAATGATCCAAACATCCCAGATATTGAAAAATTTAGCCATCTGGTTAATTGTCAATCTGGGAAGACTCTGGGCACGGTGAAGGCGTTTCAAATGTCGGACGAAAATTATCCGAAGGCGTTGGCAAGTCTCAAAAAGGTTTACGACAATAAATGTTTGATTTTTTTAATACGATTTCAAAACTTTTTGAGCTGCCAACCATTCCTAAGCCTTCATCCCCTTCATTGCGCGCGATGATTGATGAAGTGTCGGCTGTATATGACTCATTGCTATCGCTGGGCGATGAGAAACAAATCACAAATGCCTCCCGATCAAAGTGGGAAGTACAGCAGGATTACGACAAGTTACCATTGTGGAAGGATTGTGAAGCTACCTTAAATAGACGGTACCAGCACCTATCAGCTAAGGCGAAGACGAGACCCATAGCAGCAGTCAGCGCGAACCACCTAAAGCAGCCTCACATGAATGGAACGAAGTCCGCTTTAGTTGCATCGTATACAAAGCAGCCGACATGCCAGCAGTGTAAATCGAAGGACCACTATTTAACAGCTTGGCCCACTTCTAAAACTCTCTCTGTTCCTTATGCATAAATTGTTTGCGTAAGGGACATACGGTATCCAAATGCAGAGCGCATCGATGTCGCGTGTGCAATCGGTCCCACCACACATTACTGCACCAGTATCCTGTATCCTTCGCTGCTGAATCTCATCCGCAACCAACAACAACTACACACGCAATGCATACAATAAGTGTGCCTGATCGGGTAATGTTGGCAACAGCAATTATTCTGGTGAGATCAAGCTGTGGAGAGTACCTGCCCGCAAGAGCCTTGCTAGACTCAGGAAGTCAAGTCAACTTCATGACGGAGGATTTGGATTTGGATTTTGAATTCTGGATTATGCGATGTATTTCAGCTAATCATCCAGACCATACCATTAATATTAATGGTTGGAAAATTCCGCACCATATTAAATTGGCGGATCCAGACTTCCAAAAATTTCAAAAGATCGATATGTTTTTCGATTTCCTATGAAATCGCAGTTCGCCGTTTTGTTTCCCTGGAGAGTATAAAGCGCTGGGTCACATGAGCTCAACATATAATAAGATTCCGAGTGAACCACACTGTTTCATTCCGCATCAGTGTGTTTTGAGGAGCGAAAGCACAACAACCAAATTACGAGTTGTCTTTGATGCGTCGAGTCGTACTTCTTCTCAAATTTCATTAAATGAACTTTTGATGGTAGGCCCAACCATTCAAGAAGAATTGTAATCAACTCTTCTTCTTTTTCGTTTGCATAAGTACGCTTTAACGGCAGACATTACTAAAATGCATCACCAAATTATCATACATGAAGAAGACAGAAACTGTCAGCTCATTGTGTGGAGAGAGCATCCCTCAGAGCAAATTCAGATTTTTCGACTAAACACCGTCACTTACGCCACTGCGCCTGCACCATTTCTTGCAACTCGATATTTACAAATGCTCAGCGATGCTAATACAACTAAATACCCACTCGGTTCATTGGCCATTAAAAGAGACTTTTATGTTGATGACTTATTAACAGGGTCTGAAAATTTTGAGTCTCTAGATCTCATAAGAAGTGAAGTAATTAAAATATTAAACTTGCCGGATTCACCTTAACGAAGTGGTTTTCGAACCACCCTAAATTTTTCGACAGTAATTGTACTGAAAAGTCATCAAGCTTCAATGACAAAAACTCAACTAAATCACTAGGAATCCATTGGTTGCGAAAGAGGATTTGTTTCGATTTGTTTTGGATGCCAATTTTCATGACTTGCGAGCTACTATTTCGATCCTCTTGTATTATTAACCCCACTAGAAACCAAAGCAAAAATCTTATTGCAAGAGCTTTGGATCCAAAAACTAGATTGGGATGAGGCGATTCCATTGCGCCTTAATACTAGCTGGCAAAATTTCAAAACAAATCTACTGCAGCTGTCATCAATTATCATTCCTCGATACGTAAATCTAGTGTCGAGTGCTATCTGCCAAATACATGGCTTCTCCGACGCTTTAATAAGAGCGTACGGATGCTGCATATACATAGAAATCAATCAGCTAGTGGTGACAAATGTGCGCCTCTTACTGCAAAGTCTAGAGTTGCTCCGCTCGAGCTCTCGGCAGCACATCTTCTTGCCAAATTATGGTCACGAATTGCGCCAATATTGAATCGGCAATTTGAAAAAATTATGTTTTGGACAGACTCTGAAATCATATTGCATTGGCTAAAAACGCATCCATCTTCATTACAAACCTTTGTTGTAAATAGAGTGTCTGAAATCCAAGAATTGACTGACAATATAAATTGGTGACATGTACCAACAAAACAAAATCCTGCGGATCAAGTGTCTCGGGGTCACAACGTGGATGAATTGAGTAATTCAATATGGTTCGGCGGTCCACAGTTCCTCTTAGAAGACCCCGCTTTATGGCCAATTAACACTCACTTCCAGCTCTCCCCAGAGGATGAAGCATTAGAGAAGAAGAAAAATACTTTCACACTAGCCATAAAAGTGAAAATTCACTATTGAACCTTATCGACAAATTATCTTCTCATCAAAAATTGCTTCGTGTAGTTGCCTATCTATTACGGTGGATTAGACGACCAAAAATGCCTACGGAGGGAAGGGAACTTATATCTGAGGAATTACACTTAAATTTTTTGAAAATGTTCAGGTGATTCAACATTCGGAATTTGCGAATGAAATCCAAAAACTGACGAAAGGTACCACGCTACCCGCAAACTAGCAAAAACTCAATCCGTTTTAACATGAGTACTCGGATATGTCGCTTTCATTCAAATTAATCCGAGTAGGAGGTCGCCTTTTAAATGCACCTCTCCCACACGATACCAAATTACCATTATTACTAAATAAGAATTCGCACTTCGTTATCAGTTATTTACGGTTCCTGCACTTTCGAAATCACCACGCAGGGGCAAAAGCGTTGGTTGCGCTTCTTCGAGAACGCATATGGGTGATTAATGCAAGAGAGGCATGAAGTAGAACCGTAAGAAACTGTACACACTGCTTTCATTACAAGCCGAAGTTGCAAACCCAAATAATGGGAAACTTGCGAGTTGAAAGACTTCGAGCGCTACTACCCTTTCTTATATGTGGCGTAGATTTTTGCGGTCCAATTTATACTACATAAAACATTAAAACCTATATCTCAGTTTTCGTTTGTTTCACATCTAAAGCAGTACACTCAGAATTAGTTTCTGACTTATCAACTAATTCCTTTATTCTCGCCCTAAAAATGTTCATTGGTCGCCGATGGATGCCACAGACGACATACAGCGACAACGCAACCAATTTCGTCGGCGCCGATCGCAAGTTGCGCGAACTCAAAGAGGCGTTTCTGTTCCAGTCTCCGGAAGTAATGGAATTCGCCGCCGAGAAGGTTTCAAATTCGCCTTTATACCATCGAGGGCGCCGCACTTCCGCGGGTTATGAGAGACGGCCGTCGCGCAATGGGCAACGTGCTGCTGACCGCCGGAGAGCTAGGGACACTGATGGCCGAAGTGGAGGCCATCCTCAACTTGCGGCCCTTCGCACCGTTAAGCCAGGATTCCAACGACGGCGAAACATTGACTCTAGCACACCTACTAATAGGGTGCTCCCTCCGAGCCTTACCACCGGTACAAGTATCAACGGACTCAATTCGCTATTGCGAGAGATGGCAACTTGTTTGCTGTCTCAAGCAACAGTTTTGGCGACAGTAGTCCAAACCGTACATTACCAGTCTTCAGGAGCGCAACAAATGGCTGCACCCGAAGCGGAACCTGCAGCCCGGCGATCTCGTCCTCGTCCATGAAGACAACACGCCACCGCAGCAGTGGGCAGTAGGACGAATCGCCGCAACCGTAGAAGGACGAGACGGAAAGGTGCGAGTGGCAGACGTGCTACTAAGCACTAGCTAGCCCAGCTGCCTGTCGAAGTTGAATGATCATGATCCTGTCAAGGGGGCCGGTGTTGCGTCAAGCGACTTTATACGTCTAAAAATAATGGTTTTGAACGAAATTCGTAAAATTTATTAAAGAATCTATGAATATTATTAAATGTTGTTTTTTATATCATATAAATGTGGGAACGCATAAAGGACAGACCAGAAGTGGGCGAGCGTATGGACGGTGACATGCAACACTGACTACATGAGACAACGAGCGTATGGACGGTGACATGCAACACTGACTCAAATAGACAACGAGTAACGAAGACTCGAGAAACGACAGTCAGTCGAGACGTGGACGAGCATCATGCGAGTAGTTGGCAAAAAATAAGAGACAGTTGTAAAATCAGTTTTGTGTAAAATTAAAAATAAGAGACAGTTGTAAAATCAGTTTTGTGTAAAATTAAAATAAGATACAGATGTGAAAACGAATACAGTCAGTTTTGTGTAAAATTAAAATAAGACACAATTAAAATAAGGCACGTTTGTAAAATCAACTAATAAACCCTATTTTTTGAAAATAAACACGAATCCACCCCTACAAATTGGGGGCTCAACCGGTGGAATTGTAAAAAAAAAAAAAAAAGTTTTGAAATCATTTTTTGCTGTGCGTTGAAAAAGTGCGTCGTCAAACGCTATAAAAACATTAACATTTAATCGTCCGTTGTTTTGTAATTGTAAGCGTCGTTAAACGCAGTGCAATACATAAACATATTACAAGTGTCGGCCAGCGTCTTCAAACGCTATAAAAATTTCTTAATTTTCATACGTACCAAAATTCTGGAAAGTCCGGGAAGCGTCACTAATTGTTCGTCGTCATACGATCGAGTGAAGAAGTAAGCAATATAAACCAATCGGTGGCATCAACCAGCAGTTTGGAAGCAACGAAAGGCGAATACGTTGAACGAAGAAGCAGAGAAGTCGATCAAGTTGGAATACGTTGAACAAAGCAGCAGAGAAGTTAAACGAAGAAGCAGAGAAGTTGATCAAGTTGGAATACGTTGAACGAAGAAGCAGAGAAGTCGATCAAGTTGGAATACGTTGAACGAAGAAGCAGAGAAGTCGATCAAGTTGGAATACGTTGAACAAAGCAGCAAAGAAGTTAAACGAAGAAGCAGAGAAGTTGATCAAGTTGGAATACGTTGAACAAAGTAGCAGAGAAGTTAAAAGCAAGAAGCAGAGAAGTTGAGTAAGTTAAACGAAGAAGCAGAGAAGTTGAGCAAGTCGGAATACGTTGAACGAAGCAGCAGAAAAGTTAAAAGCGCGAAGCAGCAAAGTTGAACGGGGAAAGAAGAGAAGTAGAACAAGTCAAATAAGCTGAGGGAAGAAGCAGACAAGTTGAATACGTAAAGCGAGAAGCAGAGAAGTTAAATAAGCTAAAAGCAGAAACATAGAGATTGAACAAAGAAGCAGAGAAGTGGGACGCAGACAGCAGATAAGTTGAATATAAATATTTATACATACTTATATTATTCATTATCTGTACATTTCTAGTAGTTTGTTTAGAAATACTTTTTAATTATAAGTGAAAAGTTGAATTGTAATAGTGCATTGCGACAATGGACAGACAAGCAGTACTGACACTAAACATCAGGGAATTGCAGCAAGCACTACGTGAACTAAATATTTCCACTACTGGACGTAAAGCAGACTTGCAAAAGAGACTGTTGTTGCACCATGGACATGAGACACAAGAAGATGATGAAATTGCTGACTCAGTTAGTTCCTACGACGATGTACCAAATGCAAATTTTACTGCCACTGTGGCACCGATAGGTAGATCTGTTTTTACGTTTAATGATATCCAAGAAAGCCTAACACAATTTAGTGGTGACGATAATATCGATATTCGATATCGATATTAGTAGTAGGTTGGAATAGTGTGCAGAAATTTATTTATAGTAAGCAGTTGCTGAAAGGAGCTGCCAAATTGTCTATTAGAAGTCAACGAGGCTTGGTCAGTTGGGAATCACTGAAAGAAGAATTGATCAGTGAATTTTGGAAAAAAGTGTCGTCGTCAGAAGTGCATAGTCAGTTGAGAAGTCGTAAGAAGAGGATAAACGAAACGTTTCACGAGTATGTTCTTACAGAAATTGGAAAACCAGTAAATATCGATACGGAAAGTTTAATATCATATTTCATAGAGGGTATAATAGATACGAAATTAAACAAAGCGGTTCTGTACGAAGCAAAAACAATCAGTGAGTTAAAAGATAAGATAAAAGTTTACGAAAAAATCCATAGTAAAGCAGAGAAGTCAACACAGAAAGTCGTAAATACAACTTATAATCAGAAAGTCTCAAAATCGTGTTTTAGATGTGGAAGCTCCACACATCTCATTCGTGACTGCAGCAGTCAACAAACCAAATGTTTCAAATGTAACGGTATAGGACACAAGTCGTTTGAATGCAATGGTATTGCAGGTATAAAAGTAAAGAAGGAATCAGATAAGATTAATGTTGTAAATTTTGACAAATCAAAAATAAGTTTACCGGTAAAAATAGTGAAGGTAGGAGGACTAAAAGTTGATGCATTGGTTGATACTGGGTGCTGCTTGTGCTTAATACGGAGCGATGTTTTCAAAAAAATTAAATTTGGCGGTGAAGTCGTCGATGAAAAGCGCACTTTATATGGCGCATGTGCCAAAGAATTTTCAACATATGGTAGTTTTGTCGCAGAATTGGAGGTTGATGGTTTAAAATTCTTACAACAGTTCCACATTACCAGCGATACCGCTATTCCATATTCAGTGTTCATAGGCACATCAGTACTAGATAAAGTCAATATTAATATAAAGCCAGAAGGCGTAAAATTTATAGAGAGGAGTGATATTGAACAAGAGGCGGAAGAAAACCGCAAAGAAAAAAGAATAGAGTTATTAGAAGAGTTTCAGGACTTATGTTTGAGTGCAGGGGAATATAGTGACAACGTAGTTATTCAGGAATTGATACACAGTTATAAACCCCAATGTATTGAAAAATGTCAATATGAAATGAAGATTGTTTTATGTGACGAAGTACCGGTAGTTCAACGCCCAAGAAGATTGTCTTTAGAAGACAAAAGTTTCGTAAGCCAGCAAGTGGAAAATTGGCTAAAAGCTGGTATCATACAGCAAAGTTTTTCGAATTACGCATCACCAATTGTTATAGTAAATAAGAAAGATGGGTCAAAAAGGTTGTGTTGCGACTACAGGTTGTTAAATAGGAAAATTATTCGAGATAACTTTCCCATGGCACAGATCGATGACGTTTTGGACAGGTTGCAAGAAGCAAAAATTTTTACAACACTAGACTTGGAAGATGGTGCCTGTAGCGGAAGATTCGATGAAATATACAGCATTCGTTACCCCAGATGGGCATTACGAATTTAAATACGTTCCATTTGGTATATGTAACTCGCCAGCTGTATTTTGTAGGTTCATAAACTATATTTTCAAAGACCTTATAAAGAACGGGACGATTGCCATATATATGGACGACATCATTATTCCATCCAAAGATGTTAATGAAGGAATAATGAAATTAAGACGAGTTCTCGAAGTAGGATCGCGATACGGTGTGCACATCAAGTGGAAAAAGTGTCAATTTTTGGAGCGAAAAGTCAACTTCCTTGGGTATGTCATTGAGTCGGGGACATTTAAGCCATCAGAGGAAAAGATTCAGGCCATCAAGAATTACCCAATGCCAAATGATAGGAAAGATGTCGAACGATTTCTTGGACTGACTTCTTACTTTAGACGATTTGTTAGTGGGTATGCATCACTGGCAAAACCTTTGTCAGACTTGCTAAAGAAGAACAGTAATTTCCAAATAGGAACAGAACAGGTAATGTCTTTTCAAAATTTAAAGAGTGCCCTAACCTCATCACCAGTTCTTCGGTTATACAACCCTCATGGTGAAACCGAGATTCATACGGATGCATCCAAATTTGGATATGGTGCAATATTTATGCAAAAGTGTAGTGAAGATCAGAATTTTCATCCAGTTCAATTTTTAAGCAGAAAAACAAGCCAGGCAGAAGAAAATTACAATTCATATGAACTAGAAGTTTTAGCAGTCATTACAGCGTTAAAAAAGTGGAGAATATATTTAAAAGGAGTAAGATTTACAATAGTTACAGATTGTAATGCATTTGCGCTTACAATGTGTAAAGAAGACGTACCCCCAAGAGTTGCAAGATGGGCATTATTTTTACAGGAATTTGACTACCAAATTGTACACAGATCTAGAACCCAGATGAGGCATGTAGATGCCTTAAGCAGAATGCATTGCCTACAGATGGAAGATACTTTAAGACATCGACTATTACAGGCACAGTTGAATAATGATTGGACTAAAGCAGTTAGGACTATATTAGAAAAGGGTCCTTACGAAGATTTTTACATTACTTATGGAATTTTATGCAAAGATCACTCCAAAGAACTAATCGTTGTTCCCTGTTCAATGGAAGATGACATAATACGGACAGTGCATAGACAAAATCACTTTGCTGCACGTAAAACACAAGAGTTAGTAGAGAAATCTTATTATATTCCGAAACTAGGCCAGAAAGTTGTTCGAATAGTAAACAATTGCGTAGAGTGCATTGTAACAAATGCAAAAATGGGCAAGAAAGAAGGGTTTCTTACCCCAATCCCTAAAGACGATCAACCATTAGGCACCTATCACTTAGACCATTTAGGACCCTTGACGATCACCGCGAAACGTTATACCCACATTTTATCAGTTGTAGACGCATTCTCCAAATTTGTTTGGTTATATCCTACCAAAGATACTAGTGTATCAGCAACGATTGATAGGTTGCGTAAACAAGCTGCTATTTTTGGAAATCCAAGAATTATCACGGACAGAGGAGCAGCTTTTACCTCTCAAGCGTTTAGAGACTATTGTAGTGAGCAGGAAATACAACACCTCTTTATAGCGACGGGTGTGCCGAGGGGGAAACGGACAAGTAGAGCGCATCCACCGAACAGTAATTCCAATGTTGACGAAACTTTCTTTGAACAATCCAGACCAATGGTATAAAAACGTTGATAATGTACAGAAAATATAACAATTACCCAAATCGTAGCACAAAAGTGTCCCCATTCAAGCTGTTAACAGGGCTTGACATGCGTGGAGAAAAGCAGATAAACTTGAACGAATATATTGAAAATGAGGTAATCAAAGAGCTAGAAACAGAACGCGACCAGGTTAGAGAGATGGCTAGGAAAAATATTAAAATGATACAGGAAGAAAATCGGAAAAATTTTAATGCAACAAGAAATGCCGAACAAACGTATGAAGAAAATGAGTTAGTAGCTATAAAGCGTACGCAATATGGTCCCGCATTAAAGGTTAAGAAAAAGTTTTTAGGACCGTACAAAATCGTTAAGAAATTGAATCATGGTAGGTATGATGTCGAAAAAGTAGGCGAACACGAAGGACCGTATCGAACAACAACAGTTGCCGAGTTCATGAAAAAATGGTGCACGTCGTTCGAGGACGAACGAAGGTCAGGACAGCCGAGTGTGGGAACGCATAAAGGACAGACCAGAAGTGGGCGAGCGTATGGACGGTGGCATGCAACACTGACTGCAAGAGACAACGAGCGTATGGACGGTGACATGCAACACTGACTCAAATAGACAACGAGTAACGAAGACTCGAGAAACGACAGTCAGTCGAGACGTGGACGAGCATCATGCGAGTAGTTGGCAAAAAATAAGAGACAGTTGTAAAATCAGTTTTGTGTAAAATTAAAAATAAGAGACAGTTGTAAAATCAGTTTTGTGTAAAATTAAAATAAGACACAATTAAAATAAGACACGTTTGTAAAATCAACTAATAAACCCTATTTTTTGAAAATAAACACGAATCCACCCCTACATAAATACTTACCATTTTTATATTAACAAAAAAGAAAACATATATTACCAATGTATGTATGTAATGTATCGGCATCTTTTAAAAATCGCAATTTCGCCAATTAATTTATTGAAGTTCTCAAAAAAGCTTGAGAAATTTTTCACCATCGATATTAGGTATCGGGAATTTATCGCTAATAGTAATTTCATTTAATCTCCTGTAATCGACGACGATACGCTATTTTTTATTTCCGTCTGCATCCGCTTTTTTGGGGAATATCCACAAAGGGCTGTTGTAAGCAGAGTTGCTTTCTCTGATTATATTATCTTCTAACATTTCTTTTATTTGTTTTTGTATTTCTAATTCTAATGAACTTGTGGATGAATACCTATAAATTTTCGAATAAATAAGTCTATCGTTTGTTGTAATAATTTGATGTTTGATTTCATACGTAAAAGAAAGTTTATCTCCTTCTTTGAAAAATAATTCGTTAAACTCTTGTAATAGATCTTTTATCGATTGGCTTTCTTCGATATTTAAATGATTCAAGTTTGAGTTTTTCATATCACTGAACTCGAGTGCGCAAATTTCCGTTTTTTCTTAAGGAATTCGTTGATCAAAATGAATTATGTTTCCTAATATAATGTGTTGTCAAAAAAGCCTTGCGGCCTTGTGTGGCACCCATACATCGACTTCTTAGTGACTCCAAGCTTCTTCAAATGGTTTATAACGGTTTGATGACTACTATGCCGGTCTCTTTCGACCAATTCAGCGATTTTATCGCAATTTTCGACGACAGGCCTTCCGGAGCGTCGCGCATCTTCGACCACCACTGTATCGGGTCTATAAACTGCACAAATTTTATTGGCGGCTTGAGATGCATTTTTGCCTTTATCGTAGTAGTACTGCAAAATATGCCGTATTTTCTCTTTATTTTGCTCCATGTTTGCGACGCCATAACTCACGAACGACTTAAAAGACACGACAGTCAATGAAACACGTGTTAGCGAGTGAAATGAGCTTTCCAAAAAGGTGCAGCATGACCCGATGCGACGAATAAAACAAGAACTACGCGCTTTCAGCGCCAACCAGCGAAAATACCGCAAGACTTTTGGTATCCATCTCGCAATACCCCTTATTCTTTGACCGTCAAAAACAAGTAGGTTTGCATATAACGGGTGATTTTTTAAGAGCTTGATAACTTTTTTAAAAAAAAAAACGCATAAAATTTGCAAAATCTCATCGGTTCTTTATTTGAAACGTTAGATTGGTTCATGACATTTACTTTTTGAAGATAATTTCATTTAAATGTTGACCGCGGCTGCGTCTTAGGTGGTCCATTCGGAAAGTCCAATTTTGGGCAACTTTTTCGAGCATTTCGGCCGGAATAGCCCGAATTTCTTCGGAAATGTTGTCTTCCAAAGCTGGAATAGTTGCTGGCTTATTTCTGTAGACTTTAGACTTGACGTAGCCCCACAAAAAATAGTCTAAAGGCGTTAAATCGCATGATCTTGGTGGCCAACTTACGGGTCCATTTCTTGAGATGAATTGTTGTCCGAAGTTTTCCCTCAAAATGGCCATAGAATCGCGAGCTGTGTGGCATGTAGCGCCATCTTGTTGAAACCACATGTCAACCAAGTTCAGTTCTTCCATTTTTGGCAACAAAAAGTTTGTTAGCATCGAACGATAGCGATCGCCATTCACCGTAACGTTGCGTCCAACAGCATCTTTGAAAAAATACGGTCCAATGATTCCACCAGCGTACAAACCACACCAAACAGTGCATTTTTCGGGATGCATGGGCAGTTCTTGAACGGCTTCTGGTTGCTCTTCACCCCAAATGCGGCAATTTTGCTTATTTACGTAGCCATTCAACCAGAAATGAGCCTCATCGCTCATCGGACACGGACGCGAAACACATTTCGAACCGAACACTGATTTTGGTAATAAAATTCAATGATTTGCAAGCGTTGCTCGTTAGTAAGTCTATTCATGATGAAATGTCAAAGCATACTGAGCATCTTTCTCTTTGACACCATGTCTGACATCCCACGTGATCTGTCAAATACTACTGCATGAAAATCCTAACCTCAAAAAAATCACCCGTTAAAAGCATAATACATACACACATATATACATATGCATGTACAAAGTGCAGTGATCTCTGCTCGAGCTCTCACTAGCACATAACATAATTACGAAATATCCGCTTATAGGCATACCCTATAAGAATTACGGGCACAAAATATATATAAAAAAAAAAAATAAAAAAATAATTATTATATATATACATAGATACTTACAGAAAAAAATATATATACATATATTACAAGTATATATATATCATATACATACAAAAAAAAAATATGTATATATACGTATATGTTCATATGCGCATATAGGAAACATTTTCTGCTGCGGTAATTACAACCAAATTAAGCTTAATTGAAGTAAACGCGTAATTTACGTATTTCGTTTGAAAAACTCTTATTAACCTACAAGAGTTTCGGTTTTCGGGTCAGGTACAATTGAATGCGTTATCGTTAAATTAAAATTCCTTCAAAACTCTTATTTACGCAAAACAGTTCAACAGTTCGCGTCCAAACACATAAGTACGTATACAATTACTTATGTATATACGAAAATATTTTGAAAGTTTGGTTATCAAAAAGCCAGTGGTTTTATTGATTCTCTTTGAAACTCCTGTATACAAAAGAGTTTTCTATTCTCTATGTTATTATACAAAGCTATTTCTGTACATCTACCAGTCTAGTTTACACTTAGACATTTTAAATTATTTTAAAACATTTTCCAAATGAGCTCAGATTCAAAAGAATCTAAAGCAATGCAGTCACCAAAAGTTCCAAAAATGATTTCATAAGAAAAGAGCCCATGTACACCTGCTGATGCTACACGCTCAAAGCAAGGTGCTACAAAGCAAAAAAGATATTTTATATACTAAGTTTATTGCTGAGAGTGACAGTCTAACTCGATACTGCACTCTATTTTCAACTTCATCGATTCAAGATAATTCTGAATCAGTATTAGAAATCAAAAAAGAAAATCTGGGCAATTTCTGAACGCGTCTCCTAGCTGTGTACGACGCAATTGTAAAATCTGACGAATCAGATCTACCTGAAAATTTCAAATCTTCAGCATACTCCAAACATGAAAACTGCTTAGACCAGTACGAGGAAACGAGAGCTATGATCTCCGATCAATTGGGATTAATTAAAGCAATTTTACCTACTCCACAACCGAGAGTAGAGCTGCCACAATTTCAAAGCCAAGAGGCGAGTTCAGGCATTCACCTTAAAGTGCCAGCATGTGATACAGAAATATTTCACGGAGGTTATGAATAATGGCCGTCCTTCCGGGACATGTTTACAGCCGTGTACATAAACTATCCAAAATTATCACAAGCGCAGAAATTGTATCACCTCCGATACAAAACAAAAGGTCAATCAGGGATAATAGTCAAACAGTTCGCTCTTACTGACGAAAATTTCAATTATGCTTGGGAGACTCTAAAAGAACGAAAAGAATATTGGTCGACAAACAAGTCCCCATATTAATGAATTTATCAAAAATTCAGCAAGAATCAAGTGAAGAATTCATTAAACTTCAATCCTCTGTTTCAAATTGTTTGTCGGTTCTATTGACACAAAATTTTTCCATAGACAATTGGGAACCCATTCTGGTAAACATTACCAGAAAAATCGTTACTTTTGTGAGACCAATCGCTCTCATCAAGAAGAAACTGCCCAACGTGGCAACAAATGAAAGACTTCTTAACTACCCAATATGAAATCGCAGAAAGGGTAGCAAAAAAAAAATGGTCAGAACTAAACACCTAAATCGAAGCTTCATTAAACCCCAAGCGAGTAACAACAACAACTTAAATCGTAGTTTTTTCAAAACAAAAGCGTTCACATCCAAACAAAACAAACATATGTCATGCGAACTGTATAAAGGAGGGCACAGGCTGAAATCTTGCGAGAAATTTAAAAAACTAAATATTAACCAAAGAAACAATTTCGTAAGAACGAAAAAACTTTGTACCAACTGTTTGTCACATGCGCATGCGCTCAAAGATTGCGAAAGCAAATTTAATTGCGTTTATTGCCATAAATGACATAACTCAATGCTTCACATTACAAATTTTTTCAGCTACGCTCAAAATAACGCTAATGTTAAAAGAGCTGCGGGATAAGTTGCAACAGCAAATCCCGACTTCAGACAAAATTCCGAAACTTGCCAAGGAGATTGAGGAGAACTATTTAAACTTAGGGCCTCAATAGACCAAGGATCTCAACGATCATTTATAGCGTCTAGGGCACAAAGTAGACTACAACTGCCAACAAAACTAGCTAATTTTGAAATTACTGGAATGGGCGGAAGAGTAGAACAAAACTCAAACAAAATCTGTCCCATCACACTTATTTCCCCCCAAGAGGATAAGCGCATTCAAGTAGAAGCTATTGTCTTACCGCAACTAACGAACACGCTTCCAAGCTATCGTATAAATAGCAAACATTGGCAAAAGGTTTCACACCTTAAGTTAGCTGACCCCAACTGCAACACTCCCGCTCAAATAGACATTCTATTAGGCAGCGGTCTCATAACACAAATTATTCTCGCAGGTGTTGAGAAGGCCAGCTTATCAAGCTCTTCGAACTGACGCATTTCGGCCTCTTTCTTTTTCTGTCTACAAATGCGTCTTGCTTCCCTCTTCAACTCTCGGTATCTATCCCATCCCGCACCGAGTTGTTGACGAGTGCTCTCAGAGAGCAGGAATGCAAGCCGAGTAGAAAATCGTTCGGCTGTCTGTTGTGATTGCAGCTTCTCGACGTCGAACCTTCCTTGTGTTTATTGGCGTGCGTTTTTTGCTGCACAGAGGCGGATGGGAATTTTGGCTGCATCAATATAGTGGTCCGAGTCGATGTTAGGACCTCGGAGCGCACGCACACCTAAAACACTGGAAACGTGTCTTCCGTCTATCACAACATGATCGATCTGGTTGGTAGTTTTTCGATCCGGAGACTGCCAGGTAGCTTGATGAATCTTCTTATGCTGGAATCTAGTACTACAGATAACCATATTTCTGGCCCCGGCGAAGTCGATCAGCCTCAACCCATTTGGGGATGTTTCCTCGTGGAGGCTGAATTTACCGACCGTAGTGCCAAAGATACCTTCTTTGCCCACCCTGGCGTTAACGTCGCAAAGCACGATTTTGACATTGTGGCGGGGGCATTTCTCATAAGTGCGCTCCAAGCACTCATAAAAGGCATCTTTGGTCACATCGTCTTTCTCTTCCGTCAGGGCGTGGGCGCAAATCAGCGATATGTTGAAGAACCTCGCTTTGATGCGGATTGTGGCTAGACGTTCATTCATAGGAGTGAATGATAGTACTCGGCGACGGAGTCTCTCTCTCACCACGAACCCAACACCAAACTTGCGCTCCTTTATATGGCTACTGAAGTAAATGCCACAAGGACCTATTTGTCTCTGTCCTTGTCCCGTCCATCGCATTTCTTGGACGGCGGTGATGTCAGCCTTTATTTTCACGAGGACATCAACAATCTGGGCGGCGGCACCTTCCCAATTAAGGGACCGGACATTCCAGGTGCATGCCCTCAAATCATAGTCCCTAATTCGTTTGCCATGGTCGTCATCAAAAGGAGGTCACTTATCCGAGGCTTGTTGTTTCCTTTCATTGGGGTTGTTTTTTTACTTGGCGGGTCCCAAACCCAGCGCATAACCCTAAGTAGAGAATATTTCGCCTTCTCACTTTAGCTCGCTTTCAAATGGATGTTCTTTGGCTACCCAGAGCATACTTGGTCAAAGACCGGAAGTCGTGAGCTGCTTGAGTCATATGTAAAAGAATCGTTTCTGGCCACTCCCAAGTGCATGGCGATTAGAGAACTTTCCCCACTTGCGTGAACTTCTACACATGACTCCATAAATTATTAGAATAGTTCAATTTCGGTCGCTTGCTTTTTTATTCCGGCTATTCAAAAGCAAAATTATTGAAAATTATTCAGTGAAAACTTTAAGTGTGTTTCACACAAAGAGGTCAATTGCAGTTGAAATTTGTTACGAAGCCACTAAGAGGTCGCCCTAACATCGGTCGGTGTTCTTTTTGCCATCAAAGTATGGCAGCCCAAGGCAAGGCAAGGCAAGAAGTACTCCAAGGATGCAGTGACATACGTGCGGAATTATGCATCGCGGTCAATCAGCAAGCGATTGTCACGATGTCACAGCACGACTTTTCAAACAATAATTACGATGTTTGATGAACTTTATCTTGAACCAATGTATATGTGGTACTGTTAGATGCTAGATATACTTTGTTGAGAGGCAACAGAGAGGTTTACCGCATATTCTTTTTTGGATGGTGGATGGTTGTTACACCAGATCAAATTGATGAACTCATTTCTGCGTAAATTCCTGATGCAGAGAAAGATCCAGTATTATACGAAGTGATGAAAACCAATATGGTTCATGGACCTTGGGGACACACTTCGGTTTGTATGTCTGACAATAAATGCACGAAATACTATCCACGTAATTTGTTTCGGAAACGCAAGCTAGAAATGATAGATATCCACTGTATCAGCGTCGCTGATCAGACGACAATGGCAGAACATTTAGCATTCAATTTAGAGGCGCGAATATCGAACAACACATCGAAGTTGACAACACAAGGATCGTATCATATTCGCCACTGTTGTCTAATTCACATTCAAAAGTCCTGCCAATATTGCGTATTGCAGTTTGTTCTAATCGATAAAATACGTTTGTAAATACGTCACCAAAGTAAGTAACATGGCGGTTATTGGTCTTGAACGATACGGTCGCTGCGTGAACTGCAATGAAGCGTTTTGTAAGATATTTACTTTTGCAATTCATGAACGATTTCCCACTTTGTGCATCTCGCAGTTAATTTGGAGAATGACCAAAGAGTCTATTTCTACCCAGAGAATACAGTATATCCAGTGGAAACACTGCCAGTAACAAAATTAACATTTACGAGTTTTTGCCCAACATTCGTCAGAGATCCGTTTGCGAGAACTTGCTCTATTTGGGAATGCCTCGATATTATACATAGAATGCATCGTCGAAGAAATAGTTACGCAGAAAGCAAGGCCAACCAGTAGATGGACATCCATGTGTGTTATAAACTAATGCATTACGACGAATTTACATAATCCACCCGAAAAACGACGATTCTTTCTACCTTCGGTTGCTATTGATAAATGCACGCGATTCAACTACATTTGAGTCATTGCGTACTGTTAATGATACGGTGTGTGCAACTTTTTGAAAAGCAATTACAATTGTTGGAAAATGATAGTCACTGGAATGCAAATGACGTTTGCACACTTTTCGCGATAATCACTTCGACATATCAGCCTTCAAATCCGCGTCTATTATGCGATACGAACAAAAATAAAATTGCTGAAGACATTTTACACTATCTTCGCTAAAAATGGGAAATGGATCAATTCCGGTTGATACTTCCGGTGGTTTGATATCAATTCCATCTACTGTTTATCAGTTCACGAAATACGAACTCATCACGAATGTTCGGACATTAGCCAAATTATCGTAACTACGACTCCTTAAGTGTACGCGCAAAGGCGCAAAGTTAGCTGCCAAAAATACCGATATATATTAAACTGGAAGATTCAAAGTCAAATTCCGGGAGACTCGCGCTCATACAAATCGATGGTTCGTCTTGACAATGAATGAATTATCCAGTGGAATTTCTAAATTCTTTGGAGAGGCTTGATATGTCCCCGCACCATTTGCGTCTCATAGTTGGATCTGTCATTATTACGTAATCTTCATGCGCCGAAACTGTGTAATGGAACCTGACTGATTGTGACGCACCTATTGAATACAAGAAGCAGAATGCTTGATTCTACGAATTCCTTTGAGTTCTATCGATTTGCCATTTCAGTTTAAACGTATTCCGTTTCCAGTGAAAATTGCATTTGAGATGACATTACACAAGGATATTCGCATAGTGTGTGACATAAATGCTATGTTTTTCACGCGGTCAGATATACGTGGCGTGCTCACGAGTTGGAAAACCAACCTTTCTGTACACCGGAACAGAAACCACAAAATGTTGTTCATCAGGCTTTGTTGCATTGAAAAAAAAAAATGAAAATTTAACTTTCTTTTCATTTCAAAGCACATATTTTCACGCAAGACAACGGCTGCGGGGTCAGCTATTATATACATAAATAAATACTTATAGGTAAACTAGCTAATATGGACGATATTCCTAATGTTAGAAGCGAACTAGCAAAGAATGTTAGTACAGTTAGCATTAGGATAAGTAGTAAGTAAACTAATAAGAAATGTAAAGTCAGTCTTAAGATTCAGCTTAATAAAAACGGTTGTGAAAAAGGTCGAAGCTCTTTTTTTCCAGAAATCATAACTGACGCAGCGGGTGAACTTTGATCAAAAGATCGAAGAAATCGAACAAAGTCATTAAAAATGAATTAAAAGTTAAATTGAAAAAATAATCGAAAGTTTTATGCCGAAAAGAAAAACCGAATCAATATTGATAGGATTGCAGAGATAATTAAGTATATATTTAGAGACAAACTAAAAGTTGATGTTCACTCCACGAGGTTTTTAATCCAGAAGAAAATGTCATATTACAAGAAGAATTAAAGAACAAAGTAATAACTAATACTTATACATGTTAATGTGAGACTGACAGTATGTAAAGAATGTAATGACGTAAATAATGTAATGACATGCATAGTGTGAGGTAAACGACCATCTTCAACAAATATTAATATTACAAAAAATTAAACGATGCATAACACAGTGAAATTAGTGAGATATATAGAATAAAGTTTAAAATAAATACTAAAATATACATTTTATAAAAAAAAAGAAAGTTCGAAAATAATATAAAATTTTACAAAAAATGAAACAAAATTGAAAAAAGTTTAAAATATACATACATATACATTTTACAAAAAAAAAAGAAAGTGCGAAAATAGTACAAAATTCTACAAAAACAGAAACAAAAGTGCAAAAAGTTTAAAATAATAACTTAAATATATATTTTACCAAAAAGGAAAAGGCATTAAAATTTTGAAGAAAAAGAGAAGCGAAAAAAGTGCTAAAAAATTACAAAAAGTTGCAAGTCGTGCTAAAAAGTGCTAGTGTCACGTATCACAAAAAAAGTACAGTATCGACAAAGCTAAAATATACAGCTTGCAACACGCGTTAAAATAATAACAACGGAAAGTGCGGTATATACATACAGTGAATCAAAAAAGTTTTGGTACACCTCAGTTTTTCCACTTTGCTTCAATATAACTTTTAATTAACTGAACATACCAAACAAAAAACAAACATATTTGTTTAAATAATGTTTTTTAACACATATATACAAAAATTAAAAATAAAAAATTCATACAAGAAGGAAATTATTTAGAAAATAATGAAAAAGGGCCATATTCATATCAAAAAAGTATTGGCACAAATCATGTTTTTTGCATATTTCTCTGTAAGTTGACTTCCTTTGATCCCGTTTTTGGTGACTTCTGTTAGATATTGCATATTCATGAATAATTAGAGCAACTGACTTTTAGTAATGTGTTTACCCTTGACATAGATTGAGCAAAACGGGTCGCGGAAAAGAGATAACCGTTGAAGTGCGGAAACTCATTTTGAATCTGTACCTGGAAAAAAGTCATTGCGCGAAATAGGACAAATTATCAATAAATAAATTTTCAGTGTAAGGAATGTAATAACCCATTACATAAACAGCGGAAAAATAGAAAGCAACTTTTTCTGATCGGGAGGAACGATCCATTGTTGGCGTAGTGGAAAAAGACCCAAAAATTTCGGCTGTAAAATTGAGTGAAAAAATGCAGGAACAACTGGGGAAAACCTTTAGCTCACAGACAGTCCAAAATACTATCCATAGGGCCGGTTATCATGGTCGTGTACCTCGACGAAAGCCTCACATTTCAAAAGCTAACAAAAAAGCGGATCGGATGGGTCTCAAAAAATATGGCGAAAGCCCAACATGAAGCTCCAAGAAAATAACATCTTAAAAACAATCAAGCATGGCGGCGGAAACGTAATGGTGTGGGGGTGCATAACGGCAAGTGGAGTTGGGAATCTTGTTTTTATAGACGAAAAAATTGATAAGCTTGTTTATTTAATCCTTTTGAAGAACAATTTGCTTCCGAGCGTAATTAAATTGGGCTTAAATGGAGAGAAATGGCAGTTCCAGCAAGACAATGATCCCAAACACACTTCGCGTTTGGTTCAAGAGTGGTTAATTTATAACTGCAAGCAGCAGAAAACACCTCCACAATCCCGTGATCACAATCCCATTGAGCATACTTGGCATTTGCTTCAAAAAAAATTCGCAAGAACCAAATAACTTCGAAAGAATCCCTTAAAAAAATATTACCAGTCGGGAGACTTCCCATTCGGTTGCAAGTATGCAAAGGCGTTAAGCCTTTAAAGCCAAAGGGGGTGCAACAAAATATTAAACAGTTTCAATTTCTTTTACTTCATCTTTTGTTTTACCATTTTCATATTTTGTTCCAATACATTTTTGATATGAATATGGCTCTTTTTCATTATTTTCTTAATAATTTCCTACTTGTATGAATTTTTTATTTTAAATTTTTATTTCTATATGTATTAAAAAAACATTATTTAAACAAATATGTTTGTTTGTTGTTTGGTATGTTCAGTTAATTAAAAGTTATATTAAAGCAAAGTGAAAAAACTGAGGTGTGCCAAAACTTTTTTAATTCACTGTACATACATATGTATATGTATATATAATGCACAGTTTCGAAAACAGAACAATAAAATAATACTGTTTAATATAAAACAAAATTGTTCAAAAAGTACAGTATCGACAAATATACATACAATATATAATATAAAGCACAGTTTCGAAAAAAGCAACTACATTTTTAGACCGTTTTGTGAAACGCCACAAAAAAAGGCAGCAAGTTAAAAACAAATATTTTTGCGGAACCAACAAAACCAATTCACAGTTTAAACAAAAAAATTCACATGGTAACAAAATTAAATCCAACTTTCCAACAATTTTTTTTTTCTCGAAAAAAACGCTCTTTTCACATTGTCTAAAAATATACATAAATTGAAAGAAAAAAAAATAAAACAAATAAAATAAAATAAAAGAGAAAAATATTAAAAAAAAAATAATTGAAATCGTAACAATGTGTCAAAAAATATATATACATACATTGGAAAAAAAATAAAACAAAACGAAAAAATATTAAGAAAAAACTTAAAAAAATATTTATGTGTTACCAGAAGCTAATAAAAAAGAAAACAAGCTAAAGAAAAATTTCCACAAGCAAGACTATATATACAATTACGCGAAAAATAATAAGGGCAGCGGCGTACTCTAACTAAGTTAATGTGCATACAGAAATAGAAACCAAATACAAATAAAAAAGTTTCTAGAACGTTTAAAAGTTTTCTAAATAAAAGGAGAATACATCTTTACTTTTTCACAACTGATCCAAAAAGAAATACTTCGCGGACCACATCTTCAAACCATAACTAAAACGACTTATTTACAACTACTACAACAATGGAGAATCTAAACCAAACCATCGCCAAGCTGGAAAGGGTTATCGCAAGGCAAGAAGAATTGCTACAAACCCAACAACAAGAAATGCAACAACAACATGCTCAACATCTACTACAACTACAAATGAACCAACAATCACAGTTCTACAGATTTCAAATGTCACCAAGGGACATCATGGACCAATTCCGGAGAATGAAGAAACTAGACGACCAACACAATCCAAAAGCGTTTATTAAAGCGGTAGAAATCAACATTTCTCTTTGCGGCACAGACCAGGAACTCATTCAACATTGTATAAACATTATAGCAAACGAAAAAATACTGGGCACCGCTGGAAAAAGAACGAGAGAGCTGGAGAAAAACTCTTCGTGGAAAGCTCTCAAAGCCAAAATTCTCGTCCAAGGAATACATACGCAGAGGTATTCAATTTTGGTAGGACAGTCAAAGTAAGTAATCTTAATGAATTATTTATCATTTTCGAAAAATGTAAGGCAGACATAAATGAAATATACGTATTTGACCCTTTAAAACCGGGCATTTGCCAACATTAAAATGTAGATAGGGACCTTGTTGATATACTGTTAGAGAAAATCGATGGGCCTAAATGATATAACCGTAAAAATTAAAATTGAAAAATTATAGATCTTACGAACATAATAAAATTTCAGACAAACCAAAAATAAAAAAAAAAAAAAATAGACAAACCAAACCGACAAACGACAATAGACAACAAAGCGGGAACAATAACAATTACATACGTAATACAAATTTTAATTGTAACATTTGCAACAATCGGAATAATTACGATTACGG